>VYXC01007090.1:47471-283144 GCA_013397175.1 Platysteira castanea | reverse complement strand
CATTGGAGTGCTTCCATAAATTCATGGAGTTTGGAGTTGTACATACTGACCAAGGATGGATTGTCTTAAGCTCTGAAGGTGAGGACATAAAGAGGACCTTCAGCAATAACTTAATGCAACTATTATTCCCATTCTAAAATGTGATTCAGCTGAACTGAGATATTTCTCTGAAACAAGAGAATTCCACACACCTTTGCCCAATACAGAGAAACGTCTTCTCCTTATACAGATCTCTAGTTTAAGATTCATAAACCTCATGGACATACCTAGGAGCTTATTAGCAGCTGTATAGAACAAACATGAAACTAAATGATACCAGGCATGAAGCAGAGTGTTGATTACATTTATTAATCTTCCATGAAGATGATTGCACTACCCAAAAAGTAGGGCTGATATTCCTGCAACAGCTTCAGCAATAAAAAAACAAATCATTGAATGCTATAGTTACTTTCACTAAAATCCTATTTAAGAAAAAGTTTTATCATACTTGTCTACTGTTTTTATAAATTGAATTTGAAAATGTCCTAGGCAGAAGGAGCAAAATCTTCCAGACTAATTGCTTCACCTACATTTTTAGGTCATGCTCTGGAGAATAGAGACAGCTTATTTTGTAACACTTAAGTTATTTTCAATCAAATCTAGCCAAAATACTGCCATTACTTCAAAGAGAAAGAAAATCATATGTTAATTTATTCCATCACAGACATACTGGACAGAGGTTTCAGACTCTAGAGGTTCTTCCTTGTGATGAAGCTGTCAAAAATTTGCTAGAGTTTCTCACCTCTAAGGGAATGATGATGTCTCTGATAAAATCAAAACATATTTTACTGTATAAACTTTGCTAAGGAAGCAGAGAGGCTTGCTGTTTTTTCAAATTTCCACCTCATCATTATTTGTGGAGAGGTATGCAATTATTTGTTTGAATATTTATTAAGTCCCAAAATAATTGAAAGAAAGTCCAAATTGGATATGAAAAAAAATTCCAGCTTTGAAAAGTTGGAAATAGCAAAATAGGTCTGCCAATCGCTGTCTTCAAGTTCTTTAAAAATACAGTACAAAAGCCAACAGTGGTTGCTTTTCATCTAAGATAAGTATTTTCCAGGACCTAGCTGACTGAAGATCTAATCACAGAACTAACTCAATACTAGAACTATTTCTTAGCTTTTAGTTGATTTAGAATGTCTGGGAAGCAGCACAACTCTGCAACAGTGGCCGAACAGAAAAAAAAGAAACAAAACCTTCCAAAATCCAGAATAACTACAAAACATAAAAACTCAAATCAAAACAACAATAAGAAAACCAAAACCTGATTCACTGGTGATGCCTCTGACAATAAAAATTCGTGAACTCTCTGTTTTGCACAACCAGCTACTGGTTTTGTATGTGCACACATCACACAGCTCCTCTCATTATGTTTAGAAATTAGAATCCAACCAATATTTAGCTGTAAATATCATGAATTTGCTAGTATCTTTCTCAGGCTGTAAAGGTCATCAACATTAGTGATATTACAATATATACATGTAAAAAGTGTATGTAACAATGAAAACAACTTTTTATACTTTTTTTCCACTGCTGATTCTGATTTGCTTCCTTTTATTCTGTGCTGTCCCTAACCCAGTTGTTAACATTCCCTATAATCACAAATATTGTGTCCTTCATCTTTTTAAATACACCAGAGGAAAACCAAAACTCTATAATCAAACATAAATATTTAAGTGTATGAAGAAAATCTTCAAAGCTTAACAGCCTTGTTGTGCATGTCATTAAAATGTTAATCTAAAAGAAATGGTGAAGTTAGGATTAAATGAAGTTATTTAAAGCATGAATTATGCAGTTTGTCAAAGTCACTGTAAAGTTAAGAATTTCACAGGAATCACTTTCCATTAATAGTAGTATATACATGACTTCAGCAGTTGTCCAGGGAAATAATGGTTTTGGTCTGAATGATTCTGACTGTAATTTATGGGTTTCAGAAGCAGACTGTCCTCAGCATATTCTGAAGTTACAGAATCATATCATACATTTAGGAGGCNCTACACATATATACTTATATACATATATATATATATATACACACTATATATAGTGTATATATGTGTGTATATATATATATACACACTATATATATATAGTATATATATATAGTGTGCGTGTGTATATATATATACACTATGGCTTTTGTTGATCTACTGGAAAGAGCAGGAATATTAAAAAAAAAATTCTTCAGTGATGGCATGAAAAGTCTTTCTATTCTTTTCATTAAAAATCCATATATGTAAATCAGAGAAGTTGGAAAAATTGATGAAAAGAAAATGTCAAGTTTGCACATTCTGTCACAGAAATAGTCTTTTGGAAGAATGGGAATTTCAAAGATGATAAAACATGAATATTGTGAATATGGGGCCGTATGGTGTATTTCCTGATGAAATTAATTTCCTGGATGATATTACTGTAAATGACTAACATAAACTCTACATCTTCAGAAATGAGCCTTCAAGGTATGCATGGAATTAGGAAGGATTTTTATGTACATTTGGAGTAATGGGACAGTGTATGCTATTTGTGTCTTTCTCAAGAGGCAAAGACATAATTTTAACTTACAGGAAAGTATTGTCAAAATAGAAAATGAAAAAAGATCTTGAAGACTTGAGACTGGCCAAATTACGGTCTCACGTGTAAGTTACATTATAGACAAAAAATGCCTTTCCAAGTTGAAAACATTTATTACTTTATCATCTACACTTTCTCAGTAAGGTTATTATCTGAAATTATATGCTTCATGAAAAATGTTGCACTAGTAATTGAATTAATTNAGGCTGTAAAGGTCATCAACATTAGTGATATTACAATATATACATGTAAAAAGTGTATGTAACAATGAAAACAACTTTTTATACTTTTTTTCCACTGCTGATTCTGATTTGCTTCCTTTTATTCTGTGCTGTCCCTAACCCAGTTGTTAACATTCCCTATAATCACAAATATTGTGTCCTTCATCTTTTTAAATACACCAGAGGAAAACCAAAACTCTATAATCAAACATAAATATTTAAGTGTATGAAGAAAATCTTCAAAGCTTAACAGCCTTGTTGTGCATGTCATTAAAATGTTAATCTAAAAGAAATGGTGAAGTTAGGATTAAATGAAGTTATTTAAAGCATGAATTATGCAGTTTGTCAAAGTCACTGTAAAGTTAAGAATTTCACAGGAATCACTTTCCATTAATAATAGTATATACATGACTTCAGCAGTTGTCCAGGGAAATAATGGTTTTGGTCTGAATGATTCTGACTGTAATTTATGGGTTTCAGAAGCAGACTGTCCTCAGCATATTCTGAAGTTACAGTATTATATCATACATTTAGGAGGCTATTCAAAAACCTTAANAGGCAAAGACATAATTTTAACTTACAGGAAAGTATTGTCAAAATAGAAAATGAAAAAAGATGTTGAAGACTTGAGACTGGCCAAATTACGGTCTCACGTGTAAGTTACATTATAGACAAAAAATGCCTTTCCAAGTTGAAAACATTTATTACTTTATCATCTACACTTTCTCAGTAAGGTTATTATCTGAAATGATATGCTTCATGAAAAATGTTACACTAGTAATTGAATTAATTAACACCCCTCTACTCAGAAAAAGAACAAATACTGCAATATTAACTTAATTGCAGAACTGATAATGTCATCACAGTGAACTGTCGGGGGTTCACAGTGTTAGGCCTTGTCATCAGCCTACTGTTGGAAAACTGTTGCCTAGAAATCTGAGACTGAAGATGCGATACTGATGATTTGTGAAGGAGTCAAAAATACAGTTGCATGGTAATCAGTCAGCCAAAGAGATAACCAAACAGAGAGTAATGCAGCGAAAAATACTGCAGTTACACCTTTAAAATGAACTTTCAAATATTTCCCTGTTAAAAATGAAAATTATTTGGATGGAGATGTGTTTTTATTTCTAATTAAAATATCAGGGAAGTGAATAAGAACCTTCTATGATCACATGGGGCTGTCTTTCAATCACTGCTGTCTTTGGGTGAAACCATGTTTTTCTGTGACTAACTAATGTAACACAAGTCTTTTAGCTGCATTTCAAAGGTGTCTAACATACAGCTGTATTTACGTAATTTATACCTTATTCCTTAAAGTTACTGGATGACAGCAGTCCTTTGCATTCAGACTGAGTAGAACAGATGGTGAAAAGCTCAGATTAATCTTATTTTGGCTTTAAAATGACCTTGGTATAATAGCAGTTTAGTTTACTAGAAAGAAAATTTATGATGCATTTGAATTAATTGCTAGATATATGTAGTTCTGTTCTCAATAGATAAGATTTTCAGTAAGTTTTTTTTCTTTAAGTGAAAATTATGAGATTTATAGCTATCTAAATTAATGAGTGATTCAGAAAAAGGCACTAATGTACTCTGTTGCCTGAAGCATGACTCCACATTATGAAATGATTGGCCAAAGTTCCAGCTTAATGCATTGTTGCTCCTCTCTTGGTCTCCATTATGAGCCCCTGCTCCCTGTCCAAGAAGCACTGCCTAAAAGGTTTTTTTCATTCTGCTTTTTAGGGAATTGAGTTGTGTACTTGCTTAAAAACCCTAGAAATGTGACATTCCACAGATAATATTAGCATATTTTTATAGGGAAAAAAAAAACCAAAACCCAAACCAGACAAGCTGAACCCCAAGTACTCTCAATTATTTGTGTTCCCACACAAGGATTCTTGCTATTCACCTCTCAACAATGTTATCTAGCCAGGGAAGCAAATAAGGAGGCTGAAAGGAAGCAAAAAAGAAAAAAGCTATCCAAAAATACTAGCCATATTTATGATTATAATGTGGAGATGGGATCAAGAGGAGGTGGAGGAGTTATAAGATTTTGTGTTCCTTCCTAAGGGCAATTCCAAGATTATTTCTGTATTTTGTATTAGACACCACATGAATAAAATAGAAACAAAAAGTCTGCAAGTGAATGAATCTTGTCTCCGTAATTTCAGAGTGACCTTATTTTAACAAAATAATAGTTTCTGGGAGTAGTGGCATTTAATTTAAGAATAGTAGGGTATCTACCCACTAGATCTTCAAACATGAATCTTATTTTGTACTTCTACTAAGTATAGCTAAAGCAGATATTGGCACTGAGCCTGTCACTACAACACTGAAACACGAAGCTTTAACTGAAATAGAAAAGCTGCCTGTTGAGATCCTCATCAGATAGAAGAGGCTTTAGTAGTTTCTGGATTGATTATTGTGATGTTCACTATTTTAAAAATATTGTTTAACTTGATTTAATTTTAATATCTATTAATGCCTCATCAAACTAATGAAAGTTACAGAATAGCTTGTTACCTTATAGAAACAGCAGAATTAAACTCAGTCTCATCATTTCTTACCAGAAAAAAGTCATCTTAATGAAAGACAGATCAGAAATACACAAGAACAAAAGAAGCAAAGTGCCAGTATTTTCAGTTTGAATTGGTCGATATTTCTGACATAGGAAAGTATAAAAAACATAAATATTAACTTGTGGAAGATTGACAGAATCATGGTGGGAAGAACATATTTTTTCTTTTTCGATGCTGTAAATAAGATCATTATTTCCTCCTTTTATAAATTTTGCTTTTGACTGAAGAACTCTTAAAGTCCCTGTCAGCTACTAACACATACTAGTTCACTTTAGGGCAGACTGAAATAATTAGATATGTTTCTTTGGTAAACAGGAGAGGACAGAGAGAGAAAGGCATTTCCCTCTTGGATAGAAGTAATTAAGTACCCAAGTTATAGATATAGAGACGTTTCTCTGGGGAGATTTAAATTGATTTCCAAGTCACATGAAAGACAAAAGTTCTCTGTCTTAGTTCAGAGGATGAATATTGCAGGTGCTCAGTTCAGAGGATGAATATTGCAGGTGCTCACACTTGCTCATGTCTGAAAGCTTAAGTTAAGAACTGCTAGGAAAATGCAAATGCTAAGACTGTATCATGGCAGTAAAGTTACTTCATAGGACCATGTTCCCATGTTCAGGAGAGTCTTCTGACTAGCATGCAGAATCTCATACTTCTTAATCCTTAGTATAAATGTGAGTATTACAATGTGTCCTCCCTCTGTCATGTACAGGAAGGTAGACATGCATCATCTGAGAAGTTCTATCATTCTTGGAGAAAGAACAGGGAAGAAAATCATTATGTACTCTAATGTCTCTTGCTGGTTTGTGTTAGGGAAATGCTGAGAGACAAATAGAACACAATATTTATGAATAAGTCCTCAATACTTATTATTCTTTTATTTTATGGTAGATATTCTAAGACATTCCAGGCAGAATTGGACTGTATGCTGCAAGGTATTCAATAGATTTATGACAAAAAGCTTTCCCTGTTGAAATTTACAATCTAATTATAAGAGAAAATAGATGGGTACACTGTCCTGAAACAAGTAAATTGTGGTTACACAACTATGGATCTTGTTTTATTATGCCACATGTCATAATAGGTTTCATATTTTTTCTCAACTACATGTCTTAAAAGCAATAAAGTTGTAATTACCCTGGCACAAAGCTACTATTTAAGAGAAAGGACAGACTATTAATATACTGCTTCTTGTTTTGATTTGTTCTTCTTTAGTATCAAATTTATTTTAAAAAAGTAAAGAATTGAGAAAGGTAAAGGAAAACACACGAAAAGGAAGAATTCTTTGAATTAATATTCATATGAGTCAAAATCGAAAAGCCTGCTTAGAAAAAGAAATGTTTCACTAATCTCTACTGGGTGAAAAAACCACACACAGAAGCTCATTTTAGATCAAAACTAGATCTAATCTTTCTTTCCTTTATGAAGTGATCAAAATTCAACAATCCTCTTCATTTACCATTTAAACATGGATTGTTTGTCAGTCACTCTCTTAAAAATTATAAACCTAAATCCAAAATAATCCCTTATTCTTAATAAAAATTCTACATTATCAAGTTTTCAAAATATTTCCAAAGTATTTTTATTTTTTTTTTAAATAATGATTCTTCTAATTAAAAAAATATTCACAAGACTCCTCCTTCTGTGACATATGTAAATTTTCTTTCTAGTTATTTTAAGAACTACTAAAGGCACAGCTAAGACTGCTTTCTACAACAATATGGGTGACATTGAGAGAATGTCAGGTGTGACATCCAAATTTTTACACAGAAAAGGAGAAAATATGGGAAGGGAAAGTATTAATGAGTTTTAGTGGAAGGACCAATATGCAACCAATGTACAGGATAGATCCTATTGTAAAAAAAGAATATGAAGGGTGCCTTTTTTTCCCAAACAGCAAACAAAATAACCAATATTTAGTGTGCTAGATAAAGTACTGAATAACCACTTTATTGTAGTTATTTAACCTGGACCAGAACTGGATTCTCTGCAAATGTAAATGCAAAATTGCTTATCACATTCTTTGAACAACTCAGTGACATACATTTTATGAACCAGACCATTAGAGGAAATATAGTTTTAGACATGTAGATTAATCTTATATTAAAAGTATTTTTAAATGTTTAGAAAAACACTTGGATATTTGGAAAGGCTAGCAGATAGAGAATATTAAATTTAAAATGGATTAGCTTTAGGTAATTACAAGTGAGACTGTTCACAGACAATTAGATACTCTGAACTGTAGAGAAAAGCCTATGAACCAAAGATGGGAAACTTGCAGTCCTCACTATGATTAAAACTTTTAAACTTACTTCTTAATCTAAAAAGTTCATGTTAATGTATACATAACAATTCGATCTTCTAATGCAGAGACAATGAAAACAGCAACATAAACAAAGGTAATTCATCTTCCAAATGATATAATTACCAAACGTGTCAGTGCTTGAGATTTGAATTTATCAGTGATTACATTTTGTCTCTCATTCATGTCCAAATAATGCAAAGAACCTGTTAACTGAGAAAATTCTTAAAGTATGAAAAAAAAATTACTTCCAGCTAGTTTGCAATAGAAAGCACATACTGGTGTAGTTTTTCTAAACTTAAAAAGCACTCAGGTTTTATAATTCAATCATTCTCTTCAGTGACTGGAAAATGAGACATGCAATATTCTGGTTTATAAATTTATTTTTTCCGTGTATACTAGGTTCCCTGTTCTATGAATTCGGAGATTCATAATTCTTTTAGTATTCAGAACTGTTCAGAGATCTAGACCTATAAATCAGAGGCTGTGGATCCATCACCATATGGCTCCACCTAGACTTGCATTGCCTCCCTTGTTGGCAGCACTGCACCATTGCCTTTCTGGCGTTCCATTGAGGGCTTTCATAAGCTGCAGGGAAAGTTGTCTCCTTAATGTAAAACTGATTGCAAAATAAAGATGATATAAAACTGACTGAATAATTTTTGACAAGAGTCACAGAAAGAGATTAAATGGTCCTTAGAACTAAAGCAGAATTGCAGTGCTCCTTGCATCACAGAAATTTCTGAGCCAGCTCTCTCTTATATCATCCTTCATCTTACTTTTCTGACCTCTTCTATTTTCCACTAAGCTAATGAGTATTCTGTGTATTTTGAGGTGTTCTGATGTATTCATTAAAGACCTTTCAAAATATTAAAACTTTCTGAAAACCTTTCAACTGGAAATTGCCAAACTCTGTCTCCCTTGCCAAACACTCAGAAAGAAATCTGGACAAGAGATTATCATAACTGCTCTGCCTGCCAAGTGAAGCTTACATCAGTGTTTTTGTTCATGCCAAGAGCGAGGTCTTGAAGTAGTGATGCCCACTTACTGCACTTTGGTTCAAATGCCAGATGTGGACATAAAGACTGGATTTTAAGTTTGGTTTGGATAATGCAGAACCAGATAATGTTTTCTAAGAGTGCAGGTAATGATCTCCAACCTCTCATTTGGTAAAAAAAAACCAATATAAACTAAAACCACCCAATGTGTATGTAGTGATGACCTCATCACCTTCTTCTTCAGAAAAGCCATTCTAGTGGGCTGAAGTAGACCACCTTGAAAGTACTTTGAGGAAAAAGAATAATTTCAAACTGAATTTTAGTTCAAAAACTCTCCTGATTGAAGAGATCTTGTGGAATGATTTATAGAAAAAACAGTATTTCCCTTAATTTAAAAATACCTTTTCATTATTTATATGGTATATTGGAATATAAAGAAAGGTATTATTTTACACCCTACTATTTTAAGATGATCAGAGACAAAAATTCTCATTTCACCTATTAAATAGCTTCAAGATATGGAATAAATTATCAAATTATGTCAAACTGTGTAAATATAACTTTCAGTTTTGCTTTCTCTAAAATCCAAGGCACTTATAAACTTTAAAACAAGGATGAGCACATGAGCAAAAACCAATCAGGGTTTAATTTCTTCAGCAGTCTATATTTTACCCTGGCAGCTAGTCAGCAAAGGGAAAGGAAGATAATTAACAAGATTTTTTCCCAGAGCTTCACAGATATAATTAATAATGTAGGTACACACAGACACAAATGATGAAGAGGAATACTGAAATGTCTTATGTGAAAAATGAGGGTTAAAACCCTTTAGTAACGGCAGTTTTGACAGACAGTATCCTACTTTGTAAAAGAAGCTCGTAATACTTTTACACCCAGGAGAAAACATATAATGCTCCATATATAGATTTTGGAAAGTTATTCTTACACAATTCAAAGAATGGCACTTAGAACAAGGTAATGGTTTTAAATATTAGCTTGTAAGTCTGCATCAGGTAAACTACAGAACAGTCGTTTAATCTTGGATAGTTATTGATCTGTATCTAGTGCTTGTGCACACACGAAATTCTGCTGTCTCTTTTCATTTAAGTGTTGTATTAGGTAAAGATGAATGAGGCATTTCAGCTGAGATTTGAACACTGCTTGCTCTTTGGATCACTTCTTTCTCCTGTGAAAAATCTGAAACAATGGTCACTCAATATATTTCTTATGGGGTACTCTGGTTTTTTCACTTCTGTAATAACTATGCCAGAAGTATTACTTCTTTACCTTGAATAGCACAAAGTGTTTTAATTGAACAGTCTTAGGTAAGTGGGTTTGCTAGTCTCTTGTGAACTAAGTATAAGCAGCCCTGATTCCAAATCAACCTTTCAAACAGCAGCAGGAAAATATTAGCAGATGTGTGTATGTGAACACATTGCAGCCAAGACAGAGTAGCTCACGTAGAGCTACTGCTCCTAAAATGATAAAGCACTGGAGTGATGCTCCATTACAAGCATCAAACTAAGATATAACCTCAATCATCTGAGCAGCTACTCAACCCAAAAGACATAAAACCTATCTTTTGCAAAATGCAAGCAATTCTTGAAAATATAGGGGGGTTGTTATTGAGCACCACAATTGGCATATTAAACAGGTCTGATATTTCAAATTCTTTTCAAATTGCAGGAAGAGCAGTTTAAAATGTGTGATACTCACAGGTAACTGCCCATGAAGGTTGAATTAGGGAACAGGAGCAGAATGTGTCCCCAGAAAGGGACCAGCTGTGATGTATTTGCTGGCATCATACAAAAGGTCTGTAGCTTGAAATATGGAGGTAAAAGAAAAGCCAGTTATATAGGAAATGAATATATAACAAGTGACATGAGAGCAACCTCTTCAGGAGAGCCAGGTCATTAAGGTAACAGAAGTGACCTTGTGGAGGAACAGATGGAGGAGAGGCTGGCTTTAACTGTAGATATAATAGAAGGAAGACATGGAACTGCTGAGACTCCAGCCTGCTCAGTTTTGGAGACTATACTTTGGCCAAAAGGAGAAAAAAATTAAGACAGAAAACTAGAGTAAGATATAGAGGAAGTAAAAATTGTCCCTTGTCAATAGGAAACTGCAACCAAGTAAAATCAGAGCTAGACATGAAGAATCCGTAGGTCAGAAATCTTGGAAAAAATAATAACTTTTATCTTTTCTACGCATCTTATTTAAAAACTGGCTCTACTGAGATATTTCCAAAATTATTTCACATAGCCTACACAACTGAGGTAGTGTATGAAAATTAAAACTAAGCATTTTTAATTGAGATCATGACATTTTAAAAAGTGAAGGAATTTTAAAAGTATGAAATACAATCTAAATTCTTAATGTTCAAACTGTTTTAATTGATTTCTGATATTGCGGAAAGAAAATTTTCTAAGCAAAGAAAAAATCTGTAGGAAGTGTACGACAGGAGCAATGTGTGAAGTATAAAATAGTTTTATCTTCAGTCTGTGATAAGGAACTTCTTATTCAGGGACCAAGGCTAAAAATTTATATATTGTTGATGTGGTACTCAAGCCACTCCAGAGGTGTTCAAGGTTTATTGGAAGAGATCAGAGAGGAAAGATTAACTATTTAGTAGGAGATTATGGATGATTCTCATCAAATAAAGGACATCCAGATGAAATATAAGTATGTTTCCATCATGAGCCAGGAAAGAAAATACCTTGCCTCCATATAATAATAATAAAAAACCAGACACAATAAAGAGAAAACTACACAAATAAGTTATGTTACTACCACATCTATTCAAAAACAGGAATCACCTAGAACTAGCTTTTCCACACAGGTGATATACACTCCAAGAGATTCCAAGTCCCATGTAGCTCATCATTCCTTTTACACTAAATATTTCCTTTTAGAATATCTGCTTTATACCTTTTAGCACAGTAACAACATCCTGATGACAGGTTTGACACATCTCTAGTGATAGGACCCGGAGGAATGGCAAGAAACTGTGCCAGAAGGGGTTTAGGTTAAATACCAGGAAAACGTTCTTCAAATCAAAAGGTTTTTCACCCAGAGGGTGGTTGGGCACTAGAACAGGCTCCCCTGGGAACTGGTCACTGTACCAGCCTGACAGAGTTTGAGAAGTGTTTGGACAGTGCTCCCAGGCATGTGATGTGACTCTTGGGGTGTCCTTTGCAGGACCAGGAGCTGGACTCAATTTTTCTTTTGGGTCCCTTCTAACTCACGATATTCTATAAATTATTCATGATAAAAAATATGCCAGGGTCTCAAAGAGAGGTCTTGCTGAACGGATTTAGGAATATTATCTTGCAGGAAAGATGTCAAGGTTGTCAAAAAACGACTCAGAATCCAGAAGAACCTACTCCTTATATGAAGTAAGCCTTTTTTATTCACAGCAATGAAAATACTTTGAGAAAAACAATTTCTCAAATGTACTACAGGTAGAAGGAGGCTTTAGTTTCCAAATATTGTAGAAGATGGCAAATTTGCTAGCATTTTTACAGTCATGTACAATATACCTAAACAACATGGGTACAATGTGGTGGAAACCCAAGCTGGTTACACCCAAAGAGGAAGAGGAGTCAGACTTTGGTGGTGTGTAAATCATGGCATATCAGGCCATGTAAACATACTGCATTAGAGTTTGATATAATAATCCATACATAATAAAAACATTATATATTGCCTTATCTGTTGCCAGATCAGAGCACAGGAATGAGAATTTCTTGAATGCCACAAACATGTCTTCCTAAATTTTACTAACTCTTCAAAGCACATGTATTGATCTGTGTTAGATATTGCTTTGGCCTTCCACAGTAATAGTATTTTAGGCTGCTGTGCTATCACTCTATTTTATTTTTAGAAATTTTACCCCACAGGAATAAAGGAAGCTTCATCAGGAAAAAAATGGCAGTGAAATCATAGATTTGTTGGTCAAAATACCTCAAAATACATGTTGTTAGTTTTGGGGTTTTTTTAAATAATGAAGAGTAGAAGAATATTCTATCTTTTCTATGTTGTTTTTGAATAAGACAGTACAGGTTTTTTGTTCAATTTGAATGGTTACAAAAATTCTAAAGTAGAGATATCAGAACACAGTTATAGACATATTTTGAGGAGAAAGAGAGACGAAGTGGGATCACAAATCATTGTGTCACTGACTGGCAGATAGCCAGTTATTGGTGTGACACTAGTTCAGGGAAAAGAAAGCATTTGAAAAACAGAGGGAAAAGCACAATTTTACCAATAGAAATTGTGAAGTACTAGAAGATAACACTGAAGGAAAGGTCAAAATTAGAAAAAAATGAAAGTCAGAAACTCTGTCAAAGAAGTGGATGTCTGTGAAAGATGAGTGATCAACAATGTTAAAACAGGTAGAAATAAGCAAGAACAAGTATGAAACAGAGCTGAAAGAAAAGCAGATGTTTATTTTGCTTCAGACACTTTACTTTGCCTTAAGATATTTAGCATTCTACTGTAAGGTAATGCATGACAGCAACAATGAAATAAAATGTCATTGACCCACATCAGTTGACATAACCAGCACAGCTCTTCTGCTAACAGTGTAACCACTGTGATTCACATCAGTGTAGGGTGCTTAAAAAATGAAAGGAGGAAGGTTCAGACTGCCTGTTACAATATTCAAAAAGTATGAATTTCTACCCTGCCATCCTTACTTTCCCCACCTTCCCTCACAGAGAAATTATGTTCCAAAACTTCATTAAGTCTCTTCAGGTAATCCAAATGTAATGAAATAAACTGAGAAAGATATACTAGAATGAATTTTGTGTACCAGTCTAGATAGGAGATATTTTTTCTGGTATTTATAAATCAGCTTTTTCTAGGAATCCTTTTCTGATCATAAAACATACTAAAATACATTTATAGAAGGAGCATGGCTGTACTTCATTCAAAAGATGACTTCATCAAAGCGTAATGCGCACTCTGCTGCCCACTGCAACCCAGATGGTGGAAAAGAGCAAAAACTTTCATGGGCTGGAACTACGGAGGTTTTTGTACCACAGACATGTGTTCTTACGAACATGTTATGCTTATTTCTCTTTATCAAGGTGTGAATAGATCAGATATATTTCTAAAATTTTGTAGACTATCCTTTCAGCTGTTTACATCTTTAAGTTTAGATCTTGTTTAAAGATAACTGGTCACATATGCCCCTATATCAGTATTCTGTTGGTATTCTCAGGGGTTTTTTTTATTCTATTCCATCTTTATTTCTATTGTATAGTATTCTGAAGGTATTGTGATGTGACTGTTTCTCAACACAAAAATGCACTCACATCAGAAGAAAGAAAGTGGGAAAAAAAGTCGAAACATTTTGTCCATTTTCAAGCCATGGCACAAGAGTAGTCAGCAATCCTATCACACACATACACACACACACACACAAATGTTCAAATTATTTTTGCTAATCAAGATCATGTTCTTAGCCACCCAGTGAAGTTTTTGGTATCCTTTAACACTTAATTTTCAAAACTAAAGAGGGGCTGCCTTTTTGTTCATGTTTTTTTCATTTCTATTGAAAAAACAAATACAAAATTCACAGCTATAGAGTCTTCTTCTTTAAGATGACTTCTTTTTGAAAAGAAAAAGAAAATTACTTCATTAATAAAAGAGAAGCCATTACAATATCATTTTTTAACCTTCCAATAAAAATGCCACAAGATGAAGTAAAGGGATTTTTTTATTTGCAAACTTTTCATATTCCAGTACAAAATACATCAGTAATAAAAAGGTATCATAAGAACACCAAATTCTTTCTTTTCAAGTATCCTTAAACATTAGTTTAAGGGAGATTAATTTAGTCCACCTAAATTATTCACATTAGTTTCACTGAATGGACTGGATTTATTCTATGAGAAAAGAAAACTTTCAGGATGATAGTGAAATAAAAGAGGAATACATATTGGAAGTACAATGTTAAAATTGAAGACTTAATAATAATACCTGATAAAGTCATGGTGAATTTTCTGAGATGTTGAATAATTTCCTTTTGAGTCAATCAGAGCAAGATATGGATTTTCAGGGATTTGAAATATGATGGTTAAAACCCAAGGCGAAGCTCAAAAGTATGTCCAGTTTTGAAAAAATTCAAAATAAAATTACATTAAGTTTAAACAAAAAAATATTTCAGAAACCATGAGAAGTTAAGCTACTTTTGATTTACTCAAACCTTATATATTCCCAGTACAAAGTAAGGAAGAAGACAAACTGATGCAAACTTCAATTTTTACCAAGTAAATTCTCATGCAAATTAGTTCTAGCCCTCTGGTGCCTGAGAAATTTCCAGTGCAGCTTTTTGTGTCATGGAGGTTGTAATCCACTGAGCTAGGCTTTGGGAGCAGACCACAGTTTAAGGGAAAGCCAGAAAGAGCAATTTAAGGAATTAAAACTAAACAAATTAGAGAAATAACAGCACCAGAATTGTCCTCTAGATACGCGTATTTTTTTCATTCATTTCCTTATTATGGTCCTTAGTTGTTTCTAAAACGCTCAAGTGATGCTAGAGTTAGGCATTAGCTCTTCACTCTGTAACTACTTGTCTTTTTGCATACTGAGAGAAGTCTTTTATGAAGAAATTAGTCAGATTTTGTCATTACATTAAATCATTTTGGCAAGACTAACAGTATGTATTTGTCTCTTTCTCCACCAAGGTTGCATGTTTTCTTAACCCTGAACAGAAAGAAAGTTGTTCCCAGATGATTGTCAGTTATGTCAGTTGTATTCTTGCCCTTTACATTACCTTTACAAAAGAAAAAACTAAAAGAAAAATGCGTATATGTTTTTACTTCCCTCTTTCTATTATGCTGATAGAACACATTGTAAATCAATGAAAAAGATTTCTAACTGCAGTTTATCTCACCTCAACCCACATCGTCCCTTATCCATGTGCATGAAGGCACATGCTCCCTCACTCACCCGTTTCCCAGCCGGTTGGTCCTGAGGAAGCAGATGAGACTGAACTAGAGCAGAGGAGAGGACAAGGATGGAAATGTGGAGCTGTGATGAGTAAGGGGAAAGGTGACAACCACCAGAACATGCACATAAGTTGTTATGTCACCGATCCTGCTACCTTAACCTACGCCTACCTCTGAGACCCATTACTGACAAAGGAAACATTCATTGTGTGCACATGAATTTCTGTGTGAGGGGCATGAAACAGTGACTTTGTTGTTGTGGTTATGGCAGTTGCTACATGTGCTCCCCCTGGATGATTTGACCTGAACTTACTGATTGCACTTTTATGTGAAAAGATACAGACAGTAATTTTTTTAGTCTTTGCCTTGCTAGATTTGGCCCTTTTATGACCAGAGAGTTATCCCTGGAAGCAACTTCATCAATAAATTGGTTTAATTTCCTTCTCTTTGGAAAGAGGCAGCCTGTGCCAGGTCTTGAACCTTCAAATGCAGAATGGCATGGCTGAAGCTTTAGTTGTTGTTATAACTGTTTTATACAATTTTGCTCAACTTTATTTTAAATAAAAGGCTTTTAAGGAGCTTCTAAATGTAGAGAAAAAAATGACTAGGTGGAGCTCTTAATCCCTCACTAGCTATCAATTAATGAATGATCAGTTGGATAGGACACCTTACAAGTTTTCTCCTTGGTAATGTACATGAGAAATATTGACGACACCATCCAAATATGAAAAACATATCTCTTCTCATTGCTCATCTCTTTTCTTCTCTGTGCTTTCCTAGTGTGGGGGTGGTGTTGACAAGCTCCAAATTTCACTGGTGTACCTACTCCAGGATATTCATCATAGCATAAAGCATAGTTTGAAAGGCTTCCCAGAAAGGATGCATAAGAGCTGTTCTGTTACTCTGCCCCAGAATCAAAGGAGATGCTGACACCTTTCTCAACAAGACAGGATCATTTTCATCCCTGATATCAACTTGTTTAGGGGAGACATTATAGCAATATATAGTACATAGCAATATACTATATAGTATACAGCAATATAATATATAGTATATAGCAATACTGGCTATAATCACATGATGACAGAATATATCATGACATTTATTTGTATGTCACATAGCTGTAAAACATGATTTTGGTTGCCTGAGTGAAAAAGGGCTTTACACAACAAATCAGACTCTAGAATTCTCAGTATCTTCTTAATTATGGGTGTCAGATGTTTCTTGCACAGCCTCTGTGAAGATATGGTGAAGTTTTCTATTCAGACCAGAAGTGTAAGGACCCAGTTTTCTCAGGAGCTATATGGTCAGATGTCCACATAATCTACAGGGAGTCAGGGCACCTGGAATAGCACTCAGCTGTGTGTGCTTTCAAAATAAGGAATAATCTGAGTGTTGAGAAGATTAAATAGGATGAGAGGAATGTAGTTGTACATCAATGCCTTTGGATTTTGTTCCTCTTTTGATAAAGACCGATGAGCTGTTCCATTTCCTTGGAGTCCTGACTGACATCACACTGGAATGTCTCTTCGAAAATATCAAAAGAGGAGATCAGAGACAATTGATCTTTTTAAGAAGGGGCAACTGAACATAGGGCATTTAAAAGACAAAAAAGAATACTGAGACGGGAGGAAGATGGGATCGATGAGGAAAGGACAAAAAGAGTCACTAAAGAAATTGAATGTAACAACAAATTTCAAAATGGATGAGATGCTTTATATCACACAAGAGGTACTCGAAAGTGTGGGCTGACATCCTGATGTTTTCAAAACTCTGTTAGCACATATGTGCTAGTATATCCTAGAAGATTGTGCCCAATCATTGATCTATTTTTTTCCAATTAAAGAAACTCCTGATTAAATCTTAAACTTTGATTTCAGTCAAAGGGAATCTGCTCACCTGCACAAAGCTCACCCTTCAGGTAAAGCAACCCAGGAGGTGGAGATGAAAATGGATCCACCACAAAAGCACACTACTCTGGAGCTGCACTGACATCAAGCAAAATAACTGCTAGAAATTTTTCATATCAGGAAAACATTTACATAGAAGTAAATTATATATAGAAAAATATTGAAAAAATCAAATGGCACATTTGTTACACATGAAGCTCATTGAAACTGATCTTTTAGGATCTAAATGGAGAAATAAATTTATGAAATGTTGGCAAGTTCACTTTCTAACACACAAATAATTAAGATGCTCTAAAATTGGTCCGACTTATACACTTGTGGCAATTGATGCTCATTCACTTTTCAGACCAAGGCTGCTTATGTAAAGTCTGAGCTAAAGTGCTAGATGAGGAATATATTCAAGCAATGCTTAAAAATTATTCGACTTAGAAACACTGGTTGAGTTAGAACTCATATAGCATACAATTAGTGAATGTAATTTTCCACAGTTTGATTTGTCACAAACACTAACTTTGCATAGCTTCAAAAAAAAATCTTGCCTTGAAAGGAAGTACTTTAAAAACACTTTATATAATAGTTTTTCCTTTTAGTGATGCAAGCAGATGAACTAAAATATATTTAAAATGCACAAGGCAGTCTAAATAACATGTTTAAAATACAGAAAATCTCCTCCTTGCAATGAGTAATAGTAATTACCCTGTAGGTATGAATCACAATTAAAAAATAATTGATTCTTTTTGTTTTAAGTCAAGTGTTCTTTGCTGGTTTGTTTGTTTTGTTTTCTCTGCTGGGGCGAATTGTTTATTGACAGTGTAGAAACTGAAATTTGTGCATGACTTGGAAAGATCTGTGTTTTTTCTAGATGAGAAATAAATTATTATTTACTTCTATATAAGCAACATTTCACCTTTTCTGCATTACTTCATATGCTAGCACTTCATACTTTAAAAAATATTCTTTACCATAAGTTTTCCTGTTACTTATGCATCTTATAGCATGAAATTGAACAGAGATCCTTGAAAGTCCAGTTGTAATAGTGATGGAAAAAAGGTTGGGGAATGAAATTCAAAGATAATTTTATGAAATCTAGTTCAAATATAAACATTGTAAGGCCTATGGATATCCAGTGAAAGAACAACAGTTTTTTCTTCACGTCATAGACGCAGTGAATGATTTGAGTTGTAAGTGAACTTAAAGACCACCTAATTCCAACCCCTCTGCTGGGGGCAGGGATGACATCCACCAGACCTGGTTGCTCAGACTCCCATCCAACCTGCTCTTGAAAACTTCCACGGGTGGGGCATCCAACTTTTCTGGGCAACCTGTTCAAGTACCTCATCAACCTCACAATAAAGAATTTCTTCCTAGTATCTAATCTAAGCCTACTTTCTTTCAGTTTGAAGCCATGCTCCCTAGTCCTGTCACTACATACCCTTGTATGGGAGTGCCTGGAACCAGGTGAACCACCTTGTAATTGAACTTGTTGAACTTCATGAGATTCTCATGAAGTAGCAGTTTCTGTTTCCCCATTCATCTAATATATTTAGCTTTTCTCTTTTGTGATTGGTCTGTTAATTAGGGCTAGAGCTTGTCCATTTTTGATTATACAATAATGATGAAGAAAACATCTTTTTTTTCCCTAAAAGAGTAAAAAAAAGTTTAAATGTATCAAACTTCAAATATCTCTGGTTTTCTTTTCGAGATTTGAGGTCACCATTTTTCAGCTCATCTCATGTTGGGCTCCCATTATGTATTTAAGAAAACAGTGTATTCTTTCTTTTCAGAATGGTCACAATAAGGCTAAGGGGATTAGATTACAAATGTGGAAGAAAAGGAAAAAAATTGCCGTTGCCTGGCAAAATCTTTTTATTTTCCTGAGAAAAACCTTGTAAATTCATTTCCTTGCCAGCTTGAATGATTTTTGTCTTTGTCCAGACCTTGTTTCTGAAGGCCTGGGAAAAACAGATGAGTTTGCGAAATACTAAGGTACACAGGAGGCAGTGCTGGGTGCTCAAACCCATCTGATCTCTACCCAAGAGATTTACTATGATGCAACTACCTAAGAAAGACATTATTGCTGCATACTGTAACATCCTCTGTATTTTAGAAAAAACAGGAGAATAAATCAGAACATTTTAGTATATGACTTTCTGAAAGAAGTCTGATACTTTAAACAGACTTTGGAATGAAAGTACATATAAAGATTTAAATTAAATGATACCTTCAGTTTGTTACATTGCCCTTCACTTTTTCACTAAGTTGTCTATGAGAACAACACTCAGAGATTTATCTTAGAAGTACAGTCATATTTTATTTACATGTTTATTAAATATGTCATTTCCCAAAGATATTTCTCTCTAAATTTCTAGAGAAGCAGACAGCCTATTTTATAATTTACCCCCCTCAACGTACAAGTCTGCCAAGGTTATTTATTTTTACATGAAAAAAAAGTATGTAATATTCTGTGTGTAGTGTTGCCACCATTTGTAGTGAATGATTTCAAACATGACCTAAAAAAACCCTAGAGAGAGAAACATGAAAGATTATGCAAAAATTGGAGGATGCACGATACAGTGCCACTGGTTGTCAGAGGGCTCACTATGCACAGTCCATGTAACCTGCACTGTTTTGTTTGGAATTAGATTATCCCTGCAAAGAGTGCACTGCAACATTATCAAAAAGGAGTAGTAGCATTTTAGAGATACATATAATTTAAGTGTTTTGGGCTGTGATAACATACTTAAAACTGTGCAATATCCAGGTTAGTCTGTGGCATTTTAAAATCCTCAGTGATACAATACTGGTGTCAAACAGGTCTCAGTCTCTCACAGAAATTCTAAATATCATATACTCCACAGAAGTCTGCAAGACCTAGGTGGACAATATCGATTATGTTTTGCCCAGTCATTTTTGATAGAGTAATTTTACAACAGAACTTGAATTTATTCATTTCAGAAAGTAAGAATAACAAAATATAAAAATAGAAAGTTAAATTATTTTTCCATATGTTCAAGTAGAAAAATCTTTAAAGAAAACATCAGTACCTAAGAAAAATGAATAAACATTCACTTTTCCAGCAGGAACTGATATGTGTGCTCAAAAGACCAGGGAAATATGTGTTTAAAGTCCATTTTATATACTTGCACCTTTAAAATCTTAAAGACTGATCAATTTTTTTACCTAAAGTAGTAGTTTTAAAAAAGTTTAATGCTGAATTTAATATTTAGAAGAATCTGTTTCCTTAAATTTTGGCTAAGTGTATATTTTGACATTCTAAAATATCCAAAGGGTAAGATTCCTTAGTTTTAGATTCTCTTTGTTAGTCTCTGATTTTATAAAAATCAGACATTAACAGACAACAGTCATACCATGAAAGGGATGGGAAGTGAAAACTGTTACCTACAACACTGACAACTAGATATCTTTCAAAACACTTATTTTTGACTCTTTTTCCCAGGGACTTACTGAGTTTTCTACTTTAATTCTTCTTAAATACAGAGATATGGATCAGGATAGCCAATGTCCCAAGTACTGATTTTATTATGTGCTGTGTATTAGAATCTACTTGTATGAAGCCCATTTGAAAACTTTTTTCAAATCCACTTAATGTACAGACTGATATAAAATACAGTGAAGGTGGACAACTCATACTGAAAGGTACAGCAAGAGTTACTTATGAAGGATCACTTGTCGAGTTTAGTAATTGTTAAATTAAAATCAAGATCAGAAGCTGACATCTGTTCTGACAAAGGAACCCTTTTTATAGGTATACCTAAATGCAAGAAGCAAGACTTAATTTGGTTCTTTCTTCCAAAAGATATAGATGCAGATATGCTTGGGGGAGAAAAAAATGTACTAAGTTGGCAGTAAAATGTGAAATATATTTCTGTGTTTCTTTAGAGGACTCCAAAAAGTACGTAAGCTGTGAAAACGGACTTCCTCCTGAAGAAGAAAAGTGTATCTGATATCATCTGATATATGGGACACATAAAAAGGACAGGATCCATGGGGAGATGTGTGTCAGAAAAACATTTATCGTGAATTAGTTGGTTTAAGAGAATAAGAGCTTAGAGATTCAAATCAAATGTAAATAGATGGAGTGCTTTCCCTCCTATGTTTCCATGTATTTTATATATGTATCAGCTATGGAAATTTTGATATCATAAGTGCTCTTACATATCTGTTATATTAATTTAGCTCAAGTTAAATGTGAATTACAACCTAATAAAAAAATTGTTGAAGATGTCTACTGGGACATGTGTTCTAGTGGAAGGTGTTCCTGCCCATGGCAGGTGGGTTGTCTCGATAATTTTGAAGTTCCTTTTCAACCCAAATCATTCTGTGCTGCTATATATAGAGTCTGCAGAAGTATCACTGCATATCTAGAACATTTTCTAATCTTCTCACTATACAAAAATGTTGTAGAGAGGAGAGAATGAGATTTTTTTAACCTACTATAACCTCCGGGAAAATGCTGCCTTCAGTGTTGATTTTGGAAAGATTCTTGAGAATTCAATTTCTCTAAGGAATTTGCCATTTTCTTCTAAATGAGTAACCATTTCTTCCTATAATAGGATTTCTACTCTTTAGTTTAAATAGTTCTTTTGTCTCCTCAAAGCTTGCTTTCGGATATCAAAACTCCACCCTTTTTGTTTCACCCCTAGTAGCCATGATTCAAGAGAAGACAGGAAAATGAAAAATTCCAATGAACCCACTCATGGGTAAATTGGAGAGATTAAACAAAAACAGATTTTTGGAAACAAGTAGGGCAAACATAAAGTATGCAGGCATGATCTGTGTGCATGAAAGTCCTTACAAGACTGAGAAAGTGAGTTAATTTCATATTAATTTCTCTGAAGTACTTGTTTCTGAGGGCTAGGAGTAAAAAAATATATAATAAAGAGGAAGCCTAGTCTTCTGCTCTTTGTTTGACAAAAATTAACTCTCTTAATTTCTTCACTACCTTCTGTGTAAATTTTTATGGAAATACCTAACCATATATTTTTTCAGATTTAAAAAACCTGAAGTGACAATAGTGCAAATCCTGTTTTAACTGCATTTGTGAATTATTTTTATTTAATTTGTTAATCTCCTCACACTAAAAAATACTAGTAGTGAGAAATAATTACCTCTACAGGAAAGCATATTAAACAAAAAATTAGCCTTGTTTTTTGCTGTTGCAACATCCTCAAAAATGTTTAAATGGGGCAGCAATTTTGATAAATTACAACACAAGAAATTTATTAGTGGCAGATATTTAATTAATGTATGAATCAATATTTCCACCATATATAAAGAAAAGTAATAGCATTCATAATTTATAAGAAAAATTCAGTGTAATGATTGTGTTTTGTATACTAATTCTGGATCTAATTATCTTACAGTTAACATGTTGTTTTTACTACTTACAGGGAAATCTTTATATAAAAATTGGTAATAAATATACTCTGTATAATAATCTAAATATAATGATCTGCTTTTGAGCAGTTCAATTGCCCTCAATACCAGTTTTGAATAGATTAGAATTTATGACATAGTTCTACCATTATTCAAAGCAAAGATTCTGTGCTATGTTCATTTATTTAATTATTTCCTCCCCCACTCTGGGCAATCTAGAAAATCTCTCCAATGAGTTAACTATTTTTGGCACAAATTTTGTCCTAAATACATTCTCCAAAACAGCTTTATTCTAAGACATAGCTGTGATGGGAGGAGTTGTAAGCTTTGAGCTACAATATTCTACTCTGTCTTCCTGTGTCTTGAGATCAACAAAGTGGAAATGATTGCTAAAATCAAGCCATGTAATTAGACAGCATAACATCTAATATACTCTTTTTGTCAGCTGGCCAGAAAGAGAATTTCAGTAAATGATACATTACACCATGAAAAACTCTTTCAAACAAGCCTGTTAATGATGATAAATAAAGAACTTGTGCAAAACCAAGCAATTAATCCTTTGGAAGCTTTCCATTGAAGTTGCTATTAAGGCATCAAGCAATGAAAGCACATACATAAACAAATCCTTTGGGAATATTCTGCTTTAGATTAGTGTATTTTCTTGCAAACTCATCTGTAGTAACTTCTTTCGTATGATTTCTTATTCACTAAAATATTGTCTTTATTTTAATAAAGGAAAAATCAACAGTCATTCATAGTGGCAAGAATCAGTTAAAGAAAAAAAAATGACATCAAGTAAGAATTTTATATGTTCAGAGACATTGCATTTTATTTTCAGAGAATAGATATTGATTTATTTACTTATGAAGCAAGGGTATTTTTTACCTCTACTACAGGGACAGAGAAGATTGCAATATTCTGGCATTAATAATGCATTGGAAATAAAGGGGAATAGTAAGCAAAAATTTATGCTGCAGCTTGTAAAAAACGTGAAATGTCAAAAGGTTATGGAAAAATCCTCCCAGTAAACACTATTTCAAGTTACAATCTTGTAAAGCAGTTTCTCAGTGTGCTATCAACTAAGTAGATCAATGTCTCAGTACATGAGAGGATGGTGTACATTGATGTTTTCAGTAATTTTTTTTCATAGGTCCACCAAATTATTCCCTGTTCATATTATGAGCTCTGGCTAGAACCATCAAAGAAAGCAAAGAATGGTTTAGAAATTTTTTTTACTCTGTAAACACAGAACTGTTCAGATTTCATCTTATTATTAGATGTGTGGAAAATCCTTTGAATATTTGGTTTCAGTAGAAATCCCATAAAATAACAAAAAAATAGCAAAAGTTAAGTATCACAATAGAGGATGGAAGATTTTTGCTATATCTAGCATAAAAGAGGTATGGATATCAAACAGGTTTTTTGGGGTTTTTTTGGTTGGTTTTTTTTTTTTTTTTTTTACCAGAATAAACTGTAAGATTATTCTAACTAGTGCAATTTTAAGTTTAAATGTAAATACTTTTTCAGGTATAGATTGTATCAGTAGCCTATCATCGAATGCTTGCAGTTTTAGACTCTTTCCTTCTTTTGCAAGATACCTTTCAAATAAAGAGAAATGCTAGAGTTGATGTTTTTCCAAATTAAATGAATGGGAATATTCTTGAGAACGGTAAGAACACAATGGATAAATTGATCAGTTCTATTATATTGCAGTAAGAGTTGTAACAAAACCATAATAAAAGTACTTAGAATAGAGCATTGGTCATGACCATGGAGGATTTCCTCGTATTTGTAAAGACTGATAAAGGAGAATATGAACATTGAATACTTATTTTTCTCCAAAGAAAGTAATTCTGTAGCAGAAAAAATAACAGTGAAAATTGCTGAAAACAGTGAATCACAAAATCATAATATTGCAGACTGGTTAAGATTGGAAGACACCTCTAGAGATCATTTAGTCTAACCCCTCTGCTCAAGCATAGCCATCAAGAGCCTGTTGCCCAGGACCATGTGTCCAGGCAGCTTTTGACAAGAAGGCTCCACTCTGGTCAGCCTCCGCAGTGTTCAGTTACCTTCACAGTAAAATTTTCCTGATATTCAGGATGAACCTCAAGCGTTTTAGTTTGTCTTTTGCCTCCTGTCTTGTCACTCTGTCTTCTTTACACCCTTCTTTTAGATATTCAGTAGAAAGTTGAACAGGAGTCAGCAGTGCCCTGGCAGCCAGGAGGGCCAACCCTGTCCTGGGGGGCATCAGGCCCAGCATCGCCAGCCGGGCAAGTGAGGGGATTGTCCTGCTCTGCTCTGCACTGGGGCGGCCTCACCTCGGGTGCTGGGGGCAGTTTCGGGGGCCACAATATAAGAAAGATATTAAAGTATTCTAGAGCATTCAAAGGAGGGCAACAAAATGGTGAAGGGCCTTGAGGAGAAGCCATAGGAGCAGCTCAGTTCACTTGGTCTGGAGAAGAGAAGACTGAGGGGAGACCTCATTGCAGTCTATGATGACCTCACGAGGGGAAGAGGAGCAGCAGACACTGGTTTCCTTTCTCTGGTGACCAGACCAGAAGCAATGGCCTGAAATTGTGTCAGGGGAGGTTTATGTTGGATATTAGAAAAATGTTCTTCAGCCAGGGGAGGGTGAGTACTGGAATAGGCTTCCCAGGGAAGTGGTCACATCATTCACGGAGTTCAAGAAATTTTTGGAAAATGTTCTCTGGCACACAGTGTGACTCTTGGGGATGATGCTGTGCAGGGCTGGGAGTTGGACTTAACGATCCTTCCAGCTCAGCTTATTTTGTGATTCTGGGATTCAGACACTTCAGGCCAAGACCTCTCTTGAGCCTTCTCTACTCCAGACTAAATCATTCCAACCTCATAAACCTCATCTCATGGGAGAGATGCTTCAGTCCCTTAATCATCTTTGTGACTCTTTTGCTCCACTTTGTCCGGTGCCTGCATGTCTCTCTTGTACAGGGGAACTCACAACTGGCCACAGGACTCCAGACCTTAGTGCCAGTCTGGAGTAAGGTGGCACTTAGGTGCTTAGTACACCAGTGCTTAGTACAGTGGAAGGATCCTCTCCCTCAACCTACTGGCAGGGCTCCTTCTCAAAGTATTCTGCAGTCCAGGATAATGTGGATAATTTCCTCCCTTGTGGAAAATAAATATTACTGGTTTATGACGAATTTGGTGACACTAGGATTTCTGAGTCCTCTTCTTCCTCTTTTTATTTATCAAATGTAATGTTTTTATTGTCATTTTTGCACTGCTTTCTATTAGAATCTTGTGGTGACTGAGATTCTGCTATATAATAAGATATGGGTCAAACAAGTGCAATTGTAAAACACACAACCTCTATCTGCCTAGATGGAAACCATTATTGGGTAGCTGTTATTTTCTGTATATATTATTCATTTAGTGCAGCTACACTAGAAGAGGGAAAGACACTAAATGGAGAGTATTCATAATGTATTCTCTCAATGAAATATATGTTAATACACATTTAATTATCCAAGTGATTAATAAAGTCAATATTTATTCTCTTTGTTTTTATTAAGAGACCAATCTTCCTGACACATCTCTTACAGACGGTGATACATACAAAATTAAATTCCTAACACACTAAACTTGTAAATAATATAGAACCACTTTTAACCAGGGAGCTGTTGTGGTTAAATCTCTCTTAATATATTATGTTTGCATTTAGGAGTAATGGTTTAAATAGAACAAAAGCAAAAAAGACATCTCATCAGGTTCTGCACTACATAGCCACAAGCATAAAATCTGAGTGTCTGCAGAATCTACTGTGAAAGAAATATACCATACTGTGTTGGGGGGGGAGGGGAGGGGTGGAAAACAGTGGAAATAAAAGTGTTTAAATTTGAAGGGGAAAAATATTTATGCTGTGATTCTAAATTCAGTAAATTGGGATTATTATATGAGGAGGCTAGGGAGATTCACAATATTAAAAAAAAAAAAAAGAGAGGGTGAATTAGCTATGTTGTCCTTGTTCTCTTCTTTCTTTTTCTATTTTTAAATTAATTTTTTGTATTGGGTAATGAGTAACTTTTTCACCCTCTTTTTATGAAAGAAATCCAGAAATCTGTGGGTCTTTTGGGCCAATAAGGCTGGATAAAATTATGTGTTAAACAGCAAATATAGAAAAGTACTTAGTAGTCATCATTATTATGTACAAGACTATTTTAACCATTCTTTTTCTGTCAAAAGGTAATATTTATTTTCATAGCCTATAAATAGATTTATTTGGAGTATTTTCTTTCTCAAACAATTTTAACATCTGGTTAAATGACAAATATATTCTCACAATAAAAGTACCACAGCTGAGAAAAGACTACAGCCTGAAAATTTTACCCTCAGTGGGGATTGATTTAGACACTCTAACTTTCAAATTTTTATTGTGTCTATCAGATAACTAGTCATCTTGGGCTGTTGTGAGGAATTCTGTGCTTGGGGCTCAAGAAAAACCATGAAGTCAATTGTTTTCATATATCTGAGGTAACCTAGAGGAGTTGACTCATTTTGGCAAGGATGATCTGCTGGTGATTGAGACAGAAATTCAATCTACTAGGCAGAAATAAGAGACATGGCTTACCTTTTGGGCCACATGTCACAACATTTATCATTTTGAAAAACAAAAAAAGAAAAAATTTTACTGTGGTTGTTGCACATCCTCAGTCATTATTATAAACTCTGAAAGCTATGATTTTCTATTATTGTATTATTCTTTCCATCAGTCATGTCAATAGACTTTTTTCCAAAATTTTTGCAGAGACCTCAAAATTAATATTTAATCTTTAGAACAAAAGAAGATTGAAGATCATGACTTCAGCCAATTAATTTCTACTTTATTTTTTCATTCCCTGAAATCCTAGCCTTGCAATTTTTAAAAAGGAGCTACTGGAGAAGGTCCAGCAGAGGCCACAAAGATGATGAGGGGTCTGGAGCAGCTCTCTTATGAAGAGAGACTTAGGTAGCTTGTGTCTGGGAAAACACAATAAAGATGCTCTCACACCTGCTAGGTTCAGCAGAAAGGAGGGAAAAGAGCAACTTTATTTACGTGTGTCATGTCTTATACAATTCTCAGCTCCACAAGGGATTGGGGAACATGTCACTTCCTTCTCAATCCCCCTGGAGAAAAAAAATGCTCATTAGAATTCTCATATTACAAAAGGAATGAAAAACAGAAAATACCGTTAAGTAAACATTGGCCATTATTTACATGAAACTGTGAGAAAGAATTCCGACTCCAAAGTTAAAACAGAAGGCTTTAGCAAAAACCAGGGCAACAGTAGCTGGGCCTGTTTCGTCTGGAGAAGACTGAGAGGGAATCTCATAAATGCATACACATATCTCAAAAGCTGATTTTAAAAGGATGGTGCCAGACACTTATCAGTGGTGTGTAGCAACAGGACGAGGAGCAGTGGCTGTAAACTAAAACAGAAGAAGTTCCACCTTAAGAAATGTGAATCCCCTCAAGAGATGTAAAAGAGCTTCTGTACATTGAGGGTGGCAGAGCACTGAACAGACTGCCCAGGGAGATTTTGGAGTCTCCTTCTCTGGAGACATTCAAAACCCACCTGGATGAGTTCCTATTTAACCTGCTCTATGTGACCATGCCTTGGCAGGGGGGTTGGACCAGATGATCTCCAGAGGTCCCTTCCAAACCTAAATTGTGATTCTATAATTTGAATGTTAATGGTGACAGCAAACAGATGGAGTCGCTGAGCTTCGCAGTAAGTTTGCAAGTAGACAAGGAAGGGTATTTTAGGAAATAGATTATTATTTTCTTTCACAAGTTCATTGGATTTGTTACAGAACTTGGAAACTATCTCAAGCACTCTATATAGGATATTTTATCTTCCTTCTGCTTCTCTGTCCTAATATCAATTTAAATTACCACTGTTTGATGTAGTAAGGATTTTGATGTAGAAAAAGTTATTAGTTGGTTTCACAATATGGATAATATTTTTAAGTTTGATCAGTCATTTATTCTTCGTCACCGATTTTATTTAATTTTAAAGGAAAAACGATATTTTCTAATTGATAAACCTAGGATGCCAGAATGGTATTTCCAAAAATAAGTTCCTAATTTTTAATGTTGTCTCTAGAAGGAGAAAAAGATGCTGATCTTGATGCTGACCTTGTTATAAGGCCTCTAATACTTAGCAGACGTGTTTTCTGATTATACAGAGTAGTAAAGACGTGGATTTTTTCTTTAAATACTGGTGTACTATCCTTCTCTGCTTCCAGTTTGACACCATTTTAACTTGTTCTCTTTTTCTTGAAGCATAAAACAAGAGTAATCACATGAAAGGTGAACAGAAACTCTTCTTAATCACACGGACACTTTCTATTTTCCACACAGAACTGGAGAAGTGATTTAACATTTGATTCTCTGGACCTTTGATGTAAGTTTTGCATAAGACATTAATGGATATTAATGCTTTTTATCTCCAAATTTGCACTTCCCACAAGCAAACACTGTATATTGGTATAGATAATAGTCTACATACAATATGTGTACACAAAGTCCGGGTGAAAATGTGCATTTTACTTTACAGGTTTCAATCAATTTAGATATTTCTAATCTCTCTGGATGAATTTTCTAAGAAACTCCATGATTCTTTTTCACTGTCATTTTATTGAAATATTTTTTGAATGCATGAGTGTATTCATCTCACTTCATTTTTGCAAGCTTACACTCAAAATGTAGTCATTTTCATTCCAGTGTATAACCTTGAGGACAAATTTACAATTGTACGCTCTTCCAGAAATTCTGTCTGGTTGAGACTGAACTAATTTACATTTTTTTCTCAACTGACTGAAGTCAATGTCAATTTTAATGTTACTTTTATGCCATGGAGGAGATGCTAATCCTGTCTGAGGATTTTCCTACTAATAAGCTACGAAAAACAAGGATCTTCTAAGAGCAAACAATCATTGGACATATAATTTCTTCAGGATTTCAGATAATTATGTGAAGACAATCAAACATACTGTTTTCAAATGTGTTCATGGCTTACCTTGCTCAAATGCTGTACACAAAATTAAGAATTTATACAATTCCCCATGTCTATCAACTAGTCCTAATACTTATGCATTGAAATTGCACCTCATCTTGCAAATAGTTCTGGACTTAGTGATCTGAAAAACTCCCTGTTGGGAAAGATTTGATATCCATACAGTTTCCAGGCTCCAGATGGAAAGCCCTAAGGACTTTTACTGTCCTTCAGTAACCACTCCTGAAAGCCCAGGGACCTTGACCATGCCTGAATGCAGCATTTAACCTGGAAAAACAACTGGATGGTAGACTACCTCTTTTTAAAGAAATTACAGGACCAATTACATTTTCTCTTTCAAATGTACATTAGTTTGAAAAGGTAAGTCACAGTGGTGTCACTTTGGGTGGTGTTGTACCTACATCTATGCCATACCATTTCTGCCATTTGATAAGTGAATAGGATCTATACCAATATCTTGTGACTAATTCTGGTATTATTTGGAGTTTTCATTAAACATTTAATTTGTATAATCTGCTTAGTTGTAGCCTTCCGGTTGATCTAGAATGAGGTTTGATGCACAGAAAAAAAAATATATTGAATCATATTTTTTTTGCTCTCATTATTCCATTTGTAGAACTTATCTAACTAAACTACATCCAAATTTGAAAGCACATATTGTCTTTTTAATATGGGTGGGTAGAAAAGTAAAGAACATCAAAGATTACGTCCTGGAACAAAAATTCATCTAAAATATCTAAGTAAGCATGTACATAGATATATATGAATGAAAAATTGCCATGGTTCCATTGTGAAACTATGTCTTAGTTCTATTCTTTAGCAATATCTTTTAGTGTTCCACTTTATATTCCTCTACTGTTATATGGATAAAAGCTGGTATTTCCATTTTAATTTTATTTTAAAAGTAATTCTGAAGTCAATGATAACACAACTCTTCCTTTTTACTAAGCCCACACAAATATTTTTGGGTTTGTGTTGGTATTGCATTTATACTTCAAGATACTCTGAAATAAATACACAATCTGAATGTATCAAGGAAAGATTTCACATTGTAGCCTTAACTGTAGAGCAAATCCTCTGCACATCAGGCAATTGTGTAAACATCATGTGGTACTATAATAACACATTCTTATATCTAAGTGTGTTGTCAGTGTGGGTTGAATGGCTTTCATTCAATCTGGCAACTATATTTGATATTGAAACTCTATATTTTTACAATATTTTCCCTTTCTGTCATGTACTAACACTCACAGAGATTATAAACACAGATTTTGTACAAAAAAATACATTTTTAAGAATAGATTGTTATTATGTATGTCTGCGTTAAGCCTATTATAAACTAACCCTTAGCCCCAGAACAGATAATTTAGATGGTAATAAATGTATTAAACTGTGGCTGAAGTATGTGAGAAAATTTGTGCAAATTAATTTAAAAATCTTATACAGTGCCCATGTGAAAAGTGCACACCCTGCCATGAACTGCAACCCATGCTGTTCATTATATATATATAATGTTCATTATGTATATATATAAAAAATATATAGTTGAGAATAAAAGAATATGACAGTAATTAAAAGCCTCTTGATATAACATGTCTTATTAAACACAAGCCTTATCAGAATATAAAACGTACACATTATCATTAATACATATTTGTTTAAATTGTAGAAAATTACATACATATAATGGAAAAGAAAGTGGCCTATATGAAGGGTTTATTAAGTGAATGATGTTATTATTTGGACTGTGTAAAGGAAAAAGAATCCTGGAAACTTGACTTGAGGTTTTATTCAAGCTGTAGAGATTTTTGGTATTTCTATTTTGGCTGTCAAATAGAATTCCAAGGAATAGTAGATTAACCCAAAATCTAGAAAGCAAAAATATTTTAGAAGTATTTATTTTGTTTAAATGTCAAGCAAACAAAGCTAATTCATTGTTTGGGAAGGGAAATTTTAGTACTTGTTAATATAAAAGTTGAAGTATTGTCCCTTTTTCTGCTTTGAGGATGATGTGAAGCTTCAAGCAGATGACTGAATTTAAACTTATTATGCTGGGATTTTTTGGCTTGGAAGTCATTTTTCAATTTGATACAGTATTTTTTTATACAGTCTAATAAATAATTGAACTGGCAAAGTTCAAATCAATAATCTTATCTTTCAGATAATTATATTAAAGCCCTTGGATTTCTCAAACCTCTGATTTTATATAGACTGAAATGTAGCGCTAAAGAACAAATGCATTGATCTGTACATCACCTTTTCCTTCAGTTAGAAGATTTCTCTTAATTATTTGCGACTGCTCTTCAAACATGACCCAGTTTTAATGAGCACAAATTGAGTATTTTTTCCTGTTTATTCCCTTCTGTCAAGCTTGAAAAATATGTACTTAAGTGCTAAAAAGAGTATTTCAGATATTTTCAAGTGCTATATGCACAGTTGGGTTCTAAATGAACTATTCTCCACTACTTGGATAATATCTGGAAATAAATCAGATCTTTAGGGAAAGAAACGGTGGAAAAAGGTGGGGGGAAGACAAGAGAAATATATATATAGTATATACAGATAAGAAAATATTGTTATATGGATAAGTTTTTATAGATCCTGGATTTGTGCAGATGATACATCCTTTTTTGCATTGGTTGAGTTTAATTTTATTTTTTTTAACATCAAATTTTAAAATCTTCTTTGATAACAGATGATGCTTTAAGGTAAATCAATAGTCATGGAAGCAATGTAAGTCTTTATGAATATGTTTTCAATTTACAGCTGGAGCCTCTGTACTAATATCTCCAGAACACCCCGACAGTCTCAGTAACAAATTTCAGTAACCTGCAGACCCGTACCTGGTTTTGATGCCTGTTTTCCATCTTTACATACAACTCAGAATACTGTGATAAAGTCTTTAGAGACCATTTAATGTTTTAAGGTAAGGAGGGCTTTAAACTAGTGATGATGGGAGAGGGAGACGGCTGCTAACAGCCCTGTGTGGGAGAGGCAAACAGTGCTGATGAGCAGAGGGTCTGGAATGATGTGAATGAAAGGGAATGAAAAATCAACAAAATAGAGATAAAGAGGCGTCACTTGCAGCTTTTGCATGTAAGTAAGGAAGTGCCCACAACTCACCATTATAGAAAAAGGAGGAACCAGACTGTCTCTGGGAAATCTACAGATTGAGGTGCCTCTCTGAAATGCTTAAACTTTCCCCTCCACTATACAGTGACGCAGCCACACCAGGAGCATGTTACACAAAATCTAAACTGCACTAATTTTAAACATTCAACATAAAATAGAAAGAAAAGCTATCAAAAGTTTTCTTATATTATTTGGCAGACTACTCTCAGTCATAAATAAGCATGTAATATTAATTCATATGGCAGAACAAATACAGTAAAGACTTAAAATTGTTCAAAACATTAAAACTGCTTTTCATGACATTTAAAAAAAATTGTGAAACTGTGTCTTCTGTGTCTAGTAGACAGTTATAGTCCTTTAGTAAAAATTATAATAGTCACTTGTTTACAGAAACATTATAAACTTGGCCTTTCTTTCCTACTGACTGCTCTTTTAAATAGATCTTATATGAACATACAGCCATTGAATTATAGTTGACCTTATTTGTGAAAGTGTAAGAATCTGAAATAAACTTCCTCTTTTCAGTGTATAATCTAACCATTTTGCTTTTGCTGGCTTCTAAGCTCACACAAGTTTAAAAGTTTTGGATTTTTTTCAAGTGTTCACTCAATTTAGAGCATTGTATTTGATCTGTTAAAATATTAAATTGTGTTCTCTGTTAAAGTTGGCAGCGGTTGAAGCCTTAGTAAATGGTCTTCTTTCATGAGAAAAAGGGAGAAGAAAGAAAGAGTGCTCTAAATTGTAAGGTAATGGAGTATAAAATGTTCATTATTTAACAGTCTTTGAATGATAAAACATCAGTCATTGTAATTCCATATTTTTGTATTATCCGACAACTTCAGAAAGACAAACTATTTATAATGCACTCTTAAAGATTATTTAAAAATGAGTTTTCACTTATACAAGTCTCATATAGTGCTTTTTGAAAGTCAGATTTCTTCAGCATATTTGATACTAGCATTATTCTTTCCCTAAATATACAGAAATACATGTAAGCAGAAACAATAAATACTGTTTCATCTTAAAACAATGGAGTAAAAACTTTTCCTTCAAAAATTAGAAGAAATTTTAGAGGAAGGCATTATATTGGGAAATGAGTAATTTTCCCCCCTCTCATTCAATACCTGAAAACATTATAATTTCTCATTTCATCAAATATTTGCTTTCTTTTCTTTACAAACTCAGTCTATTCACCAAGGGAGAACCTTGAGGCTTTTTTGTACGTTTTATAACTAAGAACTCAGATTATTTCAGAAGAAGAAACCACTAATGAACTGGGTTAACAACCATTAACCAATTTACTAATTAATAACTTCATTAACTGGATTAACCTACCAATTTCCATGGGACAAGATTGAAATAAGAATGTAAAAATAACAGTAAAAAAAAATGAAATCAAAGGAACAAATACTCAAGTTTCCCATCCCAAAATTTCTGTACCTCATTGGTAATTAGCAATAGAGAACTAGCAAATGTCAGGCTTATTTATATTCTAAATTGATTGAACACAGTTTAAATGTACACCAAAACTTAATCATTTGTTTTTAAGACTTTAGGACTAGCCTAAGGGTCAAGCAGGATAATTGTCTTTGCTTCTCTGAGCAGCCACATGAAGACTGTTCCACCGTAGGTTCCACAGCTCTAATTCTACAAGACAAATCTCATCAGCAGAAAACTCATTGGTAATAAAGTGGTAGAACAAATCAGCGTAATTAAATTAAGTTAAACATAAGGACATTTATATAATCATAAAATTGTCTGGATTCCAATGCCAAAACTTTCATTTAGTTCCAATCCCCCTGCCACAGGCATAGATGCCACCCACTGATGCCATAATAATTTTTCGCTTTTTCATATACTCCTCACATATCCCCCTTCATTCACACTTTTATGCAGCTTTTATGTATCCCAAGTGCTTTTAGCCCACATACTTGTAATTCCCTAAATTTGATAACCAGCTTAGACCCGAAGTTCTGTTAAGCCAAGAGACCANAGTTTCCCATCCCAAAATTTCTGTACCTCATTGGTAATTAGCAATAGAGAACTAGCAAATGTCAGGCTTATTTATATTCTAAATTGATTGAACACAGTTTAAATGTACACCAAAACTTAATCATTTGTTTTTAAGACTTTAGGACTAGCCTAAGGGTCAAGCAGGATAATTGTCTTTGCTTCTCTGAGCAGCCACATGAAGACTGTTCCACCATAGGTTCCACAGCTCTAATTCTACAAGACAAATCTCATTAGCAGAAAACTTATTGGTTAGAAAGTGGTGGAAAAAATCAGCGTAATTAAATTAAGTTAAACATAAGGATATTTATATAATCATAAAGTGGTCTGGATTCCAATGCCAAAACTTTCATTTAGTTCCAATCCCCCTGCCACAGGCATAGATGCCACCCATTTATGCCATAATAATTTTTTGCTTTTTCATATACTCTCATATCCCCCTTCATATACACTTTTATGCAGCTTTTATGTATCCCAAGTGCTTTTAGCCCACATACTTGTAATTCCCTAAATTTGATAACTAGTTTGGACCCAAAGTTCTGTTAAGCCAAGAGACCAAACATCTTGGAAATTTCATAGTTAGGGCGTCAGAAAGCCCCAGATCTAAAGTCCTCTCCAGAATACATTCTGTAAACTAAGATAGATCCATGCAGGGGGGACATTCCTCAATAGGGGGCTTCTCTTGAGCCCCCCATTGGGGAATCCAGGATAGATGTGCTAATATGCAAGGTCCAAAATTGTATACACAAATCACTGAGGTGGGGCTTTTCCGTGCATTCCTCCTGTGTGCACTCTCCAACGCGCATTCCGAGAATCGTACAGGAAAGGCATTCCTGCAGGATGCTCCTGCCAGGATCTAAAGATCCTTAATAAACAGTGAGGTAAAACCCCTTTTTCCCCTTTAACCATGTTTGGCTTTTAATTCTAAGCCCAGGAAAAGGCATCACCACTAGACCAGGTTGCTCAGAGCCTCATCCAATCTGACCTTGAACACTTCCAGGGATGGGGCAAGTTCTCTGGACTCATTACTAGTGCTGTTGTTGCGTAGAGTTTGCTGGCATAACCCACATTGGTAAGAACCCTCCTGAAGTGGATGATGGGTCAAGCAGAGTTTGTTGTGGTTCCAGCTTTGTTCAATAATTTAATAAAATACTTGTATAATCTAATAAGAAATATCCTATTTCCAGCCAACTCAAAAAAATGGAGGTCAACTATCATGCTCTAGGACAAGCCCAGAAATAACAATTATCACAAAAATTTGCAGAACAGTTCCAGAACAATAGAATGTTTTTTATTAGAAATACATGCATTTACACAGAAATTATGTCGGTGGACCTCTATAGCTGATGCAGAAATAATCAGCTATAAATACAGGCTGTCAAATTACTTGTTCTTCAGTGATTTCTGAAGATGATATAGAGCTGTATGGGGGGAGGGACACGAAAACACATAAACCCAGTATTTTACTTTGGTTATCACTGGAAAGAACAATCATTAAGACATTAAGCCTAGTTTTTGAGAATCACTGTTAAAAAGAGTACAAACTAACTGGAAAGAGGTTAGAAAAAAGTAGTAGGAAGAAAATCAATCCTTCATCTACAAATAATGTCATGAAAAGCTGGTCTGGTTTACCCTCTCAATAGAAAACTGTGAGGAGATAAAATAGTTTTCAAACACATTATAGGCCAGTGGGGAAAAAAAGGTAGCCTTTGTAACTGAGATTGATAGAACAAAACCTAATGTGCTGGATTAAAAAGATTCAGAAAATGAGAAAAACCCCCACAAAATAGGCAAACAAAACCAAGAGCAAGGATATTGAAACATACTAGTAGTCAGTTCCTTAGAACAGGTTAGAAGTGGGATATTCCTGGCAGATATACAGCTAATACTTGCCTTAGATGGGCAGCATGTTGTATCACCTCCTAAAGTATCTTTTGAGACGTCTTCTCTTTCTGTGAGACAATGTGACGCTGTTCTTATTTCAAAAAAACCCACTTGAAGTAGGTCTTTTTAAAATTGCTACAGAGAAGTACAAAAGCTGGCAGGAAAAATCTTCTTGTAATCTTAGATTGACTCACTAGTTATTAAATGTATATTCTCCTTTACAGTTGGATGCGTACTAGCTAACTTTTCAACAGTTACTAGTTAGTAACCAGCACAACACATCAGAAAATTGCCACCTTTACCTTTAAGACAACTTGTCATTCACAATGCACCAGTTTTTCAACCAGTCAGTCACAATGCATTACAAAGCCCAGCCAGATTTTAGATTTTGATCAGAGTAGAGGTGCTGTGGGTTTTGGAGGTCAACACTTCACACACGTTTTTGCTCTGTTTTGGTGGTCTTTTGGTTTAGTTTGGCTTAGTTGGTTGGATTTCTTGGTATTTCTTCCTGATTTGCAAGGTTTTTTCCATATTCTAATCAAAATGAAATTTTTGCAACTTCAGATGTCAGGTCATTTGGAAGCCCCATTTTCATGTTACTTCGCTAAGCCTTACTGTTTTAAATACAAGACGACATTTCTAAACAAAGTTCATTGACTTCAAATGAAAATTTCTCCCAGCAAGGAAAGTAGACTGAAAATCCAATGAATATATTAATATAAAAACTCTGAAAAACTTAATACTGCTTTTCTGCTGGAGTTCTATCTAGTGCTATAATATTGTTAAAATATAACTTATTAATTAAAATTCACTATGTAAATTTTATCAACTATTAAAAACATATGCAGACTTTAATGATCTACTTCTTTGCAGGAAATCTTTTTGTCCTTTTCACAGCTATGCATAAATAGATTTCAGAAATTAGGATAACAGAGGAAGAACTTTGGCAAATTGAAATGAGAAAGCATAATATAAACATAATACATTTTAAAGATCAGAAAAATTATAGAATTTGATATAGTAATACTTTACTACGTAAGTATTACTATTGAACAAAAAATTCCTATTTAAATTAAAATAATAATGAGAACTCCCCCAGTGCCAGCCCTTCAAGATCTTTGAAATCATTGTGGACAGGGGGTGATAATGATGTTTTCAGTTAATCAGAGAAATGTACAACTACAGACATGCTGACATCTGAATTTCTTATTTACTTTTGAAGTATATTTCAAAATTAATATCCCTTCCACTTCCCAGATTCTATTTTTACTGATAAATCTTGATAAAATAGAAACGATCGTGGAGGCAACTGAAAGAAGTAACAACTGATTATAAAACCAAATTTTTTAGATTTTCAGTAAGCATTGAACATGACAGAACAGTAATATAGTATTGTCTGAGCCAGGAAATTCTAGCAATGTGTATATCTAGTGACTTAGTGAATATATTATTTGCTATTCTGAACCAGTAGCACATTTCCATAGCACATGAAGAGTTGTACTAATTACTAGGAAAAAAATGAAATGTATTCTTTTTTTTCCCATAAAAACAATCCTAACTTAAACAATAGCCATGATATAAAACTATGCAAATGTAGGCAGTTCTTAGTATATTAGAATGGCTGGAATTTCAGGAAAGCTAAAGGCTGCTTAATCTAACATTGAAAAAAAATATATTTGCTTGACAAACTGTTCAGAAAAAATCAACAAAAAAACATCAAAAACCAGCCAACCAATGAACCAACCAAAAATACCCAAAGAAACCACCTGCTGAAAAACAAATTGGTAGTGCATTCCGGTGTTATATATGTTTGGTACTAATGGTTGTTGCAAAAGGAGCAATTCTCACATTTTTTCCCATTCCTCTTCCTCCCCCACTGCTGCCACACAGTGTTGACTCCTCAATTCCGTCGTTAGAGTGACCCCTCTGAGATCTGAGTACGCAGGAAATCTTTTATTTCTTTTTCCCCCTATGGTATGATCTAGGCTTACTAGGCAGAATTAATTTGTGAAGGGATCAGATGAGCACATCATGGAGCAATAGAGCCAGCATTAATATTCAGCTGAGAATAGAAAAGGAAGCATGGAAAAGGGACTGGTATATCCAGGGAGTTGTTAGATTTGCTCAGCTAGAGGTTATTTTCTCTCTCTCTCTCTCTCTCTGTATATATATATCTGCATAGCTTGATTTCATACTTAATGGAAATTGTATATGACATCAAGGGGGGAAGAAATAGGCATTTTAAAAAGATTAGTGTGTTGTTGTTTTTAGAGGTATTTAATCTGCAACTGCTGGCACTGATAAAGAGAATAGAAAAAAAACCCAAGACAACTTTAAATAATATTTTATCCTTTTTAAGAGGCATTTTCTTTGTTAAGAAGGAAAAAGAATGTTTTATTCTTGTATATTTTGAAACCTCTCCAATGCACCATCAGGAAAGCTCTCATCTCCTCAGTAGGTAATAAGCACTTTATGATTACAAGTCATCTCTTGTCTAAGAGGAACTTCTTCATTTCTTCTTTCTTTTTACGGTTCCACAAAATGAATTAGGAAATAGAAAATTGCCCAGAATTCCAGTCTGTTTTATAGACTCTGAGAGCACATTGCCAACAGTAAGAGCCACAGAATATTAGAAATAAAAAGTGAAAAAGATGTTAAAAATCAGAGCAGGAAACCAAATTTATGACAGTTATGTAGATGGAAACTGAAGAGAGAATATTTCTTGCTCAAACTAGCAAGCTGAAAAAATTGCTATTAGACAATTATGCTGGAGTATTTTACCATATTCAGAATTTGGTAAACTTAGCCTGATTTAGGTCAAAGCCTTTATAATATATGGGAAACTATTCACTTACAGTTTACTCATTACATTTCTCCCTTTCTTTGCAACTTCCATCACAGTATCAGCCATCAACCTAATTTTACAACCACTACCAATTTTCATTTCTACATATTAGTTAAAGGCCAGGAAGGTCAGATTCTTTCTACATAGTCATAAAAATTAATAGAACTATGCTATTCTATTTTTGAAGGAAAAAAATATCACAATCTGTGTTCTAGATCTTTAATTTTTTTCTTCTACCTAGATGCTGTTCTCCTTTCTTGGAGAGGAATTAGCTTTTAGTTACTATCTGTAATAAAAATACACATACCCACTAAGGAATAGACTCTAAACCCCAGGTTTTTATGATCACTTAGTCTTTAATTTCTTTCACCCTTATAAATGTTTCTGTTGCTGTCTTTATCTATTGTTGGTTCTTCTGTGTTACTTCTCTCTTCCATCCATCAGTCTAAGATACACCACTCTAGTGTTCAAGGGTGTCGTACTATAGCAAGGAGAGTTCTTGCTCAGAACATGAGCCTGGTCATATAACTACAGGTGTCATAGGGAAAAAAAAAACTTGCAGATTTAGACTTATACAGTTATCCTTTACTAAATAACATTTTTTAAAAAATTACTTTACCATATGATGACACTCAGCCTATCAAAAAAATCAACTGAGTGAATTGAATATTCAGTTACTTTTTTCCATTTAAAAAAGGTACAGAGAAAGCTCCTGTTGACAGGAAACCATTTTATAGAGTATTACTGTTCTTTGTAAGCTAAGTGTTATATATATTTTTCTCTGCTCACTGAATGCAGTTTCCTGTCTCTAAATAACTCCCTTTAATTTCTCAGTGTCAAATCATGATTGATCCCTGCATTCCTTGCCAGCTTTCAAAGCAGACTATTTGTTTTGCAGAAGCTGTGTACAATATTTTACTGAAAGGGCAAGTTTGTTATTCTTCCTACCAAATACAAAAAACTAAAATATTTTAAAAGTAACAATGTGCTCTCTTTATACAACATCTGTTAAATAGAAAATTGCCTTTTTGGCAACATTTGCCTTTCTCTCTGATACAAGTGAAGAATATAATTCTTCATTTCCTAGTCTTTCTTGTCTAGTGACCATTACTCCAAGAAATTTGTGTCCCTCTACTAATGTCTAAGTACAGGTGTAGTAAAGTTCACTTTTATTAGTTATTTTAATGTGATGAAGTCTCTATAAACTACTCTTAGGTTCTTACAGCCAAAGAACCATGTTCAGAGATAAGACATTTTGGGATTATTTCCCTTCCCTTAACTAGTTTTGTAATGCAATTCCTTAATAAAAGACCGTAGTAAGCAGTCAATAAAATCTAAAGATGATCTGCAAAACACAGAAATAAAAGTCTTTAGGACAATTACACTGACTTCTGGCTTGTTATATGTCTCCTTTCATATTAAGTAAACAACCTAAGAACTAAAAATTACTAAATTAACATTACTAGTACTTTAAGATTTGAAATATGAGGTTAGCTTGTGGTTTCAGAATCATTCAGATTTTCCATGCATTCTCAAGCAAATTTACCACTGTACTTCTATAATTTCTCATAACTAAAAAATGATTTTATTATAAAGTTGCAGAATCTTTTTGAAATAGCATATATTATTAATAGTATTATAAAGGATTTTTCCTTTGCATAGGGAGGTTTAGGTTGGGGATTGCATCTGCATCTGAATTGTATTGAGTAATTGTAGCAAATTCTCTGTAAACTCTACACCTGAAGGAGATGGAAGAAGATTGCATCAGAAGATCAACCCTTACAGATTACAATAGTTTATGATGCTCATCTGTATTTTAATCGGGTATAAAAGATTTATTCCTGAAATACATCAAGAAATATTATTTTCACCTCCTGAAATGCATCAGAGTTTATAGTCAGCAAGTAAAATGTTGCACATTTTTACTTTCTATATCTTCCTCTCTTGTGTATACTATATTCCATGGATATAGGTGTCATGATTTTATTAGCAACTATACATAAGCCCATCAAAATAGAAACCAGAAAGCAATTTCACATGTCAAATACTCTTTGTTAAGGGTTTAACTCCTGAGCTCAACAAAAAAAGATGAATTTATGGTTACATTAGGAACATCATTTTATTTTCTGCAAAATTCAGCGCAATGCGATACCATCAGATAGATAAAGCAGATCATGTATAGTCAGACACTAGGCACACAGTATGATTTGAAGGTTAAGAAAATAAAGACTTGTCATGTTTCTTCTTGTGACCAGAGGGAGCATAAACTGGAATTAGTTTTGTCAGCCACAAGGACTGAACTGCAAAATTCATCACCTGAATAAGTACGGCTCGTGTTCCTGACAAGTAAGTACCAAACAGGTATTGATAAGATATTCTTATACTGACATTTATTTAAAGAAAATTATTTTCTCTGTTGAATTATAAACACTTTTCATATTAATAAAAAAAGTAAGTCAAATGTAAGTGAAATTCAATGAACTAGAAAAAACTGCTTGTCAGCAGATTGCTCATATTGACCTTTTTAATTCAAGTATTGAAGAAAAAAAAATAGCAATATAAAGAATGAATTAGCAATATTAAGAATGTATTTTCTAACAACGTTATCTGAAAAATGAGCTACTAGTAATAGAAAGGAAATGTTTTGGAAAAGTAATACAGGGCAGAAACATGTCTCCATCACCTCGTTAAAAAATTACCTGCATTGGTGGCCACAGGCACTACCCATTAATGCTAAATGTATTCTTGGTTCCTAAGTGATCCTTACCTTTTCTTGATCCAGTAAATTATTTTTCACATCTTAACTTGTTCTATTTTTCTGGACCACGAATTTCCATAAAGATGTAAAAGTCTTTTTAGCCTCTGGGCTCAGTTTTGACACGAGTTTTTAACATGTACTTCAAAAAAATAAAAAGGTATAGTGCAATAATTAATTTACAGTAATCTGGATGGACAAACTAGCATCATCATATTATATCTGTCATTACAATTTCCTAATAGTTTGATACAGTAAGGGTAATATTTTTTCTCTAGAGACTTTTCCCCACTATCAATTTCTTGACAATAATATTAATGCACAATTAGTACTTTTATTATTCTAGGTTTTAGTATTCCATTATGATGATTTTTACTCTACTTATGAGATTCAGACAAGAACTTATTCAGTCATTTCCCTGAAGTTCCAAGTATAAACTCTGTTTCCAAACACACAATAGAATTGTAAAATGGTTTGTGTTGGAAGGGACCTTAAGAGACTTTCTAGTCAACCCCCCTGCCATGGCAGAGAAATCTTCCACAAGATCACATTGTTTAAAACCTCCACCAGCTTGACCTTGAACACTTTCAGGGATGGGACATCTACAACTTCTCTGGGCAACCTGCTTCAGCGTCCCACTACCCTTGTTTTAAAAAAAAAAAAAAATCAGTTTGTACAATCTAAACCTAGACTCTTTCAATGAAAACTCATTGCCCCTTGTCCTATCAGTGCAAGAGTTAGAAAATATGGAAAAAGTCTTTTAAACAGCTCTCCCTTTATATATTGAAAGGCTGTGATAAGGTCCCCCTCAAGGTTTTTCTTCTACAGACTGAACAACAGCAACTCTCTTAGCCTGTCTTCACAGGTCAGGTGTTCTCGTCCTCTGATTATTTTTGTGTTCCTCCTCTGCACACTCTCTAAAAGGTCCATGTCTTTCTTGTGCTGGGGTCTCCAAAACAGGAGAAAAACCTTCTTTTGATCAGCAGGACTCCCTGGAATATGATGTGAGTAACCAGCTCTGAAAGCTCTTCTTACTGCTCTCGTCAGAAGTAAAAATGGTGATTCTTAAATTATTCATGACTTTCTTTCTCCTTGAGGCAATATCTGACCCACAAATATGTAAAGGATGAAAAATGTCTCTTTTAAAGATAAAAGAAATGCTGATTTATATAGCATTCATTTAATTCTCCTTGATCTAAATTAACGTTTTAAGTGAGCATTTTACATATTATGTTTAATGTAGAGGACTGATTAAATAGATACGCTTTTTCTAATCCGTCTAGTAAAATAGCAAAATAGGTATACTTGATGGCACTGGTTTTACTGAGGCTTATTTCACAAAAGACATTCAGCATCATGTAAATGACCAAACTTTGACAAGACAAATTTGTTTACTGTGTGCTTAATTAACTCCTTCCACTCCATTTGATTATTTCAGTTAAGATTGGCCAGTTTTTTGTTTTCTGCTTCAGAAAAAAAAAATCCCAACTAAACTCCCCAAACAAACAAACAAAAATCAAAAGATAATTACATTTGTCTAATATGTACATCACGGTTTTTATACCCTTTCTCATTTGCCTTCTTGTTACACCTAGGTTTAAAAACTTGAATTCTTGTTTTAATGATACCGTCTTATATAAAGGACGATTCGTTTGCAATTCCATTTCCCTATTTCCTTCATGTAAGTGTTTAACTTTTAACTCATAGCTTAGAAACTACCATGAGCAAATTAAACAAGACAATAAAATTTGAAACAGATTGCAAAGGGCCCCTCACACTATGGATGTCAGTCATTTTAATACATTATATTAATAGCAATGCCTACTAAATACAGAGTTTTCTCTTTGTTTTATGTTTTAGCATTAAGCATTTCACTTACCTTTTAACCTTGCCAAATCTAGCAGCTATCTGAAGGGCTTGACACTAAGTGTCTGGGTCACACAATGAAATCCAAGCAACAGCTGCTTCACTTAAAAAAGTCTGCAGAGAAAAAAAGAAATCTGTGTAAATCTTTCAGAATACCTTTGATTCCTCTTTTTACACAGTAGTTCTCCTTACAAAATCATCCTATTGTGTACAAAATAGCTAAACTTTTTCAGGATACCATTCATTACCTGGTGCTGTCATGGGTTGGTCCACACACTCTGTAATTCATGAGGAGAAAAACTTTTCAGAGAGTAAATGGATATTCTAGAGACAGAACCACAGAATTTACATTCTTTACATGTGGTGACTGTTCTGGGAGAATTCATATGCAGTCTCATAGTCTCAGCGGAGCAGTGACGTTTGCATATGCAAAAATGCAAGGCAAATTTTGAATGAGCCTTTTTTCAAACTAGAATAGAGAAGAACAATGGCTGTATATTGTTTTTTGGGGTTTTCTTTATGTGATGAAGTGTTTCAGCAGTCTAGCAGAAAAACACTTGCACACAGTCCATGTAGAATGATAGGATTCTGAATTATGTATGGTTTGGCTTGGAAGAGACCTTCAAAAACCTGCTGGTTATTTCTTGGCAAATTGCCAAATTTTAGTTCGTTTTCAAAAATAAAAATGGAATTTGAAATGGGTTTTGTGGACAAAAAACACTTCTGCTGTATTGCAGGGAAGGACTTGGATTGTGGAGTCACAAAGTAATCACAGAAAGTTATGAATTAAGCTGCCCTTAATCACTTCTCATCTATTAGTAGTTGTCTTTCAGTAAAACAAGATTACTTAAGTTAAATATGTCAGGCAAACATACCATAAATACTGCCATACAGAAACCATGAAACACACCCTCCTTCTCTTTAATAAATGTTTTCTAAATAGTAGGATTTGAAAACTATTTTTATTGAAAAATGGGGGTATAATGCATTAAAACTTCGTTCTATAAAATGACAGACAATTCAGGCAGAAATGCATTTATTTTCTATCAGAAAATTCATCAAAAATATTTAGCTGAAATATGAAACTGCTACCCCCAGTGATAGGATACATCTAGTTTTAGTTCTCCTTTTGCGAACTCTTTATACTGAAAAACTTGAATTTTTAGTAGTTATAAAAGCACAGTTCTAAATGTATATCAAAACTATTGCTGTAAATAGAATTTTTAGAGGAAATATCCCTTTCTTTGACATAGAGCTTCCTGAACTTGCAGAAGAGACAAAGAACTTCAGACTTTTATTTCTTCTGTGGCAAAAGTTACATAAGATGTTCCTCTTGACCTGTTCAGCTAACATTTTTTTGAGTAGTACCTTACTATTTCTGTCTCAACAGAACAGGTCAGATTTGTCCAGCAGTTCCTCATCAGTTAGTTCTGAACATCACATGTCATGTAGAAAACACCCTTGGAAGTAATAGACGTGGGCTCATGTGAGAGTATCAAATAATATAAGTCCCTACACATTTCTTGCTAAAGTATACAGCACAGACAAAGATCACCAGGTAATATGATAAACACAATGTTGTATTAGTAAACCAATCATGGTGTTGGAGTTTTGTCTTTTTTTAGTTAAAGTACAGAAAAGAAAAGGGGAACCGGTCAAAGTGAGGACAAAGTCAAAACAAAAAAGTATAGGAGTTTCTCAAAAAAATAGCCTATACCTGTACCAGTACTTATTCAAGTTTATCCAAAAAAGAAAAAAATCCCCTCAAAAATGATAGATTATATTTAAGTTCAAGATTTATGACCAAAACAAAACTATGATCTTTTTCTGGATGAAGTTGCCTTAAAACCAGAACTCTCTATGTTCTTAAAAATATCCCTCTCTGTGCATATGTCTGTACAAAAAAAAAGTAACAGGCCAACTTAGGTAAATTGTCTGTGTGTCACTTGATTTTCTCAAGCTTTGAGGGAAATAAACTCCATATAGTTTAACTTAGAGTATGAAACTTCCAATGAAAGGATTTAAGCCTTTTTTTTTAAGACACCTAGGAAAACATATGCATTAAAAATTCACCTTATACACAATATTTATTAGATATGCAAAAAAAATACACACAGTAATATCTTGAAATAACTCAACAATTATAACCAATAAACAAACTAAAAAACCCTGAAAACTGGTTTACCACTTTGTAGAGGAATATTTGAGGGAAGTATTAGTACGTATAAAGTCAGAGATTACATTGAAGAAAAGTCTTTAAAAATACTACACCAACTCTATCTACTGGCTGTAATAGTTTCTAGGCATTTAAGGAAAGAAAATATAAGTTGGAATGACAAAAATCATATATGTGAAGTACAGACTGATCAATTGACGTGAAAAAATTTTCTTTCTACCCAATGGGTAGGAAATAGTAGAGTTTACAGAAACAGGTTTATTCTGACTATGGAGAAACGTATAAATTTAGCAAATACATGATACAGCACCTACTAGGCCAAGTACTCTTGCAAGAGATGTACAGTGCGAGCAACTTAACCAACACTGCAGAGAAGCTAGTGCTAAAATTGATCTTCGTTTAGCAACATCTGTCTTTCAATCATATATGAAAAAATTTCTAGTTGTCCAATACTGAATTATCATCAAACAACAGAATGTTTGATACTAAAACAAGATTCAGAAATTAGAAAAAAACATTAAAGAAGAAAGTAGGGGTTGTTCATGGCAATGTGTGCACAGAACAAGAGAACTTTTTGTTGCTGTCACTGAACCCCTGCTCATCTGGAGACATGATTGCCAGCCACCTGGTTCACAAATACAGAGACATATGGTGCAGTTATTAATACTGACCTAAAGTTATTCCAGAGAGCATATTCCAAGTTTGGGAAAAAAAATCCTGATAAATATTCATTTAAATATGTAAATAAATGTGTTCTATTATAAATTCTATTCCATAAACACACATGCTTTCAGTGCCAAATCAAAACCTCCTAAATGTTAGGAGTTGACAATAGTTTTGGGAGTTGAGCATATTATATCTATGGCTTTCAGTGATGTCCAATAAAATTAAATGGAAAGGAGAGCAGTAAAATAAAAATATAACATCATGCTGATCAGCATTCAAATACAAAATGTGGCTAAGCTCTGAATTAGCATAGCCGCTTTGTAAAAACAGCTATAAATCTTATCGTGATCTTAAGCAACAAGCCAAAATTAATGAATGAATGTATTAGAAACAAAATGGTAGAGATTGCAGTCCTACTGATCAGAAAAGGAAAACCCAGAACTAAATAACAGTTATAAAACCAGCTCAGTTGTCTCTTATTCTATTCGCAAATCTCATTCCACATTTTGCATTCAGTGCATGAGTGCATTTTACCAATAAGTTTCCCCAAACAAACAATTTTATTGGAAATGTTTGTACAATTTTTAGCTGTGCTTAAATTATATAGCTAACCAGTCTAATAAAGTTATAGGCAGAATTATGCATCAAAGAGGGGAAGACGTATAAATGTGATTGGTCTAGGCAGTGCAGATACAGTACCAGTAAAGATTAGGAGACACCTGCAGGTATTAAGTTCTGTCTTTTTTATTATTCGGTTTTGGTCCAAATGAAATGAAACATTTTCCTCTCAAACTTCCCATGATGAAAAATATCCTAGGTTTTTCCCGTTGCTATTTCTTCTAGATTTTCCTAAAAACAACAGGTCTTCCAGGTTGAACTATAGCGTTGCAGGAAGAACCACTAAAAAGATTACCATTCTTCCTTCTGTATAGATTGGTGCCAGCCCAAAAGCAGGCATTCCAGGTAGTAGGGTATTAACAGGCGATGGGAGGATGTAGAACAGAGTCATACTTTCCTCAGTGGCACCCAGTGGCAGGGCAAGAAGCATTAGACACAAACTGAATTCCATTCAAGTGTGAGAAGTGACTTAACTGTGAGAGTGGTCAAACACTGGATCAGGTTACTGAGAGAACCTGCAGTGTCTGTGTCCTTGGATGTATTGGAAACCTGTTGTTTGAAGCCATGAAGAACCTGCTCAAGCTGACCCCGGTAGGAGCAGTGGGGTTGGACTATACTATGTCCAGAGATTAGTGTCAACCTCAGCTCTTCTGTGATTTCATGGAACAGACTTAGAAGTACTATAACATGGTCAGGACACCCAAACTGTGGACCTTGTAACCCAGGGGGTTGTGTTGGGAGGCAGTTGTAGTATACCATGATCAGGATTCCACTGCCTACAGAGAGGGTCCTCAATTTGTGGAAAGGTATTCAATGGTCCAGGAAGAGTGACCTGTCAAAATACTATCCTGAATTCAAGTATTCCCCAAATCATTTTGAGTGAAAGTCTCCAAAGATGAAACCTAACCAAATTAAATCACATCATAAACTGCTGCACTTTAGTTTAAATTTCAGCCAACGAGGTTGGTGCATGGTTTTGCAGATAACAACTATGCAGGAATAAAGTTAGACCATACTTTTTGTAAAACTGGTCAAACTGAAAAATATTTTTAAAAATCCAAGAACCTCTTTCTCCAACCACTTGCACTACCCATTAAAGAGTACTTTAGTATTTATTAAAAATGTATCTTATAATACATATCAGTGAAGTGATTTCTTTGATTTATGCCGTCATGCTTGTCTCAAGAGCCAAAACAAATGTCCACCATAAGAGTTTCTCAACTATATTAACAAGAAATTAACAGGCAACCTCTGTTAAAAAGAAAACAGCATCTTAACCTTTTATGTCCAGTACAAAAAATAGAAATATTTCACATAAGTTTGTATGAGTGTGTGTGTTCATAATTAACCAATATTTTTGGAGGTAATATTTGTGTAAGGAATGTATCATCTTGTGGGAGATAATTTAGTTTTCAAACTACATAGCTGAAAATATCAAGGTCCTATAATCCTAAATTATATCTGTTCCATGGTCAAACTGCTTGTAAATGACTAACAATGCACAGTTTCATATTTTACTTTTGGCTCTTCCCTTTTTAATCTGTCCTGCTACTCCTTTTCTTATTAGCATAACTGCTTAACTTCACATATTTCAGCAAAAGATAACTTAGTCTAATAAGCCCATTACAGGCTCATTAATGTCAGGCCTCTAAGGAAAGATATGTATCACTTGTCTTTTATCATTCTCCTCTCAGTTTCTTTCTTATTCTTCTCCCTCAAAACTCTTCGGTAAAGGTGAGAGACTGCATGAGCACTTTATTCATTTGCCACCTGTCCACTGACCCCTACCATCTTTCTTTGTAGACACTTGCTTTCCCAACTCTGTTAAAGGTCAGCTTTATCTTCTATTCTTCACTTATCTTGGAGATATTCTTTTGTTTCATGGAAAGCCTTTATACAAAATATTTTAACTTTTAAAAAATATTTCTAATCAGGTCATATCTTCCCCATTGTGAAAGTTGTGTCACTTTTGTCGCTGCAACCTTCATAAGATTTTGAGCATCAGCCTCTTCCTGAATGCAGTTCTTCTCTCTGATTCTGAGAGAATACATTCAGATTTCATACAAAACAAATTGGCAAAAATCTTCCTTTGAATTTGTTATAAACTACAGCCCTTTCTATCATGCTGTAGCCCAACAAATCTTGCAGATAGATATTTGTGCATCAAAACTCCAATCTGTCTATTCTTCATAGGGACTATGCCAAGTGTATGAAAATCTCAACATGGTTCACAGAAATAAGAGGTCTCTGAAATCTCCAAATAAAAGCGCTGTAGTTATAATATATTTGCATACCTAAATGACCTTTATATCTTATTACCTTTATATGGAGAAGTATGACCCTGTATTTAAGCTTGGAGCTCAGTGCCATTTTTATTTCAACGTATTTCTACATCTTAAGCTCTCTAAATTATTCACAATGTGAAACATTTCCTAATGGGTCCCAGAGAGAAAGGCTGATAAAAGGTATACATTTATCAAAAATTCTACTTCAGCCACCAGCATGTTCATCAGGAATGTCAACGCTTTTTTAGTAGAGGCTCTCAGGAACTCTAGAAGCTCATTAGATGCACTACTGAATGACAATCGTATAATGAAAGGAAAAGGTCACCTCATTGTTAATTGGTTGTCCATGTTGCATCAGCAATGTTAACATATCTTTCATCAAACTAAATGCCAGTCAGCAAAAGTAAAACATTTTTCTAGATCCACACTGTCGATTAGCTAGAGATAGGTATAGATAAATACTTTGTGTTAAAATATCATATAAAGATGCAAATAAAAATGGGAAACAAAAATTATGCACATAGAAAAATATTTTGTTTCAGTATACATGAAGTGTTTTGAAACTTTAAAAATTTATCTTGGAAGAACATATGAGAATCTTTTAATGAAAGGGAGTAATTAAGAGATGTAATTTATTTAAGAAATAGCGAAATAGTGTTTAACATAATTCAGAAAAATATATCCATGACAGAAAAAGAGTGAATTTGAAAATAAACAAGAATCCTTCAGTGTGTTAGTATTCTGACATTTACAATACAGCTTAACCTGTTTTGTAAGCCAGTCCTCACCAGCAGAATTTGAGATCTTACATCCTAAAACTCTGATTACTCTGTAAAGTCCTGAGAACTGGGCGTAAGATTCAAAAGCGTTCTTACAATATGACTCTTCACTGCAACACAAAAACAAAACTAAAATCCCTTCCTTGCCCAGGGCTTGCTGAAGAAAGACAATCCTGAAGACCAGCAATGTACTGTGAGTCCTGTCTTTTAATTTTTTGCACTTGATACAGTGAATATTATTAAAATATAGCTGTTATACTCACAGTCAAAACCAACAGTTTAATTTTTGCTTCGATGCCAGTATATGTGACCCAAATAGACATATATGCCCAGACAAAAAAAGGTGCTTAAAGGTACCAGCAGAGGAGTATAAACAAAACATCTCACAAACAGAATTGGTTCAGTCAGCTAAATCAGTCTTTCTTTGTGCTCTACAATTGCTGAGGAACTGAGTTTAGTAAGCTTGCAGAAAACTTTGTTTCGATGGCATATTAAGAGTGTCAGATATCTTTTCATCAAGATCTATAGTTAGTAATGGTGTTTTCAGCTGTTTCATGGTCCTATCCCTCATGCAGCACAGACTAAGGCAAGGAAAACAACAGAAAAAATATCTGCAATAACCTGATACAAGTTTGAATACATTATATTCAAGGATTGCACTAGCACAACACTTTTTTCGCCAAAATAATTTGACTATTACTAAGTCCTGGGAAACAACTTGAGTTCAGATGCTTCAGATGCTTCAGATATTTTAATCTCTAACTCATTTTCTCTCCAAGGTTGAAATCCTCTTCTCAAGGAGTTAAGTATTGACTTGTTGTTACCAGTACACTGTATAAGAAGGACCTAACTAATTAAAGACCAGAAAAAAAGAAAAAAAAGGAAAACAAAATTCCATAAAGAAGTACTTAGTACTTACTTATCAAAACTATAATTATTCAGTAAGGGTTTTTTTCCCCTCACTGAGTTACTTGAGGAGATCTAGTCATATAAAGATCCTCATATAAAGAATTTTCAATATTCTTAGAAGAAAGTCAGTCATGCATACTTGACAAGCTGCTTGTCATCCAACAAGTAAACAGAATGCTTTATGCATAAACATTGGCATATAATGAAAATATTTTGCTGAAATAGCATGCTGAAAATTTTCCATTATTCTAGAAATCTATATTGCAGTGTAATGATATAAATAAACAAAACCTCTAAGCAGTTATTTTTGTAAACATCAGTTACAGATCACAGACTATTTAACAAAACAGTAACTAAGAAGGAAAGACTAAAGAATCCATGCCATTCACTGTGCTACACAGGCTGTGAGATGTGAAATTAGAAAAAATGAGACATGACAAAAAACAATGATACCAAAACAAAACTAGATTTGGTGACATTTCTGGGAAAACTAAAAAGGCTATTAAGTTGTTAAAGGACAGAGGGTTTGTATCTTACTTCTTAGATAAGCAGCAATAATTATTTCAATACTAGTTATGTTTTCATCCCGTGACACATTTGTTTACTCATGTATTCATGTTCGAAATTTTATGAGAGGCAGAATTTTCTCTTTATTAGAAATCAAAACAAATCTAAAAGTCTTTGGAAGAACACTGAATTTCATGCTCTGAGTGATATACAAGTTTTCCTGTTTTTAGAACAAGTTATATACTAGACAAGGATAAATTCTTGTCTGTCATATCCCCATAAATATATAAGGTAATAACCTTATTTTTAAAAGTTTTTTTCAAAATCAAGACCTAGCTGGATTGGATTTTTCAGGTTTTCTTGTTGCTGGAAACATTTCACTTTTTAAACTACTCCAAGAGTAGGTAAGGGAGGAAAAAAACAACAAAAGAAAAAAATATGTTTTTCAACATATTAATATGCATGAAGGGTGTTAAGTGACAAAATAAAAAATTATGATAGGTTTTATCTAAATGTAATTATATATATTTATTTTAAAAATTTATATGTAAAAGGATATGCATATAAAATGTATAAAGAGAGTTATGATTTAAAAGATTGGGAAAAGAAGCAAAAAATGTGATTTTTCATCAAATTCTTGTATCTATATGTGACTTTCTAACAAAAATACTATTAATTAAAACTTCTTCTTGCTATGCTTAGGATAATTTCAAAGCTTTGAAGTTTCATAAACCCAAAGTTATTGACGGTAACTCTAGGTGACACCTTTTATGGATATTTCTCCTTTGTGTGTTGACCTTTTGGACGCTCTGTCTCTTTGGTATTTTAATTAAAGTCAGTAATGAATACACGGTGAAGAAAGTGAGTCGTATCCTACCTGAAGTTTGAATTAATTGATCCTTTGGTAAACTCCATATCAAAATTTCAGTAATTCTCACATTTTATCAAACCCTGGATATCTGTAAAGACTCTTAGAGCTTATAAATTGAGGGTGTGCATGTTATTCATAAAACTAAAACCAGAAAAGTAGGTCCAAAGTTTTGAAACTTTATATCAGAGAAGAATTTTCAGCAGTACTCTTGGTTTGGGCTCACATGTTCATTTATCATCAAGTCCTACAGCAGGATCTGGAGATAAAAATATGCAGTGCACCTTGCAGTTACCCAAGACAAGATCATCCTATTTTGCTTTTAAGATAAGTTTTCATTATTTTATCAAACAAGACTGACTTCTATGTTCATCCATACTCCTAAAACAAATAAAATACTATTTTTAAAAAATCTGTATTTGTTAAATTAAAAATAATAAAGAATAAACGAACAAAAGGCTTTATGAGCTAACACTTCCCTTTGGTGTTTGTCCCCACCTGTGAAGGTGTTTAATAGCAGATAGGGCTGAGCTGCAACTGGCAGAGGGAGAAGCACTCTGAAGGTGTTTCAAAGCATGATGCAACATTGTTCATGTGAATCCCATTTTATAAGACATTGGAAATCCAAAAGCAAAATTTGTAGCAACAAGAAGGGGTCATGGATCTTCCCCCTCCCTCCCCCCCATGGGTCTGCAGACCATTTCCCGGCTGAATTATTCGGACAGGGCATTTGAAGGACAATTCACTGAGTAGTGATGATGACACTGAATACAGAGTATAGCAGTGACCTCGCTTCAGGTATGGTGAAGGTCTAGTTTAAGGTGCTGCTAAGGTGAAAGAAAAAAAGAGCAAGAAAGACATCAGCATGTGAGCCCTGAGAAGGCAACTCTCTAGAAAGAGTGGTTTGGGCAGTGTCAGGAGAATTTAACAGTTCTTTCAAAGACCTGAACCAAACCTGTGCATACAAAATATGGAGGACTATTCTAAACACTGAGTTCAGGCTAGAGCTGTTTTTCGCAGAACTGCAGCTCCTTTTCCTTTAAAATAAAAATAAACACCCACACACACCTTATTACAGAATTTTCTAAAACTTGGTCTTAAACTGTCTTAAATGTCTTTCGCATTGTTTTTGATGTGTGAAACCACTGAAACACCAGTCCAGAGCTACTAGAATGATCCAGAAAAAAATTCACAGCAGTCCTAGGAATTATCTTGGAATTATTTTAAACATGTGGTTTTGCAAACTATAGTCTGTGGTGAAAAAAAAATAATTAAAAAAAAATAGATTTATCATCCACATTGTTTGTTTCTCAGTAGCTTGAAAATAGAGTGGTGGTCAGTCACCACGTAGACTGAGATTTTTGAACCCCACTGCATTCAGTGATTGACTCTAGTCACAAAAGTGAAATCTTTGAGAAAAAAAAAAAGTCTATTTCCTGAGAATTAAGGGGAAAAAAACCAACACTAAACATACCCCACTTAGGTGTCTTTATCATAGCTCCCTCAGCATTCTGTCATGCAGATAATATGGAACATCCATAGCAAAGAAAGCTTAATGCAGAAGCTAAAAGAAATAATTTAATTTATTTTCCTCTACCCTCCGTACCTCCAACTTCATTGGGTGTAAATTATGAAATCTGAAGGATACCAGGAAAATCTATGTTTATACTGTTACAACATTACTCAGAATCACCCATGAAAAAATAAATAACCCAGAATGTATTTGAATTTTATTATTTACTCAACCTCTCTTCCACATCATTCAAAAGTTTCTGCAAGAAGCTGAGCAATTCTTTGGACTCAATGCTGTTCAAAGTACTCAAGTCACAAAAGTCAAACCCCAGTATCTTTCACAGATTCATCAGAATTTATAGAGGAAGATCTCTAAGACATTAAAAGAGAGTAACACACACAAGCTGTTGAAATATATTAAAAAATAAAAATATTTTTAAGTCAGTGTCACAAGATTTGCCCATCTGCTCCTCAGTCATCAGACTGGAAAATTGAAAAAGGCAAGCTCTGATAAGAACTATATCTGAGGACAAAATTTTAATTAAACTATGCTTTTGAGCTTTAATCTTTAAAATATGCTTCCAGTGTTTTGCATTTTAAAAGTCTGTTCACAGATATGATGAAAATCAGATTTTTAAGTTACCTTTTCAACAATGACAAAGGCAAGAATTTCCCAACATCAAGAACTAACACTGTAGCAAATTCTAAATAACTACACTTTCCATTTAGAAAAAAAGAGACAGAGATTGACTTTTTAGTAATCCCAGGGAATATGCATTTCAGTAGCAAAAGGGATTTACTGGAAAAGGAAAAGTAGTATAAGCATATTTGTAGGACTTTCATGAATACATGCAATACTTCAAGTAATTTTTAAATTGATAACAAACTTTGTCAGCTCTGGAGCAAAAAGCCCTACAAGTACCACTAAGACAAGACTCAAATTTACTAGGCTGTGCAGAACCACTCACATATGAATTGACACTTCCATGGAATTATGGCCTGGCTGTTAGTGCCTGACAACCTTGAAACTGAATGAGTTTCTAATACCAGACACTTCTCTGAGTCTTTCCTTTAGCTCAAACAAAATCCCTGTAAGAGTTGATTCCAAAAAACTTCAAATGCCAGCAAAGTCTGCAGATTTTAATGACACTTGGAATAACAAGGCTGATTTAATATCACTGTAAATTTCTCCAATCTACGGGAGAAGTCTCAAAATTATTTTCAGTGGATTGTTAGTATTTTGCTAAGAGGGTTACAAGAAGCACAGGGCATTTGGGGAACTTTGAGAGGTATAATATTAACAACTGAATCAGCTTTTGGCATTTTCCTAAAAGTAGATTAGGTAAATTTTCCATTTAGTTTGTGGGTTTAAGGGTCAGAAAAGTAAAACTCAGTTAGAGGCCATATTGAGTGAAGTGACAAGGGTTACATTTTAAGCAAGTAAGCAATTCTCTCTTCAATACAGTGAAATTTTAAATAAGGCAGTGAAAATATAAAAGCTATAAAGGCAACCAGTATTAATTTATTACATACCCTGACCTGCCGGTATTTTACAAAACCCTGTAAAGGGAAATATTACAACACCTACTTGCCTTTATAAAAAGTTTACATCTACAATAAAAGTCTCCAGAACCGAAGTGATTTAAATCTACCAGAAATTTTTGATGCGGAATTATATAAAACCTGTGTCTGGGAAAACACAATAAAGTCTCTCTTACACCTGCCAGGTTCAGCAGAAAGGAGGGGAAAGACCCACTTTATTTACATATGTCACATTTTATACAATTTTCAACTCCACAAGGGTTTGGAGGACATGTCACTTCCTTCCCAATCCCACTGGAGAAAAAAGATGCTCATCAAAGTTCTTTTATCACAAAAGGAATGAAAAACAGAAAATACCGTTAAGTAAACATTGGCTATTATTTACATGAACTGTGTGAGAAAGAATTCCGACTCCAAGATTAAAACAGAAGGCTTTAGCAAAAACCAGGGCAACACAAAAGCCCTCTTTACTTCTGTCCTAGGAAACATTTTTTTTAATAAATAGTTGAAAAAATTAGTTGATCTATTGCTTGTTTTTTCATGGGTTTTTAACTTGATATCCAGAGAAGCAGTAGCAAATGCATTACTTTCCCCAAAGAAAAGCTTGCCTAATTTTTTTGTCCTAAACCTTTGTGTTTAAAATAAGGCTATCATGATTATACAAGGCTTGTGTAATGTGTAGTGCTGGGTCTGTTTCAGCTTTGTACAGACAACACTTTCTGTGTGCAAATCTTTTGTTTTCCTCAAGCTTCTTCCTCTCAGATGAAAGGTCTATATTTCCAAAGGTCTTGGCTGGAGGAAGGTGAACTTGGTGCTGTTTCTCATAGTCTTAATCCTGAGGTAAATTGATCTTCATTAGAACAGACACCTGTTTTTCCTTTGAGCTTACTGTGGATGTTTTCCTCAGTTCAAGGATAGACAGCTGCTGAGGTGGCTAACACGTAATCAGACAAGAAATCAGTGGTTACAGAGCACTGGATGAGGCAAAGAGAAAAGTGGCTTACTGGAAAGGAGTGATATGAGCTCATTTAATGTTCCTGCACAGCCCATGGAATTCCTACTTGTGGTAAATACTTCCTTTGCAGAGTCAAGGCGTGAAAAGTAACATTTTCACTAAGCACAATCTATTCTTTAAAAAAAACTCCAAACCCTTATAAATTATTTTTTTTCATGTGCAACCTAATTATGCAGGGTAAAAAGAAAAGAAGTAACTTACCTGCAGCAGAGACATGAGTGTTATTGCTGTCTACATGCAATTATTTCAGAATTGAGTTAGATGTTTATTTGTTTGGAGTGAATTTGTAAAAAAAATGAGTCAATTAAATGCATTATTTAGCTTTTCATTTTCAGCATAAATTACTGGATTATGATGGTGCTTGGTCTCACTCTAAGCATAAATATATTCAAATGTTTCAACTTTGTCCTTGGACTCCTACCACTCCTTGAAAAAGATATGTGTGTGCCATGTTGTAGAATCAGCAGCAGCCATTAATTATGATGATTAAATTATCTGTTATATCTGGTGTATTGAATCCATGCTACAGTTCAAAGAACACAGTTTATCTCCCCTAGCGAAAAAAATCTTTTACATGAAACAGCTTATTCATTATTTTTGTGCACTGTGAGCTACAAACCCCCTAAACACAGCAGAGAACATGTGATTGCACACTTCAGGTGTTTCTACATAGAATAAGAAAAAAATGTGAAATGGTTTGTAGGACTTCAAAGTGTATGGAGAGTGAAATGATGGACAAGATGCCTCCAGCACTAAAAAGCTCTCTGAAATTTGTTAAGAGTTAGTAAATACAAATATAAACAAACAAGTATTCGCTAGCCTGCAACAGAATAAATTTTGGATTAAACTTCATTCCAACTGAAAAACAGAAATTGACTACTAAATTAAAAACAGTGGTTTCTTACCTATAAGGGATCCTGTCCAGCTTGTATTAAGTTCATGAGACATAATGAATATTACTTTAATATTACTATTTATGGACCCACCACTGCCCAAAGCTGAGCCCATCAGTGATGGTGGTAGTGCCTCTGGGACAACAGATTTTAGAAAGGATTAAAAAATCCCTGGACATTAGCAGCCAGAGAGAGGGGTGAGAACATGTGAGAGAAGCAGCCTTGCAGACACCAAGATCAGTGAAGAAAGATGGGTGGAATGTGCCCCAGCAACAGGGGCAGAGGTTCCCCTGCAGCCCGTGGTGAAAACTGTGGTGAGGCAGCTGTGGCCCAGGAGCCTTTGGTTGTATTTTCTTTCCCCTCCCCAGCTGAGGAGGGAAGGGATAGATTGGGTGAGCACCTGATGTCCAGCCATGGTCAACTCATCACATGAAGTTACTTTCATCACCAGTGACATGGCTATTGCATCCTGTGTGTCTGCCCAGACCGCAAAAAAACTACAAAAAACTCAGCAAAATATTGAGGAGTGTTCAAACACGTTTCTATGAAGCATTAAAAAGTGAATACATATATATATTTGTTTCCTATTAAAGTCCTGTTTCAAGGAACTCAGTCAACCCAGTTTATTAGAAGCAATTTTATGCAGTCTTTAAATATGTCTCTAGGGAACAGAAATTTCCCAGTAGGGAGCTCCCATATAAGGTTATGACAAAACATCAAGCTGGAGTAAAACTACATAGACTGCAAATAAAAGTAAGTTTTTATAGACCTGTGTTTTTAAAATAAATTTCAACAATAGAAGGCTGTTTTTCATTAGAACAATTAACTAAGGCTGAGATAAATTCTTCATGACTGGGATTTTTTAGATCAACATTTTGTTAGGTAGTTCAAAAGCAGTATGAAACACGTTGCAATAATAGGGTCTTTGTCTCATTATGCCAGAAATGAGGTTAAATGATCAGCATGAACATTTCTGACTCTATGAAGCCACTGAGAAAAAAAAATTCCAAAAATAGATGAAGATTCATCAACCCAGCATTAACAAATGCAGACTCTATAGTAATTTTTTTCATAACATCTCATCTTTGTCATAATCCTTACCTATTTTATTTTTTTTTATTATGTATTTTTAAAGAGAATTAGTTAGAAAACATATGTAGATATATGTTATGTTTGCATTGGTTGTCAGAGGAAACAACGAACTTTCCAATAAATGCCAACAGGAAAATCTTTTCATAGGAATTATGCAAAATGCCACCGAAACTGTTGTGTCAGACTCTAAACAAGGTACATACAGAATGTTCTCAGTTAGAAGGGATCCTGCAGGATCAAGTCCAACACTAAAGTAAATGGCCTGTACAGGGATCAAACCCACAACCCTGGTGGATTTTAGCAACATGCTCTAACTAGATGAGCTAATCTCAGGGTTTTAGTGTTGTACTGGTTTACAGAAGAATAGTTATTTTGCTAGCCAACTAGAGAAAAAAATTACTAAAAACTTGACTTTCATATGATTCAATTTTATATGTAGTAGGAAACATGACTAAAATTACAAAGGTACTGAAGAAACAGTTCAGTGCAGTTCTGAAAGATTCTCCTGACTATGCTTTAAATGTTAGTTTATTCTCATCAATGCCTTTTCAGCTCCAATTATGTTATAGGAGAGCAGGGAAAAGAGAAAGAAAAACTATCGTTAGCTATACTAATATTTTATTTTGTAACCTTAACGTGGAAGTGGAAGAAAGCATTGTTTGCTACCTGTACTTCTTATTTCTTTAGAACAGGGGAATTTTTGCAGCTATGCTAAAAAGAATAAAAAAGTTCTGTGTTCTTTAAACACTTTGCGAATCATTTGACAGCTAACTTTTTACTTAATAAACTCTTTTTTTCCACAAAATTAGAAATGCTCACAAGCAACAAGTCACTGAGGAGTTGCTACATAATACTGAATTTATTTAGATTTTGTTTACATTTAGAAAAGTGTTCTGCCCAGTGAGAAAATTTCACCACTGCTCATACTTAGATATAAAGTCAACATTTAAGGGTAATTCTGGGGGCTATTGACCATTATTTTTTTAAAAACTGAAAATAGGCATTCCACCCCTTCCCTCAAGTCCCATAGCAGAACAACCCTCCTCATTTTAGGTAGGATTTTGACACATCTATTTCTACACATCCAGTTTCTTTCTGCCATTTTTTCTTCTGTTCATCTTTTACATAAACACACTGGGAATATATCAATCAGTCTCTGCCTGGATTCTAAATTTTCTTCAGACTTAATGTTTCTATTTGAACTTATAGTAGCCCTTTGAGAAGGTCAGTTAAGTTTATCATATGGAGGCATCCCCTTAATAACACATTTTTTTTTAGATGACTTTTTATTTAAAAATAAGAATGACGTGCAGAGTAAGAGTATGAAAATATAAGTTGCATTTTGTCTCATTTTTCATACTTCTAAAAACAAAATAGGTTTGGAACAATAGAAATATTGTTGGACCCTGAACACTACAGAAATTTTTAATGGAATTCATAATAAATGCCAGAAATATTTGATATCACTTCATACAAGCACAATATGTAACAATAGAATTTTATTCAAATTTTACTGTGGTTTAATTATAGCCCAAATATAAAATTAGATGAGGCATTTTTCATCCCATTTGATATTAGAAATATGTATTTTCACTTGGTGGAAATAAAGACTGTCCTCTCCCACTATATCTCAGAAGTAGACATAAGCTAATAATTATTAGCATTAATATAACTAAATAGATATATCTATAATTTTTATTCATATAATTTTACCCTCCAGGCAACTCTTTAAAACATCAATTTCAAATTTAGCTTAAAGGCACTCATCTAATTTATTTTCAAGCATATGTTCATTACTAAAATGATCTGGAATTAAACCTTTGCACATTTCAAGTGCATATTGAGTAATTAAAAACAATATTTAACTGCTGTTTATGATATCTTGGAAAAAACACAGCATACACCTAAGGTTTTTTTCTCTCTTTTAGCAACACTTGCAAGTTCAGACTGCAAATCCAGTTTTAAGTTCTACTTCGTTTTTCTGTCTGCTAGCCCTTTTTCTTCATGTTGAGGTGATATAGACAGAGAGAGAAAACATCAGAAAGGCTTTTTAAAGCGATCAGTGGATAAACAATGGTTGTGCCTCTCATGCTGGCAGACCTTCAGTCAGATGAAACACTATTTATATAATAAAAGTGAGATTCCAGCCAAGAAGTTCTGCAATTCCTGAATTATGGGGAAAAGTGATATCATATCTCCTGGGAATGACTGCTTCAGAGGAAAACAGGTAAATGTGACTGAAGATTAAACTATTTCATTTGAAATTAAAAAAAAAAAACAAACTGAACAACAAACTAAATCAAAACACAATCCCCAAAAACCAAGAAAAAACCCCCAGACAAAGCCCAACAATCACAACAACAAATCACACATCTAAATTCTAAGCTTTTATGAACCCACAAGTGGAGTTTTAAAAAGGTTTCCTCTTAATCAACTAAAAACTTTTTAGTGGCCATCTTCAATTCTAAATTGAGAGATGCATATCCAAGAAAATATGACATCTGATGAAGCTAGGAAGCCTCCCTCAGCAGCTACAGGACTGTCACTGCTGTGATCTCTTCAAAACAGAGGAAGCTGATTACTGGACAGGCTTACTTTGGTAACATCAAAATTCTTTTCTTTGAAAAGACAACGAAAATAATTCTATAATTGTTTTTAATGAAACTTTTAGGTATAATTCAGGTTATTTTTCCATAATGCTGGCATTCCATGAACTCCAAAACTGAAATATTTTCTGGGCTATATCTACGTGAACACAGGTAAGAATTTTAGTGTAAATGTGGATTCTTTTTTTCTCCCTGTTTGTCAAAGATTCTAAATAATTTATTTTTCCGAATTCTTGTTACAGAATAGTTTGCATACATTAGAGATTTGTCTAGAGAAGATTAACAAAAAAAATTTAAAGAAGGTCATTATATTATTTGATTAAGCAGCTGAAAAATTTCAGTCGACTCACAATAACACTTAATTTGCATCAAAATTCAGGGTACTTTGGAATCTTAGCCTGACACTTGGTCTACTGTCAAAGCACATACTTCTGTTTACCTCTTCTTTTTCATTAAAAAATGTCTGTCAGCATAAGGAAAACATGGAATGTTAGAAACCAGAATTAATTGCAGAAAGCATTGCTCTATCTGTCCAAAGCCCCTACCAGGAACATCGGGTGTGTTCTGCCTCTTGCAAGAGCGACAAGGATGTTGTATTATTAATTGTTACCTTTGTTGCTTTAGAATATCTGACAACAGAAGTGATATTTGTAATTTAAGAATAGCAAGTCATGTTAATAATGGTAGTGGATTAATAGTGATTTGTCATTGGATTTGATTAAGCAAGGTACATTTAATTTAAGCTTATAAAAAACCATTTTGTTGGGGCAGAGATATATTCTTGTCATTTTCCTCCACTCAAAGAGAATCTATAACTAAAATCTAGAATACTTATTTTATTAAAATGAGTTAATTAATATAAGACATTTACACTGATTAGATAAAGCCAGAATTTCTTTAGCTTTCATAAGTTTTCACTTAGCTTTTCTTACAGAATATTAGACATGAACAACGGATCATTCAAATTCTTTCATCCCATAAGAAATACGAAATTAATGCACCCCATGTTCAAAAGCTAAGGATGAAACCATTATTAATAAAAACAATTTTATCAATGGTAAAAACAATTATAATAATAAATTTTCCAGTATGACTCCCTTAAATTTAAAGGATACATTTTGCTTTTCTAAGTAAAATAAGCTAGACTATTCATAAGACTTCAGTGAGCATTTTCCAGTATGACTCCCTTAAATTTAAAGGATACATTTTGCTTTTCTAAGTAAAATAAGCTAGACTATTCATAAGACTTCAGTGAGCAAAAAAACCCACACATTTTTATTTACTGAGGCATCTGGTTAAAAGAGACTCCAGGTATTCTAACCAAACATGTCCAATAAGACATAGTGATTTCTGACAATAAAATCGTTCTGNTGCACCCCATGTTCAAAAGCTAAGGATGAAACCATTATTAATAAAAACAATTTTATCAATGGTAAAAACAATTATAATAATAAATTTTCCAGTATGACTCCCTTAAATTTAAAGGATACATTTTGCTTTTCTAAGTAAAATAAGCTAGACTATTCATAAGACTTCAGTGAGCAAAAAAACCCACACATTTTTATTTACTGAGGCATCTGGTTAAAAGAGACTCCAGGTATTCTAACCAAACATGTCCAATAAGACATAGTGATTTCTGACAATAAAATCGTTCTGAGAAGTAGTACTTAGGTTTTACAAACTGAAAGAGAAAAAGAAGAAACAATAAATACTTATGTAGTTATACTTCATGACTTGTACATGCCAGTAAATTGTGTTAATAACTGAAATGATCATTGCCCGTGATATTTTACTAAGAGAAACTGAAGAACTAATTTATACTGTAAGAAACATCTATTTACTGTTTCAAACCTCAGTAATGCCTGACTCAAAATAGGTGAAACTGACAATGGTATTGGCTTTCCTTCCTCAAGTGTGTAATGGCTCAGGCCCACGGAATGAANCCACACATTTTTATTTACTGAGGCATCTGGTTAAAAGAGACTCCAGGTATTCTAACCAAACATGTCCAATAAGACATAGTGATTTCTAGCAATAAAATTGCTCTGGGAAGTAGTACTTAGGTTTTACAAATTGAAAGAAAAAAAGAAGAAACAATAAATACTTATGTAGTTATATTTCATGACTTGTACATGCCAGTAAATTGTGTTAATAACTGAAATGATCATTGCCCATGATCATTTTATTAAGAGAAACTGCAGAATTTATTTATACTGTAAGAAATGTCTATTTACTGTTTCAAACCTCAGTAATGCCTGACTCAAAATAGGTGAAACTGACAATGGTATTGGCTTTCCTTCCTCAAGTGTGTAATGGCTCAGGCCCATAGGAATGAAATGCCTCATGTTTCTCATGCCTCTATGGATACAGCATTCCTCATGGCACCCTGGGTGAGGGAATGCCCTAAAAAAAATGTTAGGGGAAAAAATAAAACAATTCTATTCACAAAATTTATTTTCTTCCATTGTGGACTTCCTAAACAGCAAATTATTGTGTTTCCATGAAAACTGGATACACTCCAGGCAACTGGATCTACAGAAAAGAATTCAGAATTTAGTTGTGAAAGGTTTCATTAATAATTTTATTTTAAAATATTATTTTTCAATCTAGGCCCAGTTCTTCTTTCTAAATTATCCATCACTAGCTTAAGATATCTTAGTCAGTCATTGCTTATGAGAAAATTCCTCTCTTTTTTTGCTCTAACTTCTGAAGGGTAATAGTTTATATGTAACTTTTAAAAATAAATAACTTGACTATCTTTTACTGCAGTACACTTTCCAAACCTTTTATCTTCTGTGGCTCTTCTGAACACTCTCAATCTTTTAATCCTCTTTTTGAATTCTGGGTGCCACAGCTGGATAAAGAAATACAGCTGAAATTATATAAACACCAAGTGCAGCACTTTTGGCCGTATTCTTCACTGGGACTCAAATGTTATAAATGTAGTGGAGTTCTTTTGTAGGCTGTTGATTATCCTCCATGGTCTAAGTTTTTTCACAGTCACTGCTTCCTAAGATGAAGACGCCTGCATTGTGTGTATCCTTAGAATTCTTAATTTCTACACCAGTCAATTTACACTAGGATGCAGTGATACACTTGCTGTTTGTATTAAACCTGTCTGCTTAGCAACTCAGATAACTGGCATGTTTAATTGCCTGCTCCTATCCTAATCTTCATTCCACATTCAAATTTCATCAGTGACACTTCTATGTTCCTTATCAGGAAAGGGATAAAAAAAATAATGAATACCAGCAGAGCTATCAGTGATTTCTGTAGAAATAAGATAGAAATACATCCACCAGCTACTACCCAGAAAAAATTTTAAGATGTATCAGATGGTCTCCAAAGTGTGGGTTTAATATGTTTTTGCTTTTTTAAATGCTTTACCATGTGAATTCCAGTGCCTTAAAGCAGCTTAAATCAGCTTAAATAATTTTCTATAATGAAACTTGGAGCAAATATTAGCAAATATTTATTAATAAAAAATGAAAGTTGATAAAATTATACTTCTCAGATCTGTATTAATCAGAATGAATTATTTTAAACATCTGTTCATTGTTCCCTTTTCTTCAATCTGGTAAAGATTGCTCGTTCACATCAGTGTATTACTCAGCTTCAGTATGAGGCGTGTTATTTCTCTCCCTCTTTACAAAGTTAGTTTCTTTTTGCTCCATTTCTATTGGTTTTCTCTGCTTTTCTACAGCTTATGGACACTAACACTGGAAGACTTGGGGGTTTCAAATTCTTGTGTACTGTTTATCTGCATTCACAATCTTATAAAAATGCCTAAATCCAGTGTCACTGTTAACATATAAGGTTTTGCTCTGTATAATGAAAGAGAACATGAAATAAGAACATATGTACACAGATGAGATTTTATGGGAGTCACCTTGCCTTTTTTATTCTATTGAAAAAATAGACAGTAAACCCCAATTCCCTTCTTCTAATTTGCATACATCACCTTCTCACTACCTGAAATAAAATCCATCAATTTAAATTTCCAGTCATGCAATTTTTACAAGAAATTTTAGGAATACTAATTAATTTTAAATCCCATATTCACAAATAAACAGCTATTATTCTTATATTCTCCAGACTCCCAGCACATTACATATGCAATTAAGAATTCCTTCTCTTTGTATTTCTAATTGTCTTTATTAACTGTTACTATTAATTACCTGGCTTCCTGCTAACACTCAGTACTTTGACTTTTGGCTTAGTTTTATGTTAATTTCTTCTTTCTTTTTAACCCTTGTGTTTTGTGTCAACATATTAAACTGTCATAGCAGTCAGCATGTTAGGTCACTGTGAACATTGGAGCAGATGGTCTATAAGTGTCTGCAAATTTAAACATATGTATCTATGATTCATTCACGCTTCTAGAAATTAAAGAACATTTAGGAAAGTATTACAAAGATCCCTTTGAGACCTGCAGTTGATTTAAACCTTTCAAAATACTTGAGTTGTGTTTTGTTTTCCTTTTCTTTTCAATGCAGAAACAGACAAAATAAATATCAAGCAACTAGTAGGCATTCTTTTAAATACACAAGGCACACAGTTTTATGATCAGCTCCAAAAATTCTGGGGTTAATACTGTTGAACACCGCATGCCATATGAAACTTGGAAGAATCAAGAGCAGCAATTTTGTTTTTAAAAAAACTGAAATATACTTTGTAGTATAAAGGTCTTAATTTCGTTGCTAGTCAGCCAAACCATGGAAACTTTCTAGGAATTTAATTAATAATTTGAATGAGTATGAAAATCATACTTTTTTACTCTGTGTGTGTGCAGTTTTCAAAGAAGGAAAACCTCTGAGCTTTACCTTAGCCTTTCCCTCTTTCCTTTTTGAAGCTCTTCTGAATCTTGTTTTCCTTGCCACAGTATATGATTTGCTGTGTGTTGCAGAAACACATTCTAAGGACCTGTAAGAAGACAACCTTGTTCTAGCAGAGCAGAGAGGAGGAGAGGGAGAGCAGGGAAGCTCTGTTGGGTGTTGTCCACATGGGCATCTTAAAGGGTAACCCATCTTATACACCAGACAAATCACACACAGAGTATTATTTAAAAGTACACCTAGAAACCAAAATATGTGCACACAAAGAATAGCTCCATTAACAAAGTGTCATAGCTGGTCAGCTACCTTGAAACCATATTGGCAGCATCTAGGAGACAGTGCCATGAGTTATGAGCAAATGTTTTCACATATCTATTAACACCAGCACTGCTCCAACTTAAAGAAACAAATATATAGTTAGTGACAGATCTGTCTTTTTTGCTATTTAAACTCACATTGGTTTTCTGCATGACTAAAATGATTGACTTTTTTAAATATTTCAGAGATTTGGACTTATTACTTATATACTGTCCCAAGAAAATCGAGTGCTGAATAGAATTTATGGAGTCCTACTATAGTTGATTACCACAGCCACTTTAAAAGTCAGTCAGTCTATTTTTCATACACAAGAGAGAATTATTAGCACTAGCCCAACTAGTTCACGTGCTCCAAAAGATACTCTACTTGGCTGTGCTACAAAAGGCAGCCTCTGAACAGAAACCACTTTAAAAGTAATTCATGTTTAATAACACTTGACATAAAATGAAAAGTAGTTAATTTATTATTTTTTAGCTTTCCTTATAGTATATAAACCCCTATATTTTACTAGAATTTTCAGGCAGACTGAATTAAGTGCATGTCACCTCAGGTCCTTAGATAGAAAGAAGAGTGTAACTCATCACCTACCACAAAAGTTTTACAATACTGTAAAGAAGATTAAAAAAAAAAAGAACAATTTGAACATTTTCTCCTTGTTTAACAAGTATTTTCACATATTTATATTCATACTGGTTAATTCAGTGCATAGGTCCCTTTTGCTAGAGTATCCTCCAGCCTTGTGTTGAGGAAACTTTCCTGTCTGACCACCCAGGAGCCACTCTGACAGTCTCACTTGCACCCCCTGGACTACGACCAAGGTGCCTTCAAAAAGGGCTGCTACAGTGAGAGGATGGGTGCCTCACTTGCCTCCCTACACACACCACGTTCACACAGTCAGATGAAACACTGCAACCTGCTCTAGAAAAGTTTAGGTTATTGTTTGTCTATTTGAGATTTTACCCTGCAAAAAACTGGTGTAGAAAACTCAGTAGTTCACAGAACTTAATTCTCAAGAACTATTGCAAAAGAGTAATGATTTCAGGGGTTTTTTACAGCTTATAATGCCATGTATTACATCTGCCTGTGAGGAAGTCTCTGAAGGTTTCATTATCTAAATTTGTGCCTGGTTTGAGAGAAAAAGCAAGACATGATTAAATACAAACGATTGAATTAATTACTCTTCAGCTTCTTCAAAGAATAAAGAGAATCACCTGCGGTGACACCATTTTGATTTGTTTACAATGCTTCAACATCAGCCACAGATGTGAATTACAAGGAAATCTGAGACAAGAAAATTGTGACATTTGAGCACAAAGGAGGAGTAAGAAGCAAGTAGTAAACTAAAGATGTGGTTTGGTTTGTAAATCTTCAGAAGTAGTTTTATTTCTTCATGTGGTTCTGGAAAGAATGAAAGGAAACCTACATTATATTCTAGAAGAGTAACTATCTCCTGTATTTCATGTAATTTCCAAATGAAGTTTGCTAGACACACTAAACTAATTTAAATAAAATCAAATTCAATCAAAAATCTAAATATCAGTCACAGTCTCAGCTCCCAAGTCTGCTTGGAAAGCTGGCTGGATTTTCCTACAACAAACAGATTCCTGCATGGTTTGTAAATCCTGATGAAATAAAAAGAAGTTCTATTGAAAATGTGTTTGGAACTGTGATTAGTTTGCAAGTAAATGCAGAGATATAATTCTGATGGGGATTTGTGCATGTCTTTGTTGTGAATTGTTTGGTTGTTTTGGGTTTTTTTCTGTAGATCAATTTCTTCTTAAATATATTGTTTTGCTTCTTCACAAAAACATCCCAATCTTTACCCACTTGTTAGTGCAATTACTTTGTTTCTAACATTCCTAATTGTGTTCTTAATGATCTCTGTGGGTAAAATTTATGTGTTTAAAAATCACATCTGAAATGAAAAGCAGCAGAAGGAAAGAAGGAAAGCAGCTATTTGAAACTCCAGCACTTGTATTTGTGACAGTATGCTTACGTGCAAAAGAAACCTGCACTCATACGAGTGCTACAGAAGTTCATTTCAATCACATTTAGTTTATTCATTCTGTTTCAGTCTGAAGGAACAAATTCATTCTGATCATTTCATCTATGGCTGAGAAAATTGAACTCTAACAGATTGCAGTCCCAGAAGAAATTGCTTGGTGTTAGAGCTGCAAGTAATTGTTAAACTCCCACATGCCTCAGGGGAGAAAGCATGTCCTTGATTAGAAAAACAAGTAGGGGGAGGGTGGGATGGGGGAAAAGTGTGCTTGTAGTTACTGGGTATGATGGCATTATGTATGAAAGGCTCTGGACAACTAAGTCATATTTTCTATTTTTACCTAGAATAATATTTCATGTTTAAAGTAAAAGTTAATATTCAGAAGTGGGGATTTTTTTTCCTGTTGAAAGGTGTCCTTATTCCACTTAAAAGATATTTTTAATGAAAAATGAGCTGTTAGTAAGCAGATAAACACACAGTGGTAAGACACCTGCTTCCATTCATTCTTATTCTCATTAATTTACACACTTCTGACAATTCAGCAGTGAAGACATGTTTGGTTTTTCTATCCTAAAAACATATATTGCTGAAAATTCAACCCATGGTAACAAGAATATTTTCATTGTAAAGAACACGATTATTGAAACTTATGTGAAGGTGAACATTATTCATGTTTCCAATTATATTCCAAGCAAGACTCATTTGCACACCAACCATCATGAACGACAGAAGGGCAATTGCAAAGGCCTAAATTATTTCAAGACTCAAGATTTGCATGGCACCTCTCTTTGGACACAAAATTCTAGGCTATGTATATACTGTGACCACAGTGATTTTTAACCACTTACTTAAAAGCTATTTATTCATATTGAAATATAGGAACAGTGTAATTATACTAGATACCCAGAAATCTTCATTACTACTGAACAGAAGATATATAGCATAAATACTCTTGAACCTTCAGATTTTGACAATATAAGTGAAGGACATGAGTAGAAGAGGAAGCAAATTTATGGGCTAGAGTTCCTAGTTGGAAGCTTAGAAAACTTCAAATAGTAACAGGTGAAGATCCTTGGGGAAACAAGGAGGATTTTTTTTCTCTAGATCACTAAATCTTGGGAGCATTGAGAAACTGATATCTGGTAGTCCTCAGAGGAACTTCAGGTTTAGTTTCAGGAAACCTAGAATATTTATTCCTAAATTTTCCTGTAGTAATTCGAGCTTCTGACTCAGACTGGTTTGGGGCAATTAACAATCATATTCATCTAAGCAGCAGGAATTTCAAGCTATCAGGTTTTCAAGCTTGACACAGGGCCTCTGTTTTTTTAATATCTAACGGGCAGGGGAGCCCTTTTGCATCAGGAAAACCTGATTTCTTTCCTTACATACAAGGACAGACTGTTTTTCAAGCCACAGTTAGAGGACAGAAGTGTACACACACAAGAAGGAATCAAAGAATTTCCATTCTCACAGGAAAGCTGCACAGATTAATGCAGATTCAAGGTCTTTATGTTTTATTTTCTCCCTAGCCTGCTCACATCATGACTCACATTCAGAAAAGTGACTGTAAGCTTCCCTGTAAGCTGGTGGAAAGGATATTTTCCAGCAGAGCAACAACAAATGGACTAAACCTCCAGAAGTCCATCAAAAGCCAAAAGCCTAGACATCCCCCTACCAAGACTGCGTATTAATTTAAAAAAACATGAAGAAAAAAACACACTCATTCTTTTGTTACATTTACCCATGTAAGGAATTTTCTGAGTCAATTCAGTTAATTGAAATATCTTGCTCTTATCAGATAATTCTATGTAGTTCCTTCCTTCCTTTATTTTTTATTCCAGGAATGTACATTATAGTTTTTATTTGAGAGGCACAGATGCAGATTCCTCTTAGGAAAAGGAAAGTAAAACTTTCCCCTTTCTGAAACCTATGTTGCTGAGCTCCTGAATATAAGGGAAACACCACATTTTTCTCTTCTAGTTTTGCAAATCTTTGTTTCTTTTGATGCTTTGATCAGATCAGGGTATTAAGGTATTCAAACCAAGAAGACAGAATATCTAACAACTTAGAAAAACTGTTATTAACAACTTCTCTCGCTAATTTCTTAGCATGCAGGCCACATTTTAAAAAGTTTTCACTTTTGTTGTCCTAAAATATCTGACATCATTTTCAGGAGAAAACTGTTAGCAAATCAAGCACGACATAACTAGTCTCTAATCTCTCCTAAAAGTATGGAGTGAGACTGCACTGATCCATTTTTGCAAAGCAAAAAGGACTGATCTAAAAAACTTTAATTATAGGTACTGCAGTAAGGAAATCAATAACATCTTCATTTGGAAATAGCTGAAAGTATTTAAAGGATTTTCAGTATTCTTGGGATTAAGCACAGTAGACCTATTCCCAGAATGTTTTCTAGCACTACCTCTCTTTACAGAGATAAGGAAAGAGCACAACAGATGAGAAGTAAAATTTCTTCATTGTACTTGTTTTCTTTTCTCCAAATCTTTCAACCATGTAAAACAAGTGGAGTTAACTAAAGTAAATCAATTAGTAAACAAGCAAACACAACCTCTTTCTAACCATTATCCTCTTAGTAAACTAATAAAAAATAAGTGACGTCACCAATAAACCACTTGGGTTCATTAAGATGGAAAAAAACCAGCTTTTGAAGTCACACTATGAGGACATTGAAAACTAACCTCTTGCACTATTATTCAAAACAAATTTTAACGAATTTTTATTGCCTTCCCTGCCATTTGGAAGTATTAATCATGTTATGAAATCACTTCAGAAATGCCATTCTCTCTCCAAGGTATAAATCCAAGGTAAAATCTATAAATTTATGTTCTTGAAACTGACTGTCATCTGAGTTGTTATACCTATATTATATTGCCTGTAGCCTTTGAAATGCCAGTCAGAATAGCTACAAAAATATTGACAGCCTATGCATGCATATGTTTATAACTAGATATATGTATCTTGCTAAAATCCAAGGAAGTTATAAGTTTCTGATTTTAAAAAGTCAATAAACTGAATGCACTTACATTTGATTCTTTGGGTATTTAACAAAAACACAGGTGAAAAACCAACAGCTCTTTGAATTTCATTATTTCAACCATTATTTCATCAGCAAAATTATTTCAGAATTGTTTTACTCTATTTTCAGTACCTGCTGATACACAACCACATTTCTGAAATCCGAGAAAACTGTCATATGATAGTAGTAAAGAGATTCTCCAAATTCTTAATTCCTAATCCAGAATTTTGCATCGTAGGATCTTCCTTATGATTTTCTCAAATATTGAAGATCTTCGGTCTGTTACCCATGAGAAACAAAAGAATATTTGTTCACTTTAACAGGATTTAACATCAGATATAATATTATTTTCAATAGAATTTGTAAAGAACTAATGCTTAATAAAATAATCCAGCCAACATTCATGGCAAAAATGTTTAAAAAGCAATTTTCACTAAACATAAGGAAATTTAAATGTATCAAATAAAATAGTTTAATAAATATTAGAAGAACTAATCCTATTTTTATGCTTAACTGCAATGACTCCTATTTCAGAGTGTACTGAAATGTGAATTGGTTACTACTTTCATTGTAAGGTTTGAGCTGTGCTGTTATTACAGATTCACATTGATGTAACACAGAAAATAGTATTCCAATAAGACTTTTGCTTAAATAATTATTCTAGAATTTGATCTTCATTTGATATAATAAGGTGTTAATGTGTTATTAGGAGATCAAGAGCAATTGTACTCATTTCTAAATGATGCCTTTCTTTCACAAACACACAACAAAATAAAAGTCAAAAATAGATATGGTAACCAGTCAACGAAATATAAAAATGTCTTTTCAAGCTTCTTAACTTCCCATATTCAAAGTTCCAAAACAGTATGCACTACAGCATAGAAATAGAGAGGCTTCACTGAAAAAGGAGATTGGACTAGATGCTGTTCAATTTGTCCAGGATGCAGAAGTTCTACAGGCACATTATCAAAGGTTTTCTAGATTAGTTTTAGGTAACAAAAATTGGCTCAACTTCTATCCAAAAAAGCAATAAAAGTTTTTCTAAACTTTTCCTTATTCTGATTCAAAATGCATATCAAGACAAATCACCATCATATTGTGAAATATCTTTTTATTATTTTGTAGAACATTATGTTTTTGATGTGGAGAAGATTTTCTTGGTATTTCATCTCTTTGCTCTGTAATGTTCTCTTGGCCCTATATGTCATTTATATCACTCATATATAATACTATTTCCTTTGCATTTCATTTACATAAATCATACATAGTACAGCAGCATTTTTAAATACTGTGAAAAACTGTATTTTAGTTTGATATGCTCTTAAACAAATGTCAGTAATATAGGGTTAATTCTTTCAGCGAGACTAGCAAGGAAAATTATTTATTCATAAGGTATCGCATAAAATTCATTAGCACAGCTGTTACCGCCTGCACAAAGAATTCCAAATGAACATGATGGGTTATAAATTTAAATTAAAATTGATTATTAATGTAAATCTTAATGACTGCAGAAACAGGACTGTGTAAAGTCATGACATTGTGTACAGTGTTTCTCTCTCATGAGTTGTTTTAAAATATATATTTATAGATAGTGCCAAACTGTGTCTATGGGGGAATGTATGAAGTGAGCCCGAACTCACACATATCATTAGTGGCCAAAGCGGCCGCTTACTGAACCCACCTGTTACTGGATATTTTCTGCCAGGAGGAGCAGCCTTGTTTAGCACTCTTTCCAGGACACTTTTGGAACACGTGAATTATGTTTCTCTGCCTTCATTTTCATTGGCAGTTCAGCTAATGCCTTTAATGCTGTTAATATATTTACTTAAACACTTAATATCTCAAATAATCTGTCCATTTCCAAAAGTAATAAATATACTGACAGACAGGTAATGTGTTATTCTGCTTAAAGGTGTTTTGTTGATATGGATATATACTCTTCAATCTGTATTAGAAATGTGGTTGGTTAGGTTAGCTTTATAAAAGCATAATTAAAATTTACATATTCAGCTGAAACCCTACTGGAATACTAAATCTCGTCTCTAATTAGAGCATCCTTTGACACACTTATTAATTACATATTACATTTCAAGCACTTCCAGAAATTACAGTGAGGAGAAGAAGCACAGTGCAAGAAGAGAGAGACTGCAGTTTGAATCCATGGGTTTTATATCTTTTTTCTTATTTTGTTCCGGAGGCTGTTATACTTGCCAATCATGCAGATACTGAATTCTACTTAAGTGTTGCTTTGTGATCTGTAAGCCTACATTTAATTTTTACTATTAGGATCTATGTCATGATTTTGAACCAACATAAGAATGTTCAATGCTAGGGGTTTAATCCATCTCAGTTATAGCTAGGTCTTGCTCATACTCAGGAAGAACTTTACTCAAACTCCAGTAATTCTTAACAGACATTTATTTAGGCTCCAGAATAAAACAAACAAACAAACAAAACCTATTAATTTTGGTTTGTTTTTTTTTTTTAACTCAACAGAGTGTCTTGCCCATTTAAACTTGTGGGTCCAGCAAATGCCTCTATTGAAGCAGCACAAGAAAAGCAGGGACAATTAATTAGACAAAACTGTGTGTAAAGTTGAGAAAAGCCAGCCATTCTTGAAATTATCAAACTGTTTTATCTGAAAAAAACTGAACTACCCCTCCTGTTACTCAGTATCTCAAAGGGGAAATTTAACAGCTCATCTTCTCTCTTGAAAATAAATGCTTAATTAAACTTCTAGTTTTTAACTGGAAGACAGAATTGCACATAATCTTGTGAGGAGTTCACAAGAATAAGTATCAAGGAAAGCATACACTACCAGCTCAAATGAACAAGATGTTGCCTTGACCTTACTACTAAATGCCACAAAATTGCTTCTTTTTTGAATAGATATTTGTGATGAACAGCACTTATTTAGACAGCAGACTGGAACAACTCAAATTCAGGAAAAGTATACAGAAAATACATTCAAAACAAAAAATGTGGAAAAGGCCTGTTCTTTTTGCAATGTAACCAGGCATTTTGATAAATATGGGACAACTGGGGAGAATGAATGAAAAGTCAGATATGAAGTGGAAGAAGCATAGAAGAAATGAGATAAAGAGAGGAGTGGCATATATGTGGAAAAGTAGAGGGAGGAAAACAAAGATAAGAGTGTATTACTGAGATAGAATGACAATAATAAAGGTGTGAAAAAGGATTAAAATAATTTCTTACAAATGAGTAAGAGCTTCATGACTATGTAGGCATGTAAAAAATCTCTAGATCTAAAAAAGGAAGGTAAGCATAAGCAATTTTCAGATTTTGCCACTTGCAAATTACATGAGTCATCTCAGAAAAGTGTTGATGAGAAATCTATGCTACGCATGAATGTAATTCTTTGTAAATCACATGTTTTACAGAACTAAAGGTTAGGACTACTATTTCTAAAGTAGATTTAGACATATATGTATCTATAAACAGCCTAAAACTACTTTTTCTGGTTGTTTCTGATTGACTTGAAAGTAGGTTCTCAAAAGGATATAAAATAGTGCTGAAATAAAATACTCAGAAATATAAAAAACAAAGCCAGCTTCAGGTAGCGGAAGTTCAGAAAATTTAAAAAAAAATACATTACTGTTTGATATGCAACTGTTAGATCAGAAAAGAACTTCAAGAAAAGTGTTAATTTAAAGAGGTAGAAATTAAATTGGTCATCCTGTTGAAAACCATCAATTCATCAAATCACTATTCACTTTTTTATGAAATATGTTTGTGCATTGTTTTTTGTTCAGCAAATAGAATGGCTATCTCTGCAGCATCTGTTAAATTCCTCAGGAACACTCTGATACAACCAGTCCCATTGTGCAGCTGTTAAACCGACTGAGCATTGGCTTCTTCATAGTCCTTACACCTGCATTTCAAACATCCAGTGAATGAGAACAGTGCAGTTCTTCCAACAAATGAATGAGAAAAGTGAAGTTCTTCCATCACTCGAGTTACTTTCGGTCATCTGTCTCCTCACCTGGCAATATGTACAACCAGCTGCCCAAAATTTCCATGCAAAAGTTGTTTTTATTTTTATGTCACCATTTTAAGACTGCTGAGTAATAACAGAATTTAGAGCACTTGCAATTCTCTTGCCAGGAGAGAAGACAATTCTAAAGTTGGGAAGTTCATTTTGGCTATAACTTGTACTATCTACACATTATATGTCTTGTTCAAGATACCAGAAAGGAGTTGGGGTTTTAATGGATTTTATTTTCCTTTGTTGATGCCATCTGGATATTCAAGATGGGCTTTCTCATGCTGATACTAACCAAGAACTTAAATATGGTCTAAATATGGCACTTCTTCTAATTTTCTTTTTTTTTGAGGAGAGCGCTGGCCTTATTAAAATTTATTAATCAATTTCGCATAATGCTCCTGCAGTCTTTAGTGTTTATGCTCATTGAGGTAGTATCTAATCCAAATACTCATGAATTTCACTATATAAAGAAGGAAAATTATGTTTAAGAGTAGGATCATCAACATCATAAAAAAAAGAAGACATGGTAAGGAAAAAAGTGAAATGTTGAATCACATTAGATGATGCAATTAAAGGATGGAACTTTGTAGAAAAATGCAGCAGAACAAATGTTTTCTAGCAGGGATATTAAATGGAAAAAGACAAAGTAGCTTGGCATATAAAATGGAATCATATTTCAAATGGAAAATGTATTCTCCCAGTCCTTCAAGGAATGCATTTTTGTTTCTCACTTCGACTTTAAACTTGTTTGAACATCTTAAGCCTGTTCTAAACGGAAAAAAAAATCAAATTAGTTAAAGGTTAAGCTACTTGCCTTAAATTACATGTTTAAATATTAGATGACACGGAAGAAGTTTCAGCTCTTCAACTGAAATAAATGGTATTGATATCACTCCTGAGAAAAGCTGAATAGCACACAACAGGATGTATGAATCTTAAAATGTACTTCTGCCTCTAAAAAGTTTGTGATACAAACATATATCAGAATCAGAAAAAAAAAAAAATAAAAGGAAAACCAAGAACAATCCAGGAATTCATCTTGCTTTGTAATCAGCCTCTGGCTGATTACAAAGAAGGTGGAAAATTAAGAACAAGAAAACATGTAGTCATCTGTAAGTCTTCCACATTTCCTGGATGAAATTTCTGCATCCTTCACATCTAAAATATTTTGGTATAGTAAGATTTTGAGAAGTTACAATTCTCCTAATAAATATTTTCAAACAGTATCATTTTGTTGCCTTGTCATCCATGACTCTTATGCACTTATATATTTTTAGAGCAAATCTATCTCTAAATTTAAAGGATAATCTATTAAATCTTCAAGCCTATATTTCCATGTTTTGAAGAAGACATTTGATTAAATAAACTTCTCTTTTTATTTGTCAAAATAGACAAGAATTTGGATTAAAAATAAATATACAACTCCACAATTTTTCAATTTAAGTAACTACCCTGTCAGTAGTGGCCATGGACGTATGTCTAAAATTAATCTTAAATGTTAGCCCTCACAAAGTTAAGGATTGAAGGGAAACAACATTAACAATATAGAGAAATATTAGAATCAAGAGACACAAATTTAAATTAATAATTAACCAAAGATTTATGATAAAATAATATTGACATTTAAAGTGGAAGGAAATTGAACAGGACACCTTGCAATTTAAGCCTTAAAGTAAAAGATAAGGAACAGTGAAACAGAATCCTGGCAAAATGAAGGAATACAAATAAGAGAAAAATAGCGTTTGCATAGGAAAGTTCACTAATGAACCTTTATAGGCTATAAACTATGAATTAATAGTGACAAGTAGGTAGTTATAGGTAGGTAACTGATGAAAGAAGAAATAGAAATTAGGAAAAAGAAAGCAGAAGTAGCTCATTTCATATGAGATGGTCCACAGCTTGTGCATGATTGGCTGCTAAGGAAATAATTGAGTTTGTGCAGTTGTGATGTTTGAAAAACAAATAGATCCAGGATATTAAAAGGACATTGGTATGTTGGAAACACGTGCTTCCCATACATGTAATCAGAACTGTGTGCTACTGATAGAGAGTAAAGTCCTGAAGCCTTCGGCAAACATCTGAAATATAATCATCAAAAACAGCAATCTTACCTAATTTTTAAAACCTTATTATAAAATTAAACTCTTAACCTTCATGATAACATTTTAAAGAGAAAATCTACTTCAACAGAAATGATTGTGTGGGAAAACAAGGCGTTTTTTTAATTTCTACTCTTTAATACATCTCAGGACATATTAATAGATTTTATATTGACTGAATACACTTACCTCTTTTTTAAAGCCTTCACTAGGTTGTATTTTCTATAGTTGATGTCTTCCTTCACTATTTTTAATCCACTTTCTCTCCATCTTTTCAATTGCACATAACTTTATGGTCTTTTATAGACCTATCTTTAGACTTGGAACCACCTCCCAGAGAATGCAAGTATTTCCAATCTGCTCCCAGGTCTGCTGGAAATATATCTTTTCTCAGATGCATCCTACCCTTGAGATCTTGTTGCACTTCAGTAGTGAATTTCTATGTCCAGTAAATCAACCTGTACTGTTCCTTCTCATGCTTTTAGACTGTTAATGGAAACTCACACTTTACATCATATATTGTGTCATGCTCTGTTGTAACATTTTGGTATCTCTCTTGCTTAGGACTGGCTGAGAAACAAAAAACTTCCAAAGGAGGAGAGAAAAGAGCAGTATTTTTGTTTAGAGCCCATACAGAAAGGATTCTTTGTCATTGTTTGCATACAGATATGACAAGACATTCAGTCGCAGAAAAGCTTCCACAATTTCCACAATTTTTTTTTTATTAAAACAGCTCTATTTTAATGAAAGTATGTACATTCACTAACCTGACCTTTTCCCATTTTATTTAACAGTTCTCAACTATACCTGTTATATAAATAATATATAAAAATAACATAAAGGCAGTGAGAATATTATCTAAGTTTCTATTTTCACAATATCACTTGACTAAATTTTCATCTAAAAGTTGCAAGCAGAAAATCATATGTAGTATGAGAAATACAGAATAAGAATTTATTAATACCAGGTCACCACCAAAACACTAATTTCTCTTCTTACACACTCTGTGGAAATAACCTTTAATATCCCCAAAAGCAGCAGCCTTACAGTTTACAAAGAATTATTCCTTTTTCATAAATAAAAAGCTAACTGCTAGTTGCTTAAACATATGTTACATATACCAAAACAAAATCAAAAACAAAGAAAGGAGTTATTCAGGTAGGTTAATCTATTTGAAATTATATCAGAAATAGGCAAAGTAAGTAAAACACTGCTGACAAAATAGACTTTACTTAGGATTCCTATTGTCTCCTCTTTTAAAAGTTCTTTTTAACATGTCCTGGATTGTTTTCTCAGTTAATATTTATTTTTTAAAATTAATTACTCTTGGAAAAGAACATGAAATTATAGATACAACTGTTTTTAAAAACATGTTTTTATAAAAACCACCAAACACTGTGACAAAAGTATGTTTATCACAAAACACCAGTGGAGTGTAGCAGCTAGTTAAGTGGAAAGAAATAAAATCTTTCAGTTAATGAGTTACTTACCTCAAGATAATTGTTTTCAACCATGACATAAAAAAAATAAATCTTGAATAATAAGAACTTACTAATATGCTTCCAAGAGTGATCTTTTTCACAGCAGGTATTCCCTCTATTTTCAATCTTTAGTCCATCATTTTGTAGAATACCATAACATCTATATTTTTATAAGATACTGTTTATGACTTTGGTTACTAGTGGTACTAATATTCTACCTTGTATATTCTCCACCTGTTGCTAAATCAAACCATAGAGCCAACTCTTTCTCTTCACACAAGTAGTCCTCTGCACCTCCACAGCCACACTTATGAGTATATGCAACAACTCCTACATCCATGTTGATAAAATATTGATTATGATAAAATTATCATTAGGGCACATCTGCAGCTCTCTCGGTGAGAAGTGAACATCACTTGAAAATAGGGAACTGCAGTGTCATTGAAAACTATAATCAGAAAATAAATTGTTCTTTTTCCTTTTATTTCCTTTTTTCACTCAAAAGCATGTGCAATGAATTGAGTCATGACTGACTCATGCATTCTCTCTGGAAACGAATTCATTGGTAAATGAAAACAACTATAGGGAACAGAAACAGAAGCTACAGGATCTGTAGACAAAACCAGGATTTTATTTGGAGCTCATCTTAAGATGCCACATGCCTTAACTAAAAGGAATCAGAGAAGTTATAGAATCATAGACTTGTTAAGAATTATAGGATTGAAAAGACATGTAATATCATTGAGTCAACCATTATAACAGCACTGCCCTCAAGTGACATGTCTCATGACAACCATGTCCTCAAGTGACACATCTAGACAGTTTTTTAACACTTCTAGGGGGGAAGTTACATCTTCCCCCGGGCAGCCTGTTCCAGTGTTCAATAACTCTTTTAGTGAAGAAATGAGGTGTCCATTCAACCTTATCTTCTCCAGGCTGAACAGCCCCACCTTTCTCAGCCTGTCTTAATAAGGGAGGTGCTCCACCCCTCTGATCAACTTCATGACACTCCTCTGGACTTGTTCCAAAAGTTGCATATCCTTCTCAACTTGGGAACACCAGAACTGTAGGCAGTACTGCAGGTGGGGTCTCACAAGAGCTGAGTAGAGGGGTAGAATCATCTCCTTGGACCTGCTGGCCATGCTCTTTCTGATACAGCCCAGGATTCCATTGGCTTTCTGGGCTGTGAGTGCACACTGATGGCTCATGCTGAGTTTTTCATCAACCATCACCCATAAAAAGCAAGGCTGCTTTCAATCACTTCTCTGCTCAATCTATGGTGTGCCTGGGATTGCCACAATCCAGGTTTAGGACGTGGCACTTGGCCTTGTTGAACTTCGTGAGAGTCACCCGGGCCCACCTCTTCAGCTAGACAAGACCCCTCTGGGTGGCATCCTTTCCCCGCAGTGTGTCGACTGTACCACATAGCTTGATGTCACCAGGGAACTCGCTGAAGGTGTGCTTGATCCCACTGTCCATGTTGCCAACACAGATGTTGAACAATATTGTTCCCAGTACTGACCCCTGAGGGACTCCACTTGTCACTCGTCTCACCATGAACAATGAGCCACTGACCACAACTCTTTGTGTGTGGCCATCCAGCCGGTTCTTCATCCACTGAGTGGTCCATCCATCAAACCCATGTCTTATTTATACTTTTAACTTCAGTAATATACAGTAAAAATTTGCAAATTCTAATGCAATCTTTATCTAGCGGAAGGTTTAGTTCTCTTCTTCCCCAAACCATACCTTCAAATCAATTATTTATTTTCTACCTTTGTGATTTTGCTTGAGTGCATGGTATTCTTGTCACAGGAGCTAATGAACTTGTGAAAAAGCAGGACTGACACATACATATCACATCATTCCTCTCCAAGGCCTTTGTTGCAAATAACCCTATATACTCATGTACCATATACAAATACACAATTCATGTGCAGTCCTGCTTTAGCAATATCCTGTAGAGTTTCTCCTGTCTCTTCTTTTCCACATGGCTAGTCATTAATCTTAGAGAACAGATATGATTCTTGTAGCTTTTGGATTTTTATGGCTATTCAAACATTTTAGAACTTTTGGGGCTGACTTATTTACTTGTTTGTTTTGGGGTTTTTAACAGTGAAACTATTTATTATATATACTTATAATTTTAATAATATACAGTAAAGATGTGCAAAATCTAATGCAATATTTAGCTAGTTTATTATAATGTTAATCCACAAAGGCCTTTATCTGAAACTATGATAGTAATCATTTTAAAAAATGTTAGTTTTTGTTGTTAAAGGTTTTTAAACCTTTTTTTATAAATTAGTAATTTAAATGAGCATATAATGTTTTATTTTAAAATTCTAAAAAAATAGCAGTGATTTACTCTGTCCATCCTCCTTCAAATAGTATTAACTATGTGAACTAAAAAAATATGACCAATTGACTAGTTCAATTCTTGTGGACAGAAACATGTGAGTGTTAAAATAATTGTTGTGAAGAAAGACTAGGTCTTCACAGATCATGTGCGTTAGAATCATAGGATAGTTTGGGTTGGAAGGAGCCTGTAAAGATCATCTATTCCAACCCCTCTGCAATGTATAGGGATGCCGTGAACTAGATTAGGTTGCACAGAGCCCTGTGGAACCTGACCTTAAATGTTTCCAGGGATGGTATATCTACCATTTCTCTGGGAAATCTGTTCCAGTGTTTCATCAACCTCTCTGTAAAACATTTCTTCCTTATATCTAGTCTTAATCTACTCTCTATTAGTTTAAAACCATTATTCCTTTTCCTATCATTACAGGCTCCCCTTCTTACAAGCCTCCTTTAAGTACTGAAAGGCTGCAGTGAAGTCCTCCCAGGCCTTCTCTTCTCCAAGCAGAACAATCCCAAATCTTTCAGCCTTTCCTCATGGGAGAGGTGCTCCATCCCTCTCATGTCCTCATGGCCCTTTTTTGGACCTGCTCCAACAGATCCATGTCTTTCCTCCGCTGGGGACCCCAGAGTTGGATGCAGTGCCCCAGATGGGGTCTCACAAGGCCGGACTAGAGGGCCAGAATCCCCTCCCTCAACCCGACCATGCCTCCTTGGATGCAGCCCAACATATGTTGCCTATCTGGGTTATGAGCGCACACTGTCAGGTCATGTTTGCTTTTATCTCCTTCTCAGTAGGAGCGCTCTTCCCCCTTTCATCCCCAAAGATATATTTATATTCAGAGCTGCACTGACCCAGGTTCAGCACCTACGTGTCATCTACAATTTACAGTTAGAAATGTTAGGATTAAGAAAATAAATTTACTGACTAAGGAAGTTTATTCCAAACTGAGGGACTGGTATTTAAAAATATCTGGTCTACTGAGCCTGAAGCAATTAAAAAACAAGGTTAGAATATTATGAGTGGATTTGTCTAGCATGGTATTTTAGGACATACAATTTTAGGACAATGCACTGTAAAAATTGGATCACTGGTTTACAAATTTAAGCTGAAAATCTGAGTTCTTTTTATATTAATTCCAACATTTAAAATCAAGAAAATATAACAGGAATGTACATCTCCGTCAGTATCAAAACAGCTAACAAATTCATATTCATGATTGGAACATTTTCAGACAACATATTCAGTGGTTTAACAGCGTTTAATAAAGATATTTTTGAAATATTTTTAATTTTACTCTACATCTGACAATACCTAAGCATTCAGGTGCTCTAAGATCCAGGTGCTCAAAGCACAAGAATTGCTGTTTTATTATAGACTTTTCAAGGCAGTGTTACTTTTACACCAAGTAAGAATTCTCAGTTTTAAAAAGCTTTCTCTGACATTTGAATTCATATGTTCTCTGAAAGTCCTCAGAATTTTCATGTTTCCATTGATTAATTCAGTCTCTAAAGGAAATACTCACAATTTGTTTCACAATTAATCATGCTCTGTTAAAACTGTATCTGCATTAAATTAATGGCAATTCTTATATAAATCATAGTATGTAAATACCTTTTCAACTAAATGGAATTATAGAATTGATTTTTCAATCTGACAGATTAGTAGGACACAGTTCAAACAAACTCTAATTGAGGCCAAGAATAGAATGAATCTATTCAAGCATCAAGAGTAAAACAAAATACTGATTTAGTTTAACAGCAAATTAACAAGCTAGGGGACCTGTCTGTGGATCACATTTCATATAAGATTAATTCCTGGTGCTCCAGAATGGATTGAAACATGCAATTATAATAATTAGCAGCAATTTTGCCCCCTGCAAGGATTCAAGGGTGGGAAAGTTATTTTATGAAATTATTACTCTCAAGAGAATTTATGAAGAGAAATTCAAAGAGGAGGAAGTACACAAAGAAGCTGCTCACTGCAGAACTTCTGGGGTTTTTGCCACTTGACTGACAGTGCATACAAATGATATCTGCCCATGCCACTTCACAGTGTTTATTAAAAATCACTGCTATACTCACAATTTGTAAAAGACACAGGATAAATCAAGAAAATGAAATCGTATGTAATTTCCACTACATTTAATCTTAGAAATGTTATCTAGGTATAAGTTTCTTATAGAGATAGTCTAAATATAATCAAGATGGCCAGCTAAGTTGCAATTATCAAAAGCTAAAAGATGCAGAAAAACACACAAAATTGTGTGGAACTGGATAAAATTCCGATTTCCATGGAAATTATTGGGAATTTCCTTCTGAATCACAAGCTTGGTACTTCATCTTTGCCTAGGAGCCTCTAATTTAATATCTTTTTTTTTGCACATTAGAAACAAAAGAATATACTCTTTCCAAAGGTAGTGCTTTGGAAAAAAGACCATACTAAGTATTCATATTAACCTAATATTTTTTCTAATTTCCGTGTGTGTGTGTGTGTGTGTGTGTGTGTGTGTGTGTGTTCAGTCCTGTCTGACAGAGAAAAGAAGAAAAAAATACTTTTGGTGGGAAAAAAGTAAAGCAGGACAGGAAATGAAATTACAAATACAAATATTTCTAATTTTCCCACTGCAAGAAAATTACTTGCTGAATTTTTACACCTAGCATTGCATTGAAATCTTTTATTTGGCTTTATGTTTTGAGGTTTCCTACATGTAAGTGTGTATGAAGATAATTTTGAAAAAATCAGACATAAAAATCCACTCACATAAGGTAAGCTCAAACTTTGTGCCATCACATGAGAAAAATGCAATATGGGATGATACAAAATTATGTGAAAAGTGTGCTAATATCTTCTAATGCAACTGAGATAACAATTCTTCAATGGATGAGTTATTCAGAAAGATATTTATTAACAGTACTAAAATGAGATGGTAGTTAATACCCAATTTACTGCTTTATGATTTTCTATTTTTAAAAAATATTTGCAAATGAGGAGCATTTCACTCTAAATCAGCTGAAAAGTTACATGTGGACAGCATTTACAATTTGGAATTGAACTAATAAATATATTCTTGAGTATGATCTATTATTATTGAAAGCCTATATGTTTCAATGTAAAATTTGGAGAGTAGGTGGGATTTGAGTGCAATAATATTGAAAAGAGAAAATGCAGAGAAGAAAATGGACAAAACTCAAACCAACTTCAACATCTGATATATAAAATTAAATGGATCCATGCTGTATGTACAGTGTTCAGTAAAATACATTTTCCAAGTAAAACTTTCCAAACAGAAATAAGAGTAAAATTAAAGCTTCCACAAGCACACTAGGAGAAAATGAAAAGTATTTTTTTTGGTGGAGGGGTGGTGGCAAGGGGAGTGGGGAGGGTACGAGAATGATGTTTTTGGTGTTAGTGGTGGAGAGGGTTAGTGAAATACAGATCTGCATTATTTGTGCTTCCTGCCTCTTAGCCAAAGCCTCTTCTTTGGAAGATTGAGAATTTTTAAAGTATAACTGTGATCCTCACAGCAAGCTGTACCTTCCTCTCATACAGCAGAGGAGAATCACTATTAAAATAATTGAAACATACAGTTTGTGCATTTACTAACTCTCCTATGATGCACATCACTTATCCTCCCAAAAAACCCATTATCATATAGTTCTTAATAATCTCAGAGTTGGTACAATGTACTTCACTTGGGTATTTAAGGAAAGAAATTCATTGCCTGGAAAGAACACAGGTCACAACAAGCTAAATACAGTATATTTTTTCTCTGGAATATCAAAAGAATACACTTTGATAAGTTTTATCTGTCCCTCACCAATAGGCTTGAAAGCCACTACTAAGACCAAGATCCAAAACTGATCTAGAATTAAATACACTTTTCACTGTAAGCAATAGTAAGACTCCTAACAAGACTGGGCAAGTCATTTAGAACCCTTAATTAAAAGATCCTATAAATGTAATAAATACAATTTATTATATGTATAAATAAATGTATAAATACATTTAAGATTCTTGACAACTGCCAGAAAAAAGGTTTTTATTGGTTTTTTGGTCTGCTGAGCTCTTTCTCAAAATTATACAGACTTTTAAAAATTTTATTTCCACATTTTTCTATATTTTCCATTCAGTACATGAAAGTAGAATAAAAGATGGTGCATATCAAAATCTGTTCTTGATGTATTATCTTTCAGCACTTTTATGATCCTAGATGATATGACTATTACAGATGTGCAGTATTAAAGTCATACTTAGACTGTTTTTCTTGAGATTGTACTTATTTTATGTTACTTGTCATATTTTTAAAACTTGTAAAAGAAGGAAGAAGGCATCATCTAATTGCAGTTTGAATTAGTTTTTCTTCTCTTAATAAATACTGCATTTATATGTGGCTTTCCTCTTCACAGGCAATGAGGAAATAAGAATTAAAAGTATATTACATAACAGAAGGCAAAACTGGAAATCAAGTCTCAGAAGTGTTAAAAGTATAATAAGAGAAGAAAAATAATACCTACATCTCATATCATATTTTCTAATATGAAGATGACATAAACTTATAACACTTATTCAACTTTTTCAGATGGGAATGCACCAAAAGTTATGTCAGTTAAAAAACATATTGGCAAGTATTGACAGTAACTCAAAATATCTACAGTTAACTTTCCCACTTACAGAGAATTTTTATTTTCAAAATGTAATGTTAAATCAACAACTCGTGGAATGATTCAGCTTTAGCTCACAGTCTTCTGAAGTTTGGAAGCTTTTCAAAAATATTTCTAAGTCACACAACATTTCTGAAAACTTAATTCACACTTTTTAAAAGGACATTGTCTAAGAATACAATCAAAAGTAAAGATACGTAATAGAATGCTATTTCTCTGTACACAAATCTCTAGATCCTTGCATCAGGCTGGATTTTAACATGGAGTTTTTTCTCATTTATTTGGGAGATCAAAAATAAAAAATTTAATAGATCTAACTGAAGGAAATCTATCCAAAGGATTGATAAGTGATGAAGTAACTCCCGTTGACCTATTATATATATGTATATATAACATCTATTACATTTACTTGACAGAAGTACACAGGGGCAGATTTTTGTATGTTTTTCTCCACTTTGTCCAGAGGCTGAAGGATCATGAAGAGGCTTATACTCTATGTAAACCCAAAAACCACCACCACCAAATCTGCAAATCAGCATGACTTCCTTTGTCTTTTCATTTGCCTATGGCAGAAATAACGATGAAAAAACTAACAAGGTCTTTTTTACATAAACCTTGTAGAAAGTAGGCTTTGTAATGTTTATACCCTCACTTTAACATACTATGGTCCTGAAGCAACTTAATGTGGATTCAGTACTTCAAATAACCATATAAATGATTTTTTAATGTACATCAGAGTAACTCTTTTTTAAAGCAAAAGGACAATTTCATTCCAGCTGAGAGGAGTGCCTCATTAGTGTGATTACAGTGGAGTATGATTAACAAATCTTGGCAGAAAAGAAACGTCTTATTATTATTTTGTCACCACATAGTACAGTGTAAAAAGACTTTCAAAAAATGCATTCTTTGATGTGAAGTTGTCTTTTTTTTACCTTTTCCTTTAAGCAAATTTGCTAAATTTTCATTTGATTTCTTAATGACAAGTTAAGAAAAAGGCAAGCATGTAAAGTTGAGAAGAAAGTCAAGTCTACTCAGTGTTATACAGTTCATAAGTGTAGATTTATGCATTTCTGTCTTCTATTAACCAGTTAGACTCCATGCAAAATAATATAAAACAACTCTTCCCACATTTTACAAAGTTATTCAATATTTGAAAACTGTATATTTACTTTCCACTCTTTTTTTTACCTAACTAGGAAAAATTCCAGGGCATTGTGTTTTGATTTAGGTGAATATAGCAGATTCACTTAAATAAAACAAACAAACAAACAAACAAATCAAGTGAATGTCATATATCACATACTTACCACCAGTATCCTTGCTGTATTATATCCAGAGAAAACTCTAGAAATACAAGAAAAAATAAATGGCACTTCCTGGTTTTTTTCTCTACATTGCTTTTTTGTTCCAGTTTAAATGTGAGGGAAAAGAAGTGTTGGTTCTAAAAGAAAACCAGATTTTACAAAGAAAAAGACAATATGCAAAGTGGTTTCTGAATATTAATTTATGCTAGTTTATATCCATGTTAGCCAAAGATCAAAATAATTATAAAGTCCCTAAACTTAATTACAGCAGGTACTTCAGAAAAAAATTGTCAAGGCATAGTGTACGCCACATAAGTACTTTTGAAATAAATATTCAAGAATCAGTAGCATTTTAATTAGAACTAAACTGTCATATTTACACTCATCTCAGCAAAATAACAACAGGAAAAAAGTCTACAAGTGGTGTCTTAAATTCAAGTTTTCTAGATATCAGGGACCAAAACAAAGACTTTGCCATTAATTTAGTCAATATCTAAATGAGGTTGTTACTAATCAAATTAATTGCTTTTCTTGTAGACAAACTTTAATGCACCAGGGAAACCCTTAAAAAAGTAGAAGTTTATCAGCTTAATGTGAAATAGCGGTGAGCTCTCTGATGAACAGCTCTTCATGCCTCTAAAATAATCTTTTCAGAAAATAATTTTATTAAGCTATGGCAGTTTAAAAATAAGTTTTGTTGCCGTGCTGAGGGTCCCAAATTGAAATACATGACATATGCAAACTGACTGAAAGCATACAGTTCCAAGATTCAATTCAAGAAACATGAGGATGTGAAGCTACTAGTTCTCGAAAGGTTGATACTTGAGGCATGGCCAGAGGCAAAGAAAGAAGCTTCATGCTTAATTCATCATTGCTGGTCTGTTTATGATTAACTGATGGTTGTTGGCAGTTACGAAAGAAAAGAAAAACAGTGATTTAAAGCTTCAGGAGAAAAGAGAAAAACTTTATAAATTTCATGATGGACATTAGAGTATTGGATTATTTTAATAAGTAAACTCATTAAAAGTGAAGAACTTCTTCTCTACCATAAGCAGACCAAAAAAACAGATTGATGCTATCATTTGAGAGTATTCAGACAATCAGGTATACTGACTGAAACAGTCCACAGAACCATTATATTGTCAGCAAGCTCTAGAATAACCTTGACCGAAAAGCATTGACTATTTTTGTATCTTAGGAAAAAAAAAAATTATGTATTACTTGATGGGACAGTATACAGAGATCCTTGATCTAAGAACTACAAAGCTGTTGTATTGACATGGTACTGCACAGTAAAAAGAAATTTATGTTTTTATCACATGAAAGAATATTCTTCCACAAAGCATTTCACAAAGGAAGAAAAAAATCTTCAAAAAGTCCAAGTTGATTTTTCAGTAAGTAAAATTTAAAAACTAAAGATACAAAGATAAGTTAGGAGCAAGATATAAAAGTTACACTGAAAATGACATGGGAAATGAGAATTAATAAATAATCTTTCAAGAATTATGGTCATATAAAAAAATACATCAGAACGTAATCACTACACCCATACATGTGCTATATGGTGAAGTTGTTTCCAAATGAAAAAAGGTACCTGGTACAAGAGAGAGAAGTATGTTAAAGATTCACTAAGATGCCATATCTGAAAGTTATGAAATTGTACTTTTTTGTTCTGTCTTCTCAGCTATAGCAGCCATGTGATTAGAGGATATGATGGGCAGTCTACTAAACTCAATGTCTACTAAAGTCAGAGAAATTTACTGTGCAGCTGGTGCTTAGCAGCATTGATGAGCTGCTTCAAATTTTGGAATTCCTTGATTCCTTTTCTAGAGATGAAATAGGGAGCATAACTGTATTTTAACCTGACAGTTCCTTTTGCTAACAGCAGTGACAACCATTTCTCCCATCAGACTAATACTCCTTATCCCAAGAAAGGAAAACAGCTAATTTTTATTTCATTGTTCTTTCACCGTTATCTTAGGGATGAACACACTTTATGTCAGGATTTTTAAGTTACATGTCAAGAAGTGTTTGTAAGAAGCTGCTCATTTGGTTGTAGAAGTTCAAAAGTTTTTTGACTCTGATGCATTTTCCAGGATATACGTCACCCATTTCCTATAACAACTTCTATGTCTCTGAATCATTTAAATTCTGCATATGAAATATTCATCCTAGTAAGTTCCACCATGATTTTTGAAATTAACTTCAATAAAGCCAAAATCATATTTACTGTCTTCCAAGAAATAGACTGATAATTCTTGCCAAATATTCTCCCATTTACAAAGTCATATATTAGCTGCACTGCTATGAAATGAGTCAAACACAAGGTTAAGAAAGATGCTTTATTCATTACAGATTAATCATTGAATAATCACCCTTAATTGGCATTGAATTAACTTTTCCTTCCAGTTTCAAATAGCTCTGAACTTATTAATTTAAAATACAGCTCTTTGGTCCCTTTCAGAACTTTGGTAATTGGTCCAGTCAGCCCAAACATTGCCTGTGACAACATACATATCAAAATAAAACACTGTTTACTATATGTTTTTTTCTAGTGAAAGAAAGGTTTCCAGTTACCTAGAAAAATTATTTTAAGGTTGAACTGCATTGTTTCTGCTCTAGCTACTCGGATTCACTATTTCTTGATGTAGCTGCTCCTTGAACTTTTGTAAAAAAGTGTAGTAGATGTCCCTATTTTTAGTAAGAAGAGAAAACCCAAAGCAGAATGCTGATGCTTTTAGAGTTTTCTCTTTCTGTTGGAAATATTACCAGAAACCATTGAGTGGGTGGTTCTAAATCATATCAAAGTTACTTAACTGAAGTTAATTAAAAGTACCAGTTGGAAAATCAAGGCATACTATTTTGCTGTCTGATATTTATTACAAGACTCTCTCAGAAAACACTTTTGGAATAAAACCAAAATAAAATAAAAAGCCAACATATACAGATATTTTAGAAAGCAGTTAAAATCAGTCTTTAAGTTAAATTTAATGGCAAAATAGCCTGATTTTCATTATGCAAACTGCTTATGTATTTTCCCAAAAGATTGAAACATTTCTTGGCGTACAAGAGAAGACTTCCTCCCAAAGACTTTCTAGCCCCTCTAAATCTTTTTTCATGGATTTAAAAATCCAGCATATAAACTTTGATACAAAATTTATTTCACCAAAATTGTATTTGGCAGATCACTCACATTTCAGAATTGTACACGTGTGAACAAAGTTGTGCCTTCGTTGTTTCAAAATGGAAAACAATATCCCATTACCAAAACAACGACCCAGATAATGGAACTGATTTCTTGACTGACTTATTTTCAAAAGATGCCCAGAATATTGTTTGATAGCCATAGATTTTTTTGGCGACTATTTTTGTATTATTTTATTATTTCTTAATTTAAAAAAAAAAATAAAATTATCTTTTAAAAAGAAAGTCTATTTTTTTTTTTTAATTACCAGCTAATAGTAGAGAAGGTAACACATGCTTTTACTTAACCATAATTAAGGGAAGAAAATGAGGAAAGAAACATAAAACTACTTATAACTATTTGGAGAACCTTCCTACAAGGAAAGTACAGTGCAATCTTACCTGACTTAATGAGCACTGTAATTACTCAGACAATAAATCAGTATGAACAGTCCAGTAGCAACACTTCTGCAGGGCATCTTCAAGAACATTATGATATTCTAGCTCCTGGTTGTAAAACAGGAAGACAGAAGAGAAAGTGTGATCACAGCATGGGATCCTGACTTTGTCCCCTTTAAAACTCTTTTATTTCTTTATTTTATTTCTTTGTATTTATTTTGTTTCTTTGAGAGATATATATACACACACATACATATAAAAAATATCTCCTTAGTATTCCAAAACACTTTAAACTGTTGTGGTATTCTACATTACAAAATCACTTGAGCCAGACTTTTAACATTTGAAATTTAAAACTACAATTTTTGAAATATTTTATGTTATAAATAAAGTATACACTTACAGAGGCATTTAAACATCTTTTTATTGTCATTAAGCAACAACATTTGAGATTAAATTGTTTATCCATTACTCTAATGTATTATTCCAAACACCTTTCAAATGCATCGTAGTCAATATATTTCTGAGGTCACTAGGTTTAAATTTCTTTGGCATTGAAAATCTAATGATGAGAATGTGTGTTCCAAATGACAGGTTATCTCTTTCAGGTAAATATAATTATCATAAAATATTGTGTAAATGCATTAACCTGCAGATGCTTGGCTTGTTTGTTTACAAAATGAAATAATTTTGTGAACCTTCTTTTCCTTGAATTCTAAGTATAAAAGGTATTCAATATATTTAAAACTTAAGAAATTACTATCTACCTCAAAATTGCCTTTAAAAATGTTAACTTTCCCTAAAAATTAAAGGAAGCTTTCCTTGCCATCTCTGTGGCAAGCTCTTTATAGCATTTCTCTTCCTCAGTACTGTCAGAAAGGCTCTGATTTCTGTCTTAGGTGCAGGTAAACAGGGAAAGTATGGCAGCATCATGCACTCTCCTCCGTAAGGAAAAGGAACAAAGCATCTTTATTGTAACCTACTGCAGCAGCAGCATGGAAACAAGAAGAAAGAAGCCCTGCTTGAGTCCTAGGTTTTCTTTCTGATCTTTGACAATTTGTGGCTTTGATCTGCAACAAACAGCTATTCTGTGAACTGTAGAGGTAATAAAGATAAGAAGAACTTCACTTCTAGGTACAGAATGTTTTGGAGAAATAGATTGGGGTTTTTTTTCCTTCAGATCCCTTTCTCTGAAGCACTTCTTTGGAGTTTTCCTACCAGACTAAGTGATGCTAGAAAATTAAAAAAGTGTGCCAATATTTATTTGAGGATTCTCATAAAGACCTGGATTTTTAATAAAGAAATTAAAAAATCACTGTGTTCCTCCTAAACTGTCTATTAAACTACATGTAAAATAGCTAGATCTCTATTAATACATGCATATATACATATGTCAAGACTGCCCATTGAATAAAAAAAAAGAACGTGTTAAACCAAACCCAAAATTTCATCAGGAAAAAATTGAAACAAAGAAATAGATAAACAAAACAAAAAGGTTAGCTTAGTTTTTACAAAGTTATATCACCACCATAATTTATACAAACATTTTCAAGCTCTTATGGTACAGAATTAAACAAATATGAGGATTTATTTTATAGTAAAGAGTTTGAAACCTCCTGCAAGATTTGTGCCTATCCTTCTATGTAGGGAGAAAACGACAAGCTCAGGAAGATCCCAGGGTCTCTTGGAGACTTCCAGGCTGCAGACCAGAAGGTCATTTGGCTGAGGTCTGTGATAAGAGGCCAGAGGAACCAAAACGGCTGAGCTCTAGAGCTAGAGGAAGGTTGCAGTTATAAAAATTATATCACTAGATAGAAACCTACATTCTCAGAACTGATGTACAATATCCTTATGTCCCATCTTAGGCAAGGCAAGTCACTGTTCCTACAGGGATGTTTTCTGAATCCATACTGAATAAACCTGCTCTCCAGCAAGTTGCATGAAATTTGCCTGACATTAATGTTTTTACAGGGCTATGTTGTGGCAGGCAAGCAGCTTCACTAACATAAATGGGGCTACCTGCCCACAACAGAAAGTTTAAAAGCTACCCTTAAAACATCAGCCAAATACTAAATCTGAAACATTTTGTCCTATCGTCACTGCGATCTGCTTCTCCACTCCAATTCATGTCAGGCTGCCAAGCTGTGAAACCGTGACATGTTGCTTCTGCACCTCGCACAAACAGAGCTCACTTTGAGAGTAGCACATTTAATATAACACGTGAGCTTCCACTCAGAAGCTATGCATAGAGGAGAAACTACTTTTAGGGAAAGTTCTGACTGAAAAAATATATTACACTATAAAGCTACAGTCTATAGTCTCAGTTAATTAAAAAATATATAATTGTCATGCAGACTGCTTGCTGTTATATAATTTAGGCTCTTAATAAGGCCTTTTTGTTTTATGAAAGAAATTTCCTTTTCTTCTCAACTTGAGAAATACAACCACGATAGGAGAATACCTCATATTGATACAAACAGCAGCTAATACCTCATACTTGTTAGGGAAGTATTTATTAACAATGAATACGCATAAGGGTAAAAAACAAGGGGGGTGTGGGAGAAATGACATCTTGCAGATAACTCTGAATTAACTAAGATTTAGAGTAATACTTTTTCCTTATGCAAATTCTACTGCTATTTTCTATTAATTAATATAATTGATAACAGTTATAAAGATATCTGGCATTTTAATCATGCAGATATGTCTTTTGCTGTCAGAGGAGAAAATTAAAACAGCTAGAAGTCTTTTATTTGCAGAGTTAGCTGGAGAGGAAATTTAGAAAGACCCGGTAATAAATGAGTGATACATTTAATTTAAGAGATCAAAGATGTGGGTCACAAGATTAGAGGACTCAGAGAGGGATCATGACATTAAAACAGTGTTCCTTTCTAGACATAAGTAAGTGGAAACATAAACTAATGGGCTTGGTAACTCATAATGCTATCATTAATAGAAAGATTTACAATTTATTTGATGTCATTCCCATTAAAGCACAGTTAAAATACCAAAGCAACTGTAGAAGTTACACTTCTCATAGGGATTTTTTTTCATTTAACTTCGTTATGCAGAGATTCCACTTTTTAAAGGAATTTATTATAGTGTTATATAGTTAATATACCAGGTGCTTCAAGAAAAGCACGCACTTTTTAAATCAAGTGGCATATGGGTAATATAAAGAAGTCAAGTAGCTCTGATCACTAGGGGAAAGGGAAAATTACATATGCAGAACGAGACCTGCACTGGATAATTGCCTCTGACCATTTACAAAATCCAGTAGTACAAACTAATTTTGTCCCTGCTGAAAGAGTGATGCCCTTAAACCCTGCTTTCTTTTGGGAGACATCAAAGAATACTGGAAAATTAAGAGATGAGCACTCAAACAAAGCCACTAAAAATCTTACATTTCCATAATATATATGCCTAGTTTAGTGTATTTCTAGTTCAAAGACAGAAGACAGACAAGTGTTCCTCAATACTTTGTCTATTCTTCTATGCTGCAGTTGATATCAAATCCCTCTTGCTGTTTGTGAATATTTTTTCCCACTCTTAGTAGATGAAATAGACAAAACACTCATCTTATTCTTGTATGACATAATGCCAAGTTACCGTTTTCTTTCCGAGGATATCTGCCATGCATGAATTCATCTTCTGCATTGCCTATTACTTTTTCAATTGATAAAACAAAAATGGTGAGATATATGGGACTAAGAGTGCAGTCACCTGGTTCAGGTGCCAGGCTGCAGAATCTTAGGTAGTTCCTCAACATCAGAGCGTGCTAACAATTAGAGAGAAAACTGTGGGTAAATTTCTACTGTACAGATGAAAATTTTTGAAAGCTAAAGAGGCCATGATGTTTAAATGAAACATAAAATCATGCCCTGCCTTTTCTGAAGGAATCCTATGTTCCTCAGGGTGTTCTGGATCAAAACCAGAGAGAAATATTGTGTGGGTATAGACCAACAGAACGTTAGCCAAGACTTGTGGAAAAATCTGTTAATAGCAAACGAACATATGGGGTCATCAGCAAGCATCATACACCCCAGCCAGCATCCAAAATTGTAAGATAAGTTGGAAGATAAGAAATACATTGAAGGAAATTAATATTTTTCTTTTTTTCCCCCTGCAGAGGTCACAGATATGAGTCACAGAGGAATACATAAAGAAATAACTTGCCAAATGAAATACCTTTTTTATTTCTCCTAAACACACTCTGAAACTGAGACATTCAGTTTTTTGAAATAAACATTTCTGAAATTCTTATTTTTCTCTATGAACCATGTGATAGCTACAGAGGAAAAAGACACTATTTTTCAGTAGGAACTGAGAAAGTGAGCACTTGAGGCTCTCATTCATCAGGTTGACTTTCTTAACATGCTTGAGCAGTTGATAGGTATGGTCTGCTACAATGCATCTTAATATGTGTTTCCTAAATATGTTTAAGATTCCTGGGAGAAATCAACTAGCTATTTATTAAAATAATGCATACTGAGTCTATGCTACCACCAACAGACATCTTTCTGGAGTTAATTTTAACCTAAAATACACAAAAACCATCAGCAGCAAATTTCCACCTACCTGCACACAAGAGACTGATTGGGTACTTATTGTTTTTGTAACTGCAAAGCCCTCAGCCAGACAGAGAATCTTGGTGCTGGACAGTAGCATTTGAAAACTTAATTCTGGCACTGTACTGTCACACTGCTGACAGTGAGATTTTGTGACTTTTAGGGCTTTTACTTCATTGAAACATACATAGACATCTTTGTTGCATTTTTCACTGAGAGTCAACATATTACAGCTGCATATTGCTATGTTGAATACATAAAGGTTTGAGGGTTTTTTTTTTAAAAAATTGCTTTTTTTATCAATGAAACTTGAAGGAGAGAATGAAGTGAGATAACATAATGCATATCTGATGTCAACAAAAACAAAATTTAAAAGCTTTGAAGAAACCTGACAGAAATAAAAGTCATTTTCAGGCTTCTATAACTTATAAAAACTTATAAAACTATAACACATGTAGACATGCAGACAGATACACACACAAATAAAATAAAGGTTAGGAAATGAGACATGTTATCACTGTCCTGAATGTGGTACACACATTTACTCCTTAAAAAAACCGCAAAAAACCCCAAGTTCTATAGAAAGACCTTGAGTGTGACTTGTAAACATTACAAATAAATATTAGCATTATCATTTAAGTAAAAGTCTCAGATTAAGTGGATCCTTTTGGAAATACTGTTTAGAAACAATATTTCAGTTGAAATGGCAGTGTTCTTGTGAGCCTTGTTGCTGACTCAGCAGACATATCTTTTTGAATAAATGCTCTATCTGTGTGTGTGTGAGCACAAATGTGTAACAGCCATCCTTTTGCTCTGTTAAGTTTAGAATCCAGCAAATCAGCCATAGCGCAAAAAAAAAAAAATTCTGAGAATAAAATATCTAAAAAACGTATTTTTTTAAAAAATCTAGAATTTATACAAAATCAGATTGAAATGTAAGAAGCAAAGTAAGGAAGCCAACACCCAGAGATATATTCTGGCTTATTTTCTAGTTGTAAAGCATGGAGGGGGAAAAAAGTGAAAAAAAGTGAAAAGAAAATTGCTGGAAGGTAACAGTAAAGAATAAATTACAGGAAAGATTTTTTTCAGGAAATCTTTAATTCTATAACCCAAAATATTATTTTTAAATCTTTAAAGTCAGCAAATTTAAAAATCTTTCTTAATTCTTTTTCTTCTTTTTTCTAAGTTAAAGAAACATTTCCACATTTGTAATGTAATTTTATTTCCTAGCTAAATCTAGTACTCCTTCCCTTTGAATTTTTCTTGGTTTGAATTAGAACACTAGTCAATCCATGAAGGCAAAACAACTACAATGTGGGGAAAATGTTATCCTTTATTTAAGGAGATTTCCTCCTTGTAATGATAGATAAGCTTGTAAGAGTCAATACACTTTGAAGAGTTTGTTATCAGAGCTCCAGATGAAAGCTCGTGTGGTATTATTTACACTATGCAGAGGCATAGGCAGTCCTTAGACAGACATTGAAAAACTTTCATGAGCACTAGAGAGGAAACATTTGATATCTTTTGAAATTCAGAATCCTAAAAAAAAATTGGATAATGGATGTTTAATAAAGATATAATTCCAGCAATATTAAAATGACTCTTCAAAGTAACAAATGCCTTTACTAGTTACAGATTTATTTTAATTTTACACTGCTAGTATAAGTGATTGTTGTGTACAGATACAGTACTTGTTTTCACCTGCTGTGACCTGAATGCAGGATGCTGAAGTAAAGTGACAAGCTAGATCTCTTCCTACAGTTTTAACCAGCTCTGGAGTCTCTAGGGAGGTTTTTCTGAGCCTCCTAAAGCACGCTTATGTGCACATAGAAAGTACTTGTGTTTGTTTTACGCTATCAAGTATCAAAGTGTCTACAGTTCGTTCCCTCTTGTAGAATGTTTGCTGAACTTTGATGATAAAGCCGCATCTTAGGAAATCAGCCAAAAAAGCCATTTAAGGATATCAGCCAAATTTCACATATCACTAGTGGATGGTATAAACATAAAACCCTCTGTAACATTGAACAAGCTCATATTTAATTTAATAATTCACTTTGTGATTCAAAAAGTTGGGAAAACACGAGTAAATTACCAAAGAACAAATTGGACCTTCCCCCAGGCACCCTTAAATTATTCATCAATCTTTTTAGGAAAAACAGTTAAAGATAGTTCATTCCATTTAGAAGATATTTCATGTATTTTTGTTCTTTAGGGAGCAAATATTAGATAAAATTTCTGCTGGTGTAAGCAGAGACACTTGGAATTGAAGTTCCCTTCCTAGATGGAAGCCACCACCCTACCTGCTTACCCTGCCTGTGTGAACTGCCGTGCGAACCGCCGTACCACACCCTCAGAGTCGTGCCACTCCCTCAGAGCCGTGCCACACCCCTGTTTGCCACGCCCCTGTTTGCCACAGCCCTGTTTGACTGCTCCTGTTTGCCACACTCCCTAGAGGCCTCTTTTAATCATCCCACTTAGTCACTGTCAGAGGAATCTCCGCCCCTGCCTGCATGCATCACAGAGGTGTTGCATGTCCATGTTTGCGACTTAATGCTATCAAGGAGAGATTGAGATCGCTGGGAAAGATTGGATTAGGGTGGGGAGAGTCAAACAGGATGCAGCTGTCTTCTCCAAACATACTCCTGAGAGTGGTGCTTTGAGGCCACATTCCTCTGAACGCCTCAAAGGAAGTTATTCCAGAGAGCCTTACCTGGAAAATATGCAAAGGATGCTTTAACTTTTGAATACTGGTTGATCTGTGATCCAGATGAAGGATGAGTGCACTTCATGTAACTCCAGGCACTTAGTCACATACTTTAAAGATCTCATCAGACACCTTCACTACTCAACAGAGAAGGCATTCACTGCCTTCATGACAATTACAAGCAGAAGCATCTTTCATATCACTAGTTACATAAAAAGGTAAGATTAGCCTTCTGGAATCTAGTTTTCTAAGATGTTGTGACTGTTAAAAATTTTATCTCTCCCTCTACTATAGATACTGAACAGAAGCAGTAAAAGACAAATTTTATTTAATATTCTTTACTTTTGCAAATCAATTTAAAACTAAGGACTGAGAAAAAAAGGTGAAGGAAGAAGAGAAAGGAAAAAACAAAGAACATATTCTGCTGAGGAGAACAATTTTTCATTAATTGAAGAAAAGATAAAACTTACCAAGAATTCTCATTTTCAGAGGCTGATGTTTATAAAAGTGAAAAACTAAAGGACAGCTGATCAGTTAGACAGATGAATAGTAAAGCAATTTTCTGTACACTATCGTATCATTATGGTTATTTAAAATACAATCAACAACAGAAGCTAAGCATGAGCATATTCACAAATCTCTATTTCATGCATGTTATCATATAGTAAATTACCTCTTAAACATCTGCATATAGAAGAATTACATTGCGTTATGTGAGATGAAGCCCCAGTTCTGCGCTGAGCCATAGACATAAAGCATTTATCTCTGAGGGTCCTTTTTACTGAAGGCCTGTTTAATAAGGATTTTCCTTGAGTGGTACAGGGCAGTTGCTACCATGCAGCCTCATACATTATAAAGCATGTCCATGTCTACAGCAGGAGCCCTTGGTAAAGTCTGCTAGCAGCATACAGTGAGAGAAAATCCTACTGCCCACACGACAGCTGTTTGCATTCTGTTGTAGTAGAGTCTATCAAACATTTACCATGAATCAGGTCTACCAAACACAGTAAAGGACCAGCTCCACAGCTGCAACCTGGTATCCACCTGTTTGAAACAATGCATTTCGCTTATTTCACTGAACCAATAACTTGAGCAGTGCCACGTTATACCTTACAATTTCAAGCAGTAGCCTGGATCATGCCCAGCCCATGTTGTGATGGATCACAGCAAGGAGACCACACCTCACTCAAATAAGATTAACTCTGAAAACTGAGTATTATCTGCAGCAAAGCACAGAAAAAATCCCATGGTGAGGAAACAGTGGATCTCCAAGGTGTCTGTTTCACCAGCATTCTGAGCTCTGTCCTGAAGACAGTTTCTTTGCCCCACATATTTACAAGATCCATGATCTGACAATTTCAGACAATTCCCAAAGCAGGTGATTATCTGGAAGCTTTGGCTGAATACTTTGAGACAGATAATCTAATATTTTAAACTTTTTGTAGATGTTCTTTGAAATTGATAATACTCATTATTAATATAGATTTTTAAAGGCCTAATACAGTGTCCATATCCCCTAACTACAATATGTTGTAATTTCTACTTACCATGTTTGAGATAATTACAAAGACAAATTACAATTACAAAGTTTCTGAATTACTTTGTCAATTTGCCAGGAACAGATTTTTACTTAAATTATATACTTTACTGCTGTATACACATAACATTGAACAAGCTAATGAGGGCAGATTTCTTATTTTGTTAGAAAAAATTATTTATGTCGCAATTGAGCTGGGTCTGGATTCTTTGAGGATTATAACTGTGCTCATCTCATAGTTTCTTTGGGTTTTTTTTCCTTTCTAAGAGAAATACTGATGATGTTTGAGTTTAAGCATAAAAGTATCGACTGTTTATCAAGTTGAATATGATAAGCTTTCTCCCCTCTTATTCGTCGGAAATGAACTTATTTATTTTATCTTTCTATTGCCAGTTTTCATATATTTTTTTCATTCTAGAGCAGTTAAAAAATTTACCAGGCTGCCTGCTGCACAGACACACATATTTTGGTGCTTGTGAGTTTGTGCATTTGACTTTGAAAATGTAGAGAAGTTAAATCAGCTTTGCTTTAAAATAAAAACCACCTCTCCATTCTTCAGCCTTACACTGAGATTTGCTACAATGTTTCAGTTTTGTGGACACAGCTGTCCACATGCCCATTTCTAATAAAATCGGTTTCTCTTGTCTTTCTCTGTCACAGCCTGTCTCTGCTTACAGTCACACATTGCTCTTTACTATACTGACCGTGTGGGGAAGCGTGATCCAGTTCTGGGTATCTGCATTTTGAGTACTATAATTACTGTTTAGATCCTAAATGGCAGTCTGAATCTATTCCGAGATCAAAAAGTATCATTTCATGTATTTAGAAGGTTACCACCCTAAAGGGTATGGGACTGTGATCATCCTTCCATCAGGCTCATGAATTGCCACTCAAACTCAAATCTTCAAAGAACGATCTATCAGCAGAAGGAGAGAGAGGTGTAAAAACTATGACATATGGACACAGAGTAACTTTTAGATAAGAGGAACCTCAGTACTCCTCACTTAGTAAATAAAATTACTTTTGGTCTCTTAAGCAGCGTTGAGCGTCACTATCCTACCAAAGCCAAAAATAACACAATGGAAAGTAGGGAATTTGGCAGTATTAAAATGGGCAAGAAAAAAATATAAAGGAGACAAGATAATTTAGATGTGAAATGTGGCATGATTTTGATGAATGCCTTTAGAAGCCCACCAAATTACACAAACTGAACATTCCTGCTCTGAACCCTTCCCATCACATAAATCCTTAGTAATAACCAAACAGAACATAGCAGCATTTTTTGAGAATCAATTTTCAGGGAATCACAGAAACATATAAATCTTTGAGTTGGGAGAGACCTTAAAAATCATGTAATTCTCACTCCCCTACTGTGGACAGGGAAACCTTTCACTAGACCAGGTTGCTCACAGCTTCATCCATCCTGGCCTTGAGCACTTCCAGGGAGAGGGCCTGCAAGACTTCTCTGGGCAACCTGTTGCTGTGTCTCACTGTAAGGAGTATAAATTTATCATGATTATTTTTTTCCCAAGGGTTGAGAATCTAGTTCTAAGTCACTTGGTAGAAGTAGATATTTTCTCCTACAATAAAAAAAGCAATTTTGACTTCCTAATTATATTTTCTGACATAAGTTAACTAGTCAGCATTATAATAATCATAGAATAATTAATTTAATAATATTACTGATTTAGGAATATTAAAAAAAAAATCTGTGGCTTAAATATTTCTCCAGGATACTCATTCCTGCTCCTCTGCTTGTTTATCTCTTCTGAAATGTCCAGCCCTTTTTTACCTACATCTGACTCTGCCATTTCTGCACAAACAACTTTTAATTTGGATAACAGGAAACAACCCTCATAAGTACCATAACTACCTTGGTTACTTCTCCAGCCCTAATTGCAAATACTAAATTGTTCAAAATTGTCTCTGCTGCCTGCAAAATTTTTTAATTATGGAATCAATACCAATTGCTTTATTTTTTATTAATGTTGTAGTGATAAAATATTATGCAGTAACTGCTTCATATTTTCAAAAAATATGCAGAAAATTATTGCCAGAATCTCATTTTCTCTTAACTGCTCCTTTTTTGAAAAGCTCTTTCCCACTCATGTTTTCTTAAAAAGTGAAGGATCAGCTATTGCCAGAGGGAACTGTTGGATATGCAACCCATACAATCATTTCCTGCATGAATTGTGTTCAGGGATAGGAAGGCAGCAAACTGCAGCAGAAACAGCCTACATCTCTTGGAAATACTGATAGTTCTATTGAATTTCTAATGATAGGTACTAATATCTGATCCAAATTAATACTCTGCTTCATGCATTTCTTTTATACAGCATTCCAAGAAGAACAATCAATGATAGCTATTGCTTCAGAAGTTAAAATACAGCAGAAAAGGGACTAGGGAAGCATTATTGACTGTATTTCTTTAGCTGTGTACTATTTCAAAGGTGTATGGTTAGCTTGTGTGGGAAACGGAAGCACTTTACAAGTCTTATATCTGGCCATATCCATATTTTTAGTCTGAGCTCCATGACAGAATAAGATGTAATTTTGGATCACTCCGCACATTTCAGAGGTAAGGAAAGCAGAGCTTCAGCTCTGATAGGATGTTGGACCTTTGCCAAGGCACTGAATACAGACCCCAGTCGCCTTGGGTGCCTGTGCATGTGCTGATCAGCAGTGGGTTTGGGGTATGTTAAGGACCACACTGATGCTTCAGAAGGCTAGAGACTGGAGCCTAAGTCCTTTTATAACTCAGGTGGGTGTGGTGGGACTTGGAGCAGAAGAAAAAAAGTGGAAGAAAGCAGAAGCATGCAAGGAGACAATTCAGAACATTTAAGATGTCTTAAATGAGATTCTGTAAAATTCACCTAAAAAAAGAAAAGAAAAAAGAAAATATCTTTACTACTGTTTTTCATTTGAAGACTGCACATCATAGGTGCAAACATAAGCAAGCATATTTTAAGACTGAAGATAAATCAAGTTTTGATATTTGTTTCATCTTACCAAAAGAAATTAATAAACAAATAAATGAATAAATGAAAGAAAAACAGTATTTTACGTTAAATGCAGGTACAAATTTGATTTGTTTAACCAAAGAAGCCAGACAATGGGAAATGATAAAGAAGACCTTTTCTTTGTTATGCTATTATAGAAATAAAATACACCTCTGTCTGATAATCTTTCTCTTGAATAAGAATTCACCTTGATATTCCGTGATAAAACAGGATTTTCTTTTGTAAAGGAAACATTAAGAAGTATGTCATACAATGGAAAAAAGTCTACAGTGAATTCTAACATAACATACAATAACATCACTGATTTACCATTATAAAAAAAAAAAAAAACCAAAAAAAAACACCCTTGAACTTTAGTTATTGAAAATCTGAAGGAGTTACGTTTGCTGTTTTTAAAATTAGACTCACACTTCCAAATTTCCCCTGACAGAACCAATATTTAGAAGAATCTTTTTAAGTGTCAGGGAAATCCTAGGTTTGGAGGATTCTCTTCAGCACTTTTGATTGGAGAGTTCATGTTAACATATTCCAAATACTTCAAAGCTTGAAACTTAAATTTTCTTTTCAGCACTTTTCTACTGCCAGAGTATATTAGAAATAAATAAAATCACAGAGTAATACTGCAAAATCTACAATTTAATGTGAGAACAGGTATTGTTCTGTTTTTTGTTAAGCCTTCTGTTATAACCTTGGAGTCAGAAAATTTTCACACAGTTTCATGTAAACAATAGCCAATGTTTATTTAACAGTTTTTTCTGGTTTTCATTCCTTTTGTGATAAGAGAAAGTTTGATGAACATCCTTTTTCTCCAGTGAGATTGAGGAGGAAGTGACATGTCCTCCAATCCCTTGTGGAATTGAAAACCCTATAACGTATAAGAAATGTAAATAAAGCTTCTCTTGTTCCCCTCTTTCTGCTGAACCTAGCAGGTGTCACAGTTTCCTTTATTGTGTCCTTACCGACACAAACAGGTCTAGTGAGAAGAAAGTGAAAGGCTCGGGTTTTTTCAGATGTTTATTTCAGCAGTTCTACACCATATTACATTGTATTCACAAAAGGAATTAAGCAATTATATATTGTGAAAATGATTAAATAATAGATATTTTAATGAAAAATTAATTTACTTAGCAAACAAGAAGTGGTATCATTCTTATGAAACAATAACACTGGAAAAATCTTACAGTGAAACAAACAGATATATCTGTTTAAAAGAGAGCTCAATATAAACATATCTCAAAGAAATTTGCAAAATCTCTTGTTTTAATTACTTACAACAAGAAAGTAAGAGACATTAATAAAAGGATATAAAATTTTAAAAATCTCAAAACACGTAATTGAGCCATTTACTGAGAAAATGAATACTGAGAAAATGAATACATTAAAAAGTCTTTGCATTACTTCCTGTTAAAATTATTCTTTATGTTCATTTTCTCCATATTTAGTATCAAGAGAAAAACAGAAAGAAAGACTACTTCAGATCCAAGACCTTAATCTAGATGCAAACAACTCATCATTCAAGCAATAGATTAAAGAGACATTAATCTAACCTGCATTTTCTTGTACAGGGCAAAAGCTTTTACCTAATTGTCGGTTCAGTTAGTCTCAAAAAGTTCTGAAAACACACCAATTCTTCATTCTTCTCTGAAGTCATAATAATATTTCTCAAAATCATCGTAGCATACTAGAAGCATTTGCTTTCTGCATCTGTATGAACCACAAATTGTTTAATATCTTTTAAAAAGAGTTCAGTCCTGTACTTGGATCTAATCTTGATAAGAAATGATTTCAGATAAGAAATCACACTTTAAAAAGCCACACTGAAGAACTATAGCTCATCTGGAAACTAACACCTTCTTTTTGAGCAACACTTCTTTGTTTAAGTTATCACTTTAGAGATTACCTACAAAAACTTATTCTTACCTTAACAGCCAAATATTTTGAAATTAAAGAAGTTCTGCAGATTTAAATTTTATCTCTTATACTAGTAGCGGTTACAAAATTGCACCAAACAACTTACTGCATTTGTCATATTGAGTCTTTGAAATAATCTGTCTTCACTGAATCTTGACCATGGTAATTTTGTGGGGAGTTTTGCTATGGTTTTGAGTCTGACATTTAAGTTTCTGAAATCCTACACCCATAATCCATGGTCTGAATCACCTTCTTTGAACAGGTACTTTTCTACATTGAGAACCTGTGCACTAACCGTTAAAAAATCAAAATATTAAAGAAGAAATCAAACTCTATCATGCAAAAGGCCATGCGTGCTCTCTTTGACCTTTTCAACTCTTATAAATGGATCATAAAAGCCCGGTATAAACATGCACTCCTCCTGGTAGTTTTAGTTTGGAAGAAAAAAAGGAAAATATCACTATTTTGAAGGGGAAAAAAAAAACAGATTTGGTACCATTTTGGTCCTGAAAAGCTCTCATTTTCTTTCACTGACAGAGGTTTTGTCACTGCAGTTTGTTGAAGCATGTTCACACACTTGCCACACAATCATTTTAACGCTCCCTAATCCATCGCTGTTACCTTTTAAATGTATATAACAACACAAAATCATCTTTAAAAACTCATTCATTTTTGGAGTGAAACTAAATTTAGAACAAACATGGGATTTTTATTTACTTTGAACCAGAGTCACTTTACTCTCAAATTAATGTGTGAATCCTGGAAATAATAAGGGAAGTTCCTAACAAACAAGGGTTTGAACATTCTTGGTGTAGTTTGGATTAGAGACACATCAACTGAAAGCAAATTGAACAAGTCTTCTTACCATAACCAAGATCTTTGTTTTATTCAAGTGTAGAAGCAAACAGTTACCTCATTTTTCAGATAGCTTTATGGGACAGGAGGATGTTTCCCATTCACACACTGGTTAAAATTACATGTAAAGAGGCATTCACAGTTTCATCTTTCCTGAGAAGGACTGGACAAATAGTCTGTAAATGACAATTTTGCATACATTTGTGAGGGGATTATGAGTAAGTCACAACCTTGAGATGAGCATTTTCATCCTACTACCTCTTTTTTCTTCATGTATGTTTGACGACAGATAGTAAAAGGTTTGTAAATTAGGTTTTATCAAAACACAGAAAATAAGATATTAAAGAAAATAAATAAAATATCTGATAAGCAATTCTAACCATTCCAATGGTTTGTTGGAGGAAATGTCATCCTTTTGATTTTTTCTTTCCATTTCAGCCACTTTCTTTGATTTACAGAAAAAAAACTTTCCATGTCCTTCCTGTGAGTCCAAATAAAGTTTCTTGTGCTGGTGACTTACTAGCTGAAAAACTACTCTGCTTCTTTCAGCAGTCTCCCACCTATTTTGATTTTGCAGGCTTTTTTCTTGGATTTTACACATCTATCTGTTCCACATAAAAGTTCAGAAATTCTCCTGATCTAAGTGTTGTAGATTCTCAGGGAAGGGGAACTTTCCCCTCTATGAAAAATTGCTCCTGTTTAAAGTGGAATCAGTGACAATAACACAGTCAGGGAACTTTTCTCTCTGCTACCTGGCTACATCCTTTTAACTAAAAAAGCACGTATACAAGAAACTGAATGAGCAAGCTAGGTAGTTAAACCATCTGTCAGCATCACAGAATAGTTGATTACATGCCATTTTGCTTTTTCTAATTAAGTATTTACATTTTGGGATATTGAATGAGCAGAAATAATTCAAAATGCTTCAAACTCTAAGTGCTACTATCATTGTCATTCTGCTAAGAACAGAGACCTTATGTACAATTCCATGTTGTAGACTTGACTGTAGGCTTAACTGAACCATAAAAATGCAACAGATCTGTGTAATACTGATGGACTTATTAGAGGCTGAAGGAATGTTATCATTTTTCTTTTACCTTGATCACGCCTTGATTCATTGTTGACTCTTTCTCATACCATAACTTACAGTTAATTGATGAAAACTGAATTTGTGAATCGTTAGCACTTAAAAGCTCTGAAAGAGTCTAAAAAGTTATCCATCACCAAAACCAATAGGTTTACCGATATACTGTCATTTAAAATCTCAGATATTGCTTAAAATAATGAAATTCCTATTATTGAAGCAACTAGGACAAATGTTGTGCAAATAACATCAATTTAGTTGTAGTATTAATACTGGATTCTCATTTTCTCAAGAAGTTCAGTAGTGATAATAAAAAAACCTATTGTGAAATGAGAAGCTGATAAAAATTTAAATTCAGAAGATTTTTGAGCTGCATCCAAATTAATAGAAGTCATTTTGGGAAGAAAATCCTTTCTAATTTATACAGACATTAACAGTGTAGCAATACAGTAAGACTGAAAAAATCTAGTACATTTCTAACAAAGAATTTAAAAGCTTGTCTACCATGGATATCATTTTAAATGGAAACCATTTTTTTTCCCTCAGTACAAGTTGAAATACTACATAGAAGTACTTTATCATGCTAAGGATAGAAAAATCCTTAAAAACCTAGGGTCTTTTTTGTTATGTGTGAGAATTTTCCACCCTATCATTATGAGTTGATACATAAGTATATTAACGAATTTAAACAAGCAGCTTGGAAATTTGCTCTCTAGTAAGACTGTGACTGCTGGGCTTTGACTGGAATGTGATCTCCCTAAGAACTAATTGCTAAAGGTGGGTAATCAGCACATAAACCCCAGCTGTAGGCCTTGTCAGTTGCTGCCATGGAGAGAGGCACTCATCGACATGATCCTTGCTATTTGGGGAATGTCTGAGGAAAAACCTCACTGTACATGTGCACATTTTTGGCACTGAGAAGATTGTGGCTCTCCTCTGGCCCAGAGTACCTGAGTAACTCAGCAAGGCTGTCTGTGCCTGGGCACCTAGCGACAAGCCAGGTGGGCATTAAAGAACAAAATTCTGCCAAACTCCACGGTGGGTCTCTTTGCACTGGCACCTAATTTCGTACCTGTTTTCATACTTGCTATGAAAACATTGGACATTTTGGTAGGAATTTGGATAAAGGTAGCTAAAATGAAGATGGAATATTGATGTACTAGGGTATGTAAAAATTATTTTGTTGTTTAATAAGGGAAGCGGTAATAAAGACTGACAATTCTACATAAATATTGTATACTATACATAACATATTCTATACGTATATGTAAACACTTGTGATAAGATAATAAAATGATCCGTGCTTGAAAAATGTCTTATTTTGTTGTGGCTCTTTATTTCCTTCTCAAATAGAGTATTAAATATAAAGATGTTTCTAGAAAAAGGTAACTTCACACTCTTAAAATTGAACAATTACATATGCTATTGTCAGAAAATGTATCAGGGATCTTTTACAGTTCGGATTCTGTTACACACAAATTATCTGCTATTTACCAGAATAAGATATTACTTTTAGGACATGCTTAACATTGACAAAGGAAGCCCTTAGAGAAAGCTTTTTATTTAGCTAAAAAAGTAACCATTCTGCATGTGATGTGAGCTGATTATAATTCATCATCTCTTGCCAGAAAGTCAACATCTTTTCAAATAGTCTCTTTCCCTACTTAGTGACACTTTAACATTATTCTAAGCATATTTTAAGTCAAGGCAAACTATCACTGTTCTGCAAAAAAAATTTTAGAAAGCTGTCTATTATCTAACAGCTAACACAGAAAATGAATCTAAGTTCACAGTCAGTGATTCTCAAAGATCAGCTCCTCCAGACTCCAAAAATATATCAAGCCAAAAATGACAGCCAAGAAAAGGTGACAAAAGGCCTTTACAGGTGAAAAAGGAGAACCTAACAAAATTTAAACATCAATGGAAAGCATACAAGAAGTGAAACCAGGGCCTGGGCACCAGAAGAAGTATAAAGACACTTATCATAAATGCAAGGGATAGTGTAAGGAAAGAAAAAGTCCACCTGGACTTGTGAAACTGCTGAGGTACCTGCAGGGAAAGAGGAAGGACTCATCCAAATGTATCATCAGCAAAAGGAAGATGAAGGCTCACCATCATCTGGGAAGAGCTGAGTTATCCTACGCCTTGATCACTTTTGTCTTTGCTGGTTATATATGCCTTCAGTCATTACTGGTCAATAATAGAGACAAATCTTCTTTACTTCTTCATTAATAACATGGATGATTTTATAAAACTCTTCAGAGCATTAAGAAGGCATGAGATGGGTGCACTCCCTTACAGAGGGAACTCAAAGCCTGGAGAAATGTGTACATCAGAACACTGTGGAGTTCCACAAAGAAAAATGCCAATGTCCTGTGACCAGGGAAGAACAACATCAGGCACTAATACACACTGGTGGTCACCTGGCTAAGAATCAGATTTGCAGAGAAGATCTTGGTGGTACTGGTGAACAGGCTGACCATGAAATACCAATGTGGCCTTGCAGCAAAGAAGTCAAAGAGCACACTGGAATGCATTCTACAGAGTATTGCCCTTTAGGTGATCCTTTTACCCTCCACAGCCTCAGTGGGACACACCTGGGGCATCCTGTTCTGGATTCCCCAGCCCAGGAGAGACATGGACTTACTGGAGCAAGTTCATCAACACAGAGCAAAGATAATTAAGATAATAAAGGCCTTGAAGGATCTTTCATATAAAGAGAGTCTAAGGCCTGGGTCTGTTCAGCTTGGACAAGAGAGGTCATCTTATCCATATTCAAGACAGCTGCTCAGAAAGCAGAGCCAGGCTTTTCTCAGTGTTATTTAGTGACTGGACAAGAGGCAATGGGCACAAACTGAAATACAAGGAATTCCTCTAAAATGTAGTAAAGATGTTTTCAGTATGAGGGTGACCAAACACAGATTTGCCATTTATTTTGCAGCATCCCCATCCCTAGAGATGACCAAAGCCCAACTGGACACAGACCTGTTTAACCTGCACTAGCTGGCCATGCTTTGAGCATGTGGATTGGAACAGATGATCTACAAAGATCCTTGCCAACCTCACTCATTCTGCACTTCTGCAAGATTGCTTCTTTGTGTTATACTCTTTTAAAACTCTATGCATGCCCAAATAGTTTTATTACAACGACTCACAGGATTACAGATTAATGTAGGGTGGAAGGATATACAAAAGACATTTGACTTAACCTCCTCAGTCAGAGCAGGGATGCTATATGGCTACAGTAAAGTGACTGTGTCACCAGTTCTTCAAGAGTCTGGAAGAAGATACAGTAATTAATCAAGGTGCCCATTTCCTCCAGGTACTCCCTCATGTCATCAGCTAGTACGTGCTCTTTTGAGACGTTATGTGACAGTTCAGTTTCATCTAAAATATAATGACAAGTATGAAGTTTCAAAATTATTAGCTTCCTGGATACAGATATTCTTAAGAGAACTTGTTCTGCTAGTTCTTGCCCAGTGTCATTTTAGCTCATTCCAAATAAGTCTGTGGGATGATAAAGAAAAAAATAAGTAATTTTGTTTACTCTATCTTTTTTCTTAAGTCATTAAATTATCAGAAACTACTTAACTGAACAGATAAAAAAAGCAAAATATATTTGATATTTGAAAAAATGTTTCTGAAACATTTTGCTTCCTCCAGAAAGTCTCTCATACAAAATACAGTGATATTTAACTAAAACAGTGGGTATCAAGACTCTTGGTACCTTTTAACAATGTATAATATAAAATATTTATTATATATAGATTGTTTTTCATTTTTACATCTTAAATAAAGAATAAATTTTACAATACAGCTTTAAAAGCACAATCTTGCCATGGATTGAGGATATTTAGAATTTTTCATATATTACCCTTTGACTGGCCATCATAAAGATTTGTGTTGTAACAACGCTGGCAGATTGCTGCATCTCAAAGCTCAGCATGAATTTCAGTTGTAGATTATTTCACATAGCTGCAGCTTAGTAAAGTAATTTTGCCAAAGATTGTCTTCTGCTTTATTTCAAGCATTCTTCTTCTCCCATTTATATGGACAGTCTAAGAAATATAAATTGCTGCACGACAAATGGAATAGCTTTGTCTTTTTTTCTGTGTTATTCACCTTGGTTTTGTTCTTTCTCTGTAGCCCCAGAGCTTTAGGCTCTGGTGAGTGCCTGAAGCTGATAAGAAGGAGATGCCTTGAGTAAGCAAAACAATTAAGCCCCTAATCAAATAATGAATTTTCTGTCAATCACTCTTTGATGCTAAGGGTGACACCTGCCTGACACTGTCACTTCTGGTTGGCATGGATTTCATGTTAACATAAATCTTTTGACTCAATGATCAGATATGAAGCTATGAGTCCATCAACTCCTACATCCAAAAATATTTTTTCTGCTTCAACATGATCATTAGCATATCACTGCTAATGACTTGTGAAGAGAAATTGTCATTCACTGCACTATAATGTTACTAGAAAGCCAGATCCTAGGTTAGTGTGTTGTATTCTGATGGCTTTTGAGGAAAATGGCAACTGTTCAAGACATTATTTAGACCTACGCTGAGTAAAACTAAATAATCATCATCTCCAAGATTTCTTTTGGTAAAGCAGTTCTACTCTGCTGTATAGGGAATATTTCTAGGCAAGCATCCATCATGTGAAATATGTTCCTATTTTATTTTCTGGAAAAAAACACTTTTCACATTTTCCTAAATGAGCAGCATGAATTTCCTCATGGACAAATTTTTGTTTGTTTTACATTTCTGACCTGCAAAATTATGTTATATCAAATTATGGCAAATTACAGGACGTCACATCATGTTACATAGTTTACTCTCTAAGTCAATTCAACTTGACACAATATGACAAAGTAATGCAATATATCAGTTCTATAAGCACATTCTTTAAGTAATGAGGTAATATTTCAGCATACAAACCAGGGCACCTATTTAGTATTAAATATCCATCATCTGCTTCAACAGCAGTGCGTGGAGCAATTGGATCAAGTATCTACAGAAAGAGGATATTTTTGTTGTCTTCTCTGCTAATTGATTAAACAGTACTGTGCTAGCATTCTCTCCATATTGTACAAACTCATTTCATTAAAACACTCCCTCTACATGTCAGCAGTCTGGGAACAGTACATATCTCAGCTGATCAATTCATGTGTTACTGAAACATACAGCTTGGGTTTTAAGCAGCACTGGTCTTCATTAAAACCATGAGTGAACCTGGTATTTCAGTAATCAAACTTCTATTGGACATGAACTATTTGTGCAAGATTGTGGTATGAACAGAGTGTTTTCAAGACAAAAAAATTTAATTTTTGTCAATAAAGATATGCCAGTCAATTGTAGTAGAAATCTGTATAGCATATCTGGCAGGAGTGACCAGGAAGCCAGTCCCTGTCTCCACACAGCAAACACTAAGCAAGATGCCAGTCACGTTTACATTGCCTCCTCACTCATGCTCTAAGGATTCACCTGGACAGCAGGGCCCAATAACAACATTGCACCATTAAGGAGGTGCAATATATGTTTACAGTGAGATTACCATGCAAAACGCAGGTACTTTAACTTGCTTTGGTAACAGGGAGCAATTTGAGCTGGCATGTGGGACTCCATATAAATTTGAATGGTAATCTACTCAGTTTTGGGGGAGTGTACAAACTAACCTCCATGCTACTAAAACGAAGTTACTCCTGGTTGCACTGTACTGCATTAAAAACTGAAGTTGTTTCTGCCAACTAACCCTTGTACTCAACAGGAGAAACTCCTGCAAAGGTAACAGGGCTTTCAGTCAGAGGCCCTTTAAACATCTGCCGTAGGGAAAGGAAGAGAGTGAAGAATAGACAGAATGCTAATAAAGCAGCCTGTTTTCAAAGGCGTTATCCCACGAGTTTCTCCAATTAGATGGCTTAAATGGGAAGAGAAAATATTTCAGAAAGGCACTTATTCGTTGATATCTCCCTGTTTAGTTAACCATGTAGCCATCTGTACATCCTTTCCTGCCATATTGATAAGAGAAGAAATGTCAGGAGAAAATCTTGAGAGGCAGAAGGCTGCCTAACCCAGTGTCTTAGACATAATGTTGGTGGTTGAATGAAGAAATGGGGGTATATGGAGGAGAAAGGAAAACAGACAAGTATGACATGAAACACACCAGTTAGAATTTTAATAATTTTGCACTAAAAGTTATAGACACTTCTATATGTAAGAAATTATTTCATCCTGTCCTTTGCAAAAGGGGGCTTCTAGGTAAAGAGCAAACATTGTTATCTAAAAAATTATATCTCAGGCTTATTCTTGATTCCCAAAAATGTACATTGAAATATATTTCCACTTTTCAGAAAAATCATTATTCAGGAAAATAAGTGTAATTTGTGTTTTTACAAAATTGTCTTGTTTAAACTTTTAAAAAATCATGCTAGAAATCTCTGAAAAATAAAAGAAATAGTCTTTTAACAGTCTGTTATATAAAACAGTTATCTCTCAATCTAAGAATACTAATCAGAAAACGGCTAAGCAGTATTTTAATTGCTAAGTAGACACTCTTATGTTTGAGATAGGTTCTTTAATGTTTATATGCAATGATTATAGAAAATAGAGGTTTGTGTAATTATGTATGTAAGAACGGTATGGATCTTGAAACTAATTTTCAAAAGAAATTAGAAAGTTCCATTTACATTTCAAAGTCACAAGATATTATTTTTCATTTTCATCATATCTATCTATCACAAACATACATACAAAAAATCCTTGCCATCTAACACTAGAAGCAAGTTTATTTTGGTCACACTTTTTTGTTTGTTTCTTTTTAAAATAGCAATGGAGTCTTAGCTGAAGTAAGGAGGCAGAGGACACAAACTTTATAAAAAATGCATCATTCTCTGTTGTAGATACGAAAATAAAACACTTCAAATTAAAGTCATAGAGTCATAGTACAGAACACACCAATTCTGTATGGTACATTTGTAATATGTTCTCTAAAAGGTGAAACAATTTTTTTGGATTAGTAGTTCAATGTCTAAAAATAAAATTTCAGGTTGATAGTTTATTTCAATTTGGCATGATGTACTGGTAAATTTCAGAAATTATGCTTTTCTATTTCTTTGCCAAAAAGATTTTCACTTCGGGATTAAAGTAGTGTTTTATATTGCACATAATTAAATCTAAATTAAAAACAAACAAATAAATAACAAAAAAACTACACAACTGAAAACTAAAATACTTTTAAAGGCTTTTCAAAGCCTCTGTATGAGCCCTTGTGTATGTTTTACTTGGGTAAGATGGGTTTCATTTGAAGCTGAGAATTTTGACGTACAGTACTGCCACTTAACCAAGTGTGTTTGCTTCCAGATCTTGTATCTGTGACTGGGAATGGGCTGTGCATTCTTGAAATTCTGTTACACCACTTGACAATACTGAAAAGTCTACATCCTCATCAAAGAGCAGGTAGAGAACCTACAGGGACTCTCAACAGGAATCTCTGCATATGGAACAAAACTAATATAAAGATTTAGTGTTAATGAATATCTCTTTGTACAAATCTCATCTATAGGTAGGAGGGATACTCACAAGAAAAACTCATTCCCTCAGTTAAAGTATCCCCAAAGCTGGTAAGTTTCAAACTATTAGAAAAAAATAGTTTGCTCTTGTGTGTTCATAAAAATACTGGATTAGAAAAGATAACATTCAGATTTTGTTCAGGAGAAAAGTCAGTTACTTGCATGGAATTGTGGATTAAGTTTTTGAACATTTTTTTAATTCTTCCTGGGCACTGAGTTTGTCTACTGCTTTATCAATATAGAACTTTTTTTCACATTAATTTCTAGGAAAAAATTTAATAGGTTTCATCTGCATGTGCGTACAAGACTACTATTGCATACAGAGACCAAGTATTTCCTCAAAACGATCTGGAATTCTGCCATTCTCTTACCATTAGAGATACTGTTTGCAGTACTTTTATTTTGAATAAATGCACCACATCCAGTAAGTGATCTTTATTGTCTGAAAATGTAATTGCTAGCTTTTTATGGTTCTATCCATGCACCTTGGCAGTTTTCTCTACCAAGATCATTATAAAGAAATGTAAATAGCAAATGTTACCATGTGTTCAATATTTCTGCTCACATGTTTTTCTGGGTTTTTATCCATCTCTTCCTATATACTCACTTATTTCATGCGTGTGGAGATGCTTTCAGTATGGAATTTGAACTCTTTCTGTTAATGTAATTGTCTACCAATATTTACTCAAAATCCATATGGGAAAATATGTCAGTGTTGCTTTTACAGGACCAAGTAATTTCAATTTCAAGCAAGAATTTGCCTTTCATTCCTGTGATTTTGTTTTTCCTCTAATAGTAGTAAACTAAATAAAGCAACTAAGATAGTGACATAGATTTGTATACGTTTAAGTTCCACTTGGTATCTTCATAGTGGTGAATGTTGCTGCATTAGATTGGCAGATGGTCACTAGTGAGGTTTCACATGGCTCAGTTTAGGGTCAGTCCTGTTTAATATCTTTATTTTCACCCCTCAGACTCCCTTACTGCAAAGCAGACAAAGCCAAAGTCCATAGCTGCTCCTCACAAGACATTCCCTCCAGCCCTTTCATCAGCATCCTCTCGAGGCAGGAAGGACTCTCATTCCCTCTCAAACTGTGGGCCCCAGAACTGCACACAGTGCTCAAGGTGAGGTTGCACCAAGTACAGTGGGAGAACGACCTCTTTTCCCCAGCTGGTCATGCAGTATTTGATGTATCCTACGATGCATTTTGCCCTCTGGGCTGTGAAGGACCACTGCTGACCATGTAGAACCTGCTGCTGAGCAGCACCCTCACATCCATTCCTGCAGGGCTGCTCTCCAGCCACTCCTCCCTCAGTTTACATTGGACTCTGGCAATACTCCTTCCCAGATGCGGAATCACAGAATCAGGAGGGATGAGGGTCTGTGTCTCACAGAGGACTGACAGATCTAGAATTACAAAAACCAAGCAAAGACATTTTCGGANATTAGGCAATTTGTTGAGGGGGAAAAAAAAAAAAAAAAACAACAACCAAAACAACAAAACCCAAGAACAAACTACTTCACTATCAAGTATGTAGTGAAATACTTTTATAAAACTAATCAGATCTGGGATTTGTTTAACAAGATCAGGTAAACTGTACAGATAGTTCTTAAAGATCCCTATTGACTTAGCAGTTTGACTGGAGTTGCAGTAGGTGTTTTGATGCCAAGGGAAGCTTCAGAGCTCTAGGTGATTTCAGCTTCCCTGCCTGGCTGCCAGTCTACTTTTCCCCAAGGAGGCACACACCAGAGCAATAAGTTCTTTCCTGAAAATGAGCAGAGATCTCATTTTTCCTACACTGACACTTTTTGACAGGAGGTAGGGAAGACATGCAAAGAGTGCAAGGCAGTTTTAAGGTGAGGTTAAATGTCATAGCTGTTACAATTTCACAGTTTACTGCTGCAAAAAGGAGGAAATTCCTCCTTCCACCTCATTTCTCTGACAACCTCAGTCTCCCTGGTATTTTGATGATGTGATTCAGGTCTCAGATTCATCAGCTCCTGAGATAACATGATTGAAATTACTAACCTATTGAAAAACTATTCTTTTTTTTCTACGAAGCTAGCTTTTCATCAGACTTGTTCTTACTGCCTCATGGAGGGGTTTGACAAGCTTCACAGCCAAAGCCTTTCCAGAAGAGGGAAGGCCTAGCACAATATTCCTTTGGGTGTTGGCAGGATGCTGAAGTGGCTGCTGTTTCATCACACTGATGCACACACTCACTTCCTATAAGGAACAGTAGTAAAGAATACCATACGATGGTTAACACAGATTATAGCACAGATTATATGTAGCGTGATGCAACTGCTGAGTGTAGGCCATCTATAGAAGTGATATTTCAGCAATTTCAAAGTGCTGAAAATCATCCCTAAATTCCAGAGACTGTGCTACATTATTTTCAAGAGATCTATTAATGGTCTTGGGAGTACAGAACACAGAAAACAGAACAAAATCTTTTTCCTAGTGTATTAAAATATTTTGTGTATCTGGTTTTTTGTTGTTTGGTTGAATTTTTTTTGGTTTGGTTTGGTTTGGTTTGGTTTGGTTTGGTTTGGTTTGGTTTGGTTTTGTTTGGTTTGGTTTTGGTTTTGTTTTTATTTAGTTCATTTTATCTGTTCTGATTTCTTCATGACTTTGCAAGCGGAAGATAGATAAAATATCTTATTAACCTCTTTAATTCTTGTATTGTATATTAACAAACAGCTAGGGAAAGCCTACTGGTCACTCTATTTCTTCAAAAATAATAGTCTTATAAAATAAAACCTCTTAAATTTGAATTACTCTAACTTTTGTCATTTACTATCAGAAAAGTTCAACCTGACAAACGAAAATTGATTAAATAGGATTAGAAGAAATACTGGAGAAAGGAGGTAAAGCTTCACTAGAGACAGTTATCAACTCCTCCTTTTAGTACTGTAATTTGATTTTACAGAGAGCTCTCCTATCCTTCCATGTAACGTTTGGCACATTTGAAAACACAAATTAGAAATGCTTCTTGGTTCATACAAAAATTTGCATGCTTGCCAAGGTTTTTTAAAGTTAATTGCTACTCCAAAAGTAGTCAAGTTAGAAACAGAAAAGTGTTCCAATAGAAGTTTTTTGTAATGACAACACATCCCAGAAGTGTTTTTCAAATAATATCCCTATGAAATACACATTTCACCCACTTAAAAAAATGAAAATTTGGGACATCAGAAACAGTCAAGGAATTCTTTAAAATTTTTTGAGATAGAATTTTCATCTGCCTTAAATTATGATAAAGTAGTTTTCAAAATTTGAGAAACTATGGACAGTTGAAAAAAATTGCCAGTCTTCAGCAGCAGCTGGAAAAGCAAAGCATTAGCAGTTTTATGTACAAACAAATAATATACCTTTCAAAACCTTATTAATACACACAATTTAAGATAGAAACTTCATGGTGATAGATGATATGGGGCAAACTGGCGTACTTAAACATACCAAGTCTGATTCCACTCTCATTTATTCCATTGGCTTCAACATAGTGACTTCCAGCAGTGCGAGAAAGAGGCAAACTGGATATTAACTGACATTCAGAACAAGATATATTACTATAATTTCTTCAGTAATGTTATTTATCTCTCTATGTCAGACAGTAATTGTAATGACAGCATTAAATTGGAAAAGCAATATTGAATCTCCCTGAACAAACCAAATTTTTAGTTGCACCTGAAAATACTTACTGCAGAAAATTCTGCAGATTTATTGACAAGAATAAGAGACCAGCCCAGGATATTTCAGAATAACTCCTATGCTCAGCAATATATAAAAAAAAGAAAGAATGTGAGAAAAGGTTAAGGATATATAATATCCTCACATTTTAAGGCATATTTACTGTACTGCATAGCAAGGCAGAACAAGATTCAAATTTACAGTAAAAAACTTTATTTAAGAAGATCTTTGAACCATATACTTACAGGTTTTCTTACTCTAAAATTTGGGCTTTCCAGAAAGGTAATAGGGGTAGTTATTACAGATTTTCAAATATAGTTTCATAGCATTTGGTGGGTGGGGAGTGGGTGGGGGGCACAAATAGAAAAACCCAAAACTTTGGAAGTGTTTCAAAACAAAATGCTTCACTAAAATATATCAAACTAAGATAATCATAGAACAAAAGAATTAATGTCCACTTTTATAAAATTACCTTAAAAATACATAATCTGAAACATATTATCCTGAAGTCCATATTAATTCATCTAATCATGGACTTGTCAATATTTTTGTGAGGTATGTCCCTTTCAACAGGAACACCAGCTGTTTTATACTTTGTCTATTAGGACTACATAAGTGACTAAAATTGCGTTATTATTTGATCTTAAATCTCTTAAGAGATGGAGACAAAGTAAAGAAGGAGAAGTGAATTCTAGTGCTTATTTTTCTATTTTGTAATTCTTACGAGATGAAAATATATCTACTCAGTTGCTTAAATATCAGTGTTTACTAAAATTTCAGATGTTTTGCATAACTAAAATATGGGCTAAAAGATACAACACGGAACTTGTGGGAGGCCTTGGACTTGTACATGTAGCTAGGCAAGGTATCCCACGATTTAAGAAGCTGGATCACATTTTGAGAGTGTGCTGAGGAATTTCAACCAAAATAAGACAGTTTTTCAAATGTGAACTAGCTTTGTATGTTCTTTCCACTACTATTTCTTAATTTCTTTACAATAATCAGACATGATTCTCAGGGGAAACCATCTTTTCACTCTTGTTCACTCAAAATTGTGAAATTATGTGTGTGAGAACATACGTATGTCATTAGACCTACCTAAATCTTAGCAGAATTGGTATATAATTGAATGTGTTGTCTCGCTAATGGCCTGTGTAAATGATACACATGAAACAAAATTATTCATTTAATAAATGCTTAAACAGCAACAAATCAGTCCTGAAATCTAGAAAGACATATAAAGGGAAGAAACAAATCAGGTCATAGCACATCCTGATCTTAGAAACATCCAGGTTTTGCCTGAGAACATTCATTTTATCATTATCCATGCCCCTAGGTCTTCTTCTAAATGCTTACCCCACTAGTTACCCATTAGAGTTCAAAGAACAGATGATGTTAAAGACTCATGAATTAGTTTTTTTCCAAAAAAAAATGTTCCTAGAGATATTATTTTCATCCACTGCATAGAATTAGGTGTTATCACCAACACATTGCCAAATCTCAAACAAGTACAAAGGCAGAAGGATGCCACAAGTAAGAAGCTCTGTTTTTAGTATCCATTCAGTGTAATATCTTTACCTTCTAGAGGCTCACTCTGGGAGAAGAACAAACTCTAAACTCAAACAGTAGTAAAACAAGCACAAGGGAAAACCAGGAATATTGCATACAGATGTCAAAACTATCCTTTTGGTTTTATGATTTGTCTAGCACACAGCAGAACAGGAAGGAGTAGAACCTAAGGTATCAAGGAAGGAATACAGCAAACACTTAAGCTAACTTCAGCAAAACTGGACACATGAGATAAGTAGTGTTGGCAAAGGATTGTTGAAGAATGTAAATAAAATGGGTGTATTGTTGTATTGCTGTAAATTCCTATGTAATTTTTTTTTTTTTTTTTAGGAACTTGTTAATGTAAGAGAGAAGAAAGAGCAGTAGACTAAAGGTGAAACAGGGATACCAGTGGAACCAGAACAGGCAGAAGACTACAGATTATAAATTTAACACCATAACAAAGAATTTGTGCTTCAGCTTTCTTCCCAGAATATTTTATGCTATATCATATCTTGTAATACAGTTCTTTGCACAAGTGGCCTAAGACAATATCAGAAGGCAGGAGAAAGTTTCAACTGAAAGTCGTATATGTGGATACATCAGAATTCTCTATCAAGAGAATGAGGCAGAGCTATTACTGCACATCACGACAGACAAAAAAGAAACAAAAAAAGAAACAATGTAAAGGTAAAGATAAAACATAAAGCTATTAATCTTCATTTACTTGCTATAATTTATTATCACCCTCCCATTTAAATCTATTTTAATGTGTTTGTTTCATCCTACTTTGGAGAAAAGATCGAGATAATTTTGAGTTGCTCTTGGTTACTCCCCAATTCCATATATCAGAAAAAAATATATATTTAAATAGCTAGTGGTTAAGGTAGTCAAACATTTAAAAGGAAACATATAATTGGGCACAAAGGAGGCAAAATGGAATGTGATCTAGAAAAGTTAGTTTTTCATATGAGCAATATATAATAAGAAAAGGCTGTATTACACTCTCAGTCTGTGACATTCATAAGTGATTGCATAAAATGCTGAAATACCCATGGGTACCTAGAAGCATGTTATGATGCCTCTATATATTTAAATGAGAAGTTCAGGAGATGGGGAAAAACACAGCTAATGTACACATTCCCTTTAAAAATTATCTTGCTGATGGTAAGAGCCTCTAGGGAGAGCTTAATGAAAGCCTCTATACCTGAGTCTTTCTGAGGTCCATAGGAAAGGAATTGCTTTAAGAGAGTTCATTTAAAATGGGATAGAATCAATCTCTCTTCCTTTTTCTTTAGCCTTTCCAAGGCACTAGAGTAAAGAAACTTTCAAGTGTTACATACAGGAGCAACATGTACTACTGTAATTTTTTATTAATGCCTTGAATATTCCTTAAACAGAGGAAGATAAACATACTAGAAAATGCTCTTGTCTCAGACTCACTGCTTTTAACCAATATGGGTTTTTGAGATCCCCTTTTCCCCCAGCTTTGTTACCTATTTCTATCTTATTGCTTTCTTTCAGCAGTATATCCAAAAATATGACAAACATCTGTCACTTGTAACCAAAAATCCAGTGCAGCATATTCACTGCTCTATCAAGTACACCACAGACAAGCTCGTACATCATTTACTCTTGGTAGCATGACAGTAGCCCAGCCAGTGTGCTGGACAAGAAGCTACAGATAAGAATTTTCATTTTTCTCAGAGCTTAACCCTTGCTTAGCCCTGCGCCTGCCAATTTGTGTTCAAGTCTCAGAGTTTGTACTCAGGTAGAGTGCCAACTTGGAAATGAAACCGGGCCAGGACTTTAACTTAAATGTGGCAGTGCTTTTTCCATCTCTGCAGCAACTCCCGCGCTTGGATTAGTTCAAAAATGTCTGGCTGCTTCTGCAATTTAGAGATCTTTCATTTTTAGGTCAGGCTGCCTCACAAGCTACAGGCATGCAGTAAGCCATTCAGATTAGGAGGAACATACTGTAACTCCTATATAAACAGAGAAGTTTAAAAGGCAAGAAATTCTTCACAGATTTTATTTTTAAACCTCCTGTTGTGGTGTATAATCCTTATGCAGGATAAGCAGCTCCTGGAGTGTGGCAGTACAGATGCAACAACAGACTTCCGTCACATATCTATCAGAGATTTTCAGAATGAAATATTGTAATTCCCCATGTGAAAGGGTATCATCATAGTAAACAAGCAAATATCTAACTCCAAAATTAATTTGTAGTACCTTAAGGGGAATTCTGCATATATCCAGGTTTGGAAAATATTCTGCAAAATTAATACTTATCTATAACAAATTCAAAATCAGAAGTATGATTTTGTTATTGATTATTCATTGTTTTAAAAAACAACATTTTCTGGACAGCCAGCATCAACTTCTGGCAATTTTATATGCAGCAGAATGGATTTTTGCTTTTTTGTTTAAAGGTTAGGGGTTGTTTTTTGCTTGAGGGGATTGCTGACAAAGCACTTGGCAGTAGGTACAACACATCTACAGTAAGTAGATCAGAGTATTTTACCTGCAAACATGCTGCAATAAAGTGCCATCATTCAATCAATACAGACTACTTAGTTAACATTTCTCTTAATGTATCTGGATTACTAGTTCATTAGATCATTACCTGATAAATAGTGTGGGTAATGAATTGAGAGAGTAACTACATACCTTCAGGAAGAACCTGCCCGATAACAATAATCCATTAGAAAAACTGGCAGTATCCTCTGATCTATTGCCCGCACAGCTATGACTTGATGGAGAGTTTCATTCCCTCTGCTCAGCACTCCAGAAGAAAATCAGCACAATTTAAATATTTCTCGGGATGTGACAGCTCTCTAGATCCCTGGCTGCATTCTTTTCCCAGGGGTTGGCAATCTGGTGTTCCAGTGTGCATAGAGCAGTGAAGATGAATTGAAAAAGCTTGAGATAAATTAGGGATGGCTAAGTTAAAATTGTCTCTGCTCCCGAGTCTCTCATCTGCAGTCTGCAAGCCTATTTTGCTGTGAAAAAGCTAGATGGCAGGCTGCCTCAGTGAGTTCTTCTTAAGCGACAGGGAGCATTTTCAATGAAGAAAAATTCTCCCATTATCTAAGCTAATGTGACTGCAGCTAAATCTAGTCTTAAAAGTGTCTACTAGCATGAAATTCATTCTCACTGCTGCTTTCTTTCAAGCCACAGGTTAAAAAAGAGAAAGGAAAAAGGGAAAAAAAAAGAAGCACCATCCTAGTTTTTTCTATATGAAAAAAATACTCGAACTTTTTGAAGTTGATAAATGGTAACACATTTCACAATATAACTATGCCCAACAGTCTGAGTGTTGGGAATTATCACTGTTTCTGAAACTTTATCCGCTTGTACTCAATTCATTTTTCCACTATCTGATCTTTCTGTTTTGTTTTTAATAGGTATCATGTCTTTGCAATTATCTTCATTTTCAATATTCTAGGAAAGGAAAGAGCAGTATTTTCCCTTTTTTGGCAAAAAATGAAGTGACAGCTAAAATTCTGAACAATCACCATGTTTAGCTTTAGTAGATAATCCTACATAATCCTCAAAAAAAAGTGATCAGCATTTTCCCATGCTTCTAAAAAATATTGTGTAAAAAGTTGTTTTAATTTATGAAGAACTTCTTGCACTATTTCACAAAAAAAGATAGAATTGAAGTTTTCTGAATATCACTTTAGTGCCAAAGCTATTTGACAAAGTAACTAATTTCTACTGTTATGTAAAAAGTTTTTACACTGAAATTTCTCAAAATCATGAAAACTCGGCCCCCCCACCCTAAGCTGTAAATAAACAGAGATGCAGCTGAATATATATAAATATAGCCTTAGTGCTAGAGCACTTTGAGAAAGATAAATAAATATATTGCCAAGAAAGAGATATAGACCCTGCTTTCATCAGACAGGCAGGAAGAGACTGAAAATTTTTAGGATGACTGCAGAGGTCTCTTTTGTTCCCCATGCCCTGGGGTTAAGCATGCATTCACATTAACAGAACTCTACCAGGTGCAGTGAAAAGTCATGATCAACATTAACAGATTTCCTTGGGGCTTAAGTTACTAAAGCCACAGCCCCACAGAGCCTCTGTATTTTATGCTGAAGGATTTATGTCCAGCCTCATTTTTTTAAACAGAAGCTCCTTTGGCCTTTGCCCCAACAACCACCCCTTGAAGCATATGCAAGCACTTGACCAGATCCAATTGTTCAGTACATACAATGCACATAAACATAGCCCAAAATAACACATATTTCCAAAGGGATTAAAGAGTTTCCCACGCTGCCTTGCTCTAGGATAATTTATGGTGTTGTAACACTCACATTTCTAGGTGACACTGGCTGTGCTCCAGTCTTTGCCATTAATATCTGTACATTTTCCATGTAAACAGATCATAATTCCACAAGTCATAGAGTCACAGAATGGTTTTGGTTGGAAGATGTGGATACAGAAATGCTGCTAGCAAGAACTTTTCTTGCTTTTCTCTAATCCCATGAGAGACTTTTCTTTCTCACAGAAGCTATGAGTAGAGTTTTGTAAGCTATGAAGACCTGTGACCTTGCTAAGACTTGTTTATAATATAGCAGAAATATATTTTGACAAATGGATGCTGTAGGACTTCAGCGAATCACCCTAAGGGGTTGCTGATCCTCTGACCAATTACACCATGAAGCAAAAGTCTATGAGATTTGTAAAATAATGAAATAAATCAATCTTGCTGCTGGAATCCTACCTGCCACCTTTCTCTTCTCCTCCCTACTACTGCAGGACACCGCAACAGGAAGAGATCTTCAAGATCATCTAGTCCAAACCCCCAGCTCTAGGAGGCCCTGTTTGAGCAGGCAGTTTTGTCTAGGTGACCTCCAGAAATCCCTTCCAACCTCAATAATTCTGCAAATTTCACTACTATTTAGAAACCACCAAAATTCTAAGTTCATAGTGATTTTCTGTTTAAATGTTTCCTAATTTTGTCAGTCTTTATTTTTCAAAACATCTTCCTTAAAGAATTTTAGATTACTAGATTCCTCTTTTCTTCTGCTCACACAGTTACACCATATGCTACTGAAACTGATAAAACTGCCTAGACCTCACTGTGCAGCAGCCCAGCCCTAAATGCCCCAAAGTTATCTTTCTTCACAATAAGGAAAGACTTGATGGAAGTCTTTTTAGAACTGAAAGCCACCTGCTAGCTTTAAAGACAGTGTGGTTTGTGTGCTATTTATTAATTTTAGAATAAGAATCACTCATGCCTCCCCCCTCTCAGCACCCAGTGCTTCAGCCAGAGCTACCAGTGACAAGCTGCTCCTTTTCTTGGCCCCTCAGCAAATTGAGTCCAAACAGCTACAGCAATGTCTCAGCCTCTACTCATAAAAATATATTAGCTTGGAGAAATTAAAAATATATAATAATTGTAATTCACTGTTTCTAGTGGTATCTTTATTTTAGAAGGTATGATTCATTCGTGTTCACTGGTTTGAATAAGTAACATTGACATGTCAGTTTCTAGGAGGTTTCTGATTGAATCTTGGGTGTGACATAGAAGGAAATAGAGAACCAATTTAGCAGCCAAAACAGAGGTTGGTTAACCAAAATGCCTTAGTAAAGTTCTGATCTTTCACTACATATTCTTATCAGCTGCCTCTTTTTTTTGGTATCAGATAGAGAAAGGAACAATGCAACATTTTTTTTCCCCAGGAAAAAAGGTTTAGTAATCCCTGAGGATTACTAGGGACTAGGCCCAAGGCACCCAGCAAAGCATAATCACTTGGTTTGCGGAGTGTTAGAACAAGACATAGATTCACAAGACATTCTCAGAGATCACCAGGAGAAAAAATTAATAGGACTTTTGGTTTGGTCTGGTTTAGTTCTGGTGGGGTTTATTTCTGTTTTCTTGTTTGTTGTTTGTTTTATTTCTCCTTTCCAAGTTATCTACTGGTACAGTTTAATATCTTTTTGGAATCAATCAGAGAGACCCAGATGGAAGCAGAGGTGACGCTGTTGGCATGGGATGCTAGATATTTTTGGAGTGCTGTAATCCAGTTATGAAAACATGTTTCAATACCTCAAAAGACAGCAATAGCATAATGAGCAGAGGGTGAAAAAGGTGACCATGGAGTGGTACACGTTGTAACTCTGTGACATGTTACCTGCCTGGGCAACAGAAGTTGTAATTGCTTTAAGAATACTTTGACCTGGGTACCTCAAAACTTTAGGAAAGCTGATTTATATAAACCAAAGTTATACACTGGGCCTACTTAATTTTTAAACTTAAATGGTAGTGTGATTCCACAGTTACAAGGCAAATTTCTAAAGAATATTAAAACCCCTTCTATATAATTAGATGGACAAAAAAATATATATTTGGCTAAATCTTAAGAACTACTAGTCTCCTGCAACTGGTAATTCTCGATAAGTAAAAGAATTCCATTTAGATAAATGTTTGTCTTTCCTATTTCTCTGTCATTCTTCACTGGAGACAAAGTACTGGTTAATAAATTCAGAATATATTCTCCTACCTTTACCCTGCCTGTCTTGCATTAGATTTTCATAGCAGAGAAGAACTTCTAATGGGGAACTCCAGTGGGATTACAGATATGCAATTCAAAGATGAAAACTTCAGTGACAGAAAGTGTGACATTTTTGCTTCTGTATATTATGTTTTGCATACATATGTAATAACTGAAAAAACTGCAATATGTATGCATATGAACATTTAATTAAGTTTTTGAAGTCTCTTTTTCATTATTGTGAAATGAACTACTGCATAATTTTAGAGGCTTGACATGTTTCTACATTTTTTGTTCATGGAATACCTGTGGTTGGTGCTTGATGTTTTAAGGCCACAGCTTGCTGCTAGTTTCTCTCTTTTAGATTCGTAGAAGCTTAGGTCTGGATGGAAATAAAACACACATGAAAATATTTCGCCTAATCTTAAGAGTTAATAGTAGAAAGTGTTGGCTTCCATTATGAGTGCACCTTAGTGCCCTTCTGCCCGTGGTTTTCATACAGTAACCACTTATAACATGGGAAATGACATTCAAGATAGAAGTATTTAAGTTTGAAGAGGAAATTGAGACCTAGGTGTGCTATTTGGGTTTGACTCGTCAATTTCTGTGGGAGAACTTACTCAAGCCTCTCTTGCAGTTTCAGTCTGCCATGTAATGTGGTTCCCAGAAGCAGCTGAGACTTAGTGAGAGGAGGAAGGATGGAAATATATGACTTTAATATGCTTGATGTTCATTCTCCTTTTTGATCACTGTAAACTTCCTACTTTCTTGCCTTCTTCATTAAGCGTTTCAAAAAGACAATAAAAAGGAAATGAATAATAATATGAAGAAACATATAATATTAAACATCAAGGGGTTTGTTTGGGGGTTTCTTTGCCCTCTCCAAAATAGGCATGTAGGTATATTGTCTGCTTCTCTTTCCTTGCTACATTTGTACAGTAACAGAAGAAAATAGAACAAGTATATTCCAAGCCCATTTAAGTATTCGGCTGGCCACAGATAAGTAAAAGATGTGACCAAAAAATCAACATAATCCAGGAATTCTTCATTTAAAGTTCTGTGTGTGTTTTCGCTAATTATGCCTTATACACAGTTGATCAATTATTGTCTGACAAAAGGTGAGACAATCCCTTTATTTCCAAATTAGGCTCAAAACTTACCACATGATGCCCATTAAAGGCAACATGTTCTTATGAACCTAGGTACAGACTAAATATGTTTTGAACAATTTTATAATTTTGAACAACTTTATATGGAAGAACACACAAGCACTCTTATACTTACTATAGGAGAAGTCGACTATACCTATCATTACAAGATGCGAAGTCTGGAAAGATAAGGTCTGTAAAAGGTAACAGTTCGCTGAGGGGTCCTGACATCACACACTATGTATTTTTTTCCACAGGTTTATTTCCTTGGTATCTGAATTTGTTCCACTTATTGAATATGCAGCTGTAGTGTGTCATGTGTGCTCCTAGGGCGAGCCTTTTTTTGTGTTTTCTTTTGTTTCAACCAAAGGGAAACCAGATCATTCTCCCTGACACCCCTCCTTGGAGAAACAGAGAAACTGGGAATACATAGGATACATGCACCAAAATACTAATGTATGTGTAGCCCCTGTGCTACACCTGATAAAGATGAGAGAAAAAAAAGGATTTATGATCCATTATAATTCAAATACTTTAAGATCTACCTATGTTAAAATAAAAACTTCGAACAGACCACCAAAAAAGTGTTCCCCTCCTTCATTCAAACCTTTTGCTACTGTTATTGGTTTCTTGCTACTTTGTTAGTTTTAGAGTCGGGGTCACCAGATGTGTCTGGGAAAACACAATAAAGATGCTCTCACACCTGCTAGGTTCAGCAGAAAGGTGGGAAAAGGCAACTTTATTTACAGATGTCACGTCTTATACAATTCTCAGTTCCACAAGGGATTGGAGAACATGTCACTTCCTTCTCAATCCCACTGGAGAAAAAAGNAGGTGCTCATCAAAGTTCTCTTATCACAAAAGGAATGAAAAACAGAAAATACCGTTAGGTAAACATTGGCTATTATTTACATGAAACTGTGTGAGAAAGAATTCCGACTCCAAGGTTAAAACAGAAGGCTTTAGCAAAAACCAGGACAACACTACTTGGAGGTTTTTCAGTCAGTCATATAATTTAAAGACATTATTGCTATAGGGAAAGATTTAGTGAAAGATATTCCTGCCCGGGGAAAGGGAGGATGAACTACATTGTCTTGAAAAGTCTCTTTCAGCCCAAAGGCTTTTACAATTCTATGATTTCATACTTCACTTTTCATAAACATTTCCAAGCTGTTTGGCTCTTTAGAGTTTTGGTTTGGTTGAGGTTTTTTGAGGTTTTTTTGCTTTCTTAAAATTGACTTTTTTTTCTTCAGTTAATTTATTGCACATTAAAAAGAAACAAAACAAATGCATCATTAATAAGTTTTAGTGTTTGGTGTTACAAAATACCACAGCAAAACTACAACCTGATTTTTCCTTAAAAGAACTTAAATACATACATTACAAAATAAATAGAATTTTACTGATTAAGAGATCTTATTTCAGTTTAATTATAGGTGTCTTATTCAACAATAAGTCTTCCATCAGTTTTCAGGTAATACACAAAACATTTCTTGTTTTGTTTTCCATTCTTCTCTCTCCACCACTGGCTGGACTGTAAGGTGACATATATGCTCTTAAAATTTCAGCACTCAACGAAAAATTCCTCAAATTTCCTGCAATCAATCTTTTAGTTACATATTTGTCACCTTCAGCTCTCATTTGCACTGTAGTGAATGGGGTCTTACTTTGAATTCGTACATGAACTATCATCTCTAAAACTCAAGGCAAGTTTGATGTGTCTCTCCTGAAACCCACAGAACTTGTGTTGGTGCAGCCCAAAGTCTCAGCAGCTCCATGTGATCAGAGAGCAATAGATTAAGGTACTAGTGGAAAATAAAGCAAAACAAAACCCCTGTTACATAGTTCCAGACAAATGGAGTAAGGCATTTAGACACTATTATAATATAATTAAATAGTTAATGAGAGAAATAACATCTTAAGAAATAAGGAGGAAAAAAGCCCATAATATAAATGCCATGTACCCTGTGGGAGTACACTGTGGAATGCAGAGCACGTTCAACCATGTCCAAACATTTTAGCTTGTTCAGAAGCTTAGCTCTGGGGTACTGTTGAGTGGTTTTGCTGTGATTAAACTAGATAAACCTTCCCTGAATATCCTGATTACCAATAAATAAATAAATAAATAAATAAATAAATAAATAAATAAATAAATAAATAAATAAATAAATAAATAAATAAATAAATAAATAAATAAATAAATAAATAAATAAATAAATAAATAAATAAATAAATAAATAAATAAATAAATAAATAAATAAATAAATAAATAAATAAATAAATAAATAAATAAATAAATAAATAAATAAATAAATAAATAAATAAATAAATAAATAAATAAATAAATAAATAAATAAATAAATAAATAAATAAATAAATAAATAAATAAATAAATAAATAAATAAATAAATAAATAAATAAATAAATAAATAAATAAATAAATAAATAAATAAATAAATAAATAAATAAATAAATAAATAAATAAATAAATAAATAAATAAATAAATAAATAAATAAATAAATAAATAAATAAATAAATAAATAAATAAATAAATAAATAAATAAATAAATAAATAAATAAATAAATAAATAAATAAATAAATAAATAAATAAATAAATAAATAAATAAATAAATAAATAAAATTAAAATAAAGATGAAAAGGACCATTGGCTGCTACTTATTCTATTGAAATATAATAATTGTCTTAAGATTACCTTGCAAACAAGATATCGGGGGTAAAACCCCCTCATTTTACCTTGTTTTATGACTTCATATTTTAAACATATTTAAACATTTTAGCTTGTTCAGAACCTTAGCTCTGGGGTACTGTTGAGTGGTTTTGCTGTGATTAAACTAGATAAACCTTCCCTGAATATCCTGATTACCAATAAATAAATAAATAAATAAATAAATAAATAAATAAAATTAAAATAAAGATGAAAAGGACCATTGGCTGCTACTTATTCTATTGAAATATAATAATTGTCTTAAGATTACCTTGCAAACAAGATATCGGGGGTAAAACCCCCTCATTTTACCTTNGGAGGAAAAAAGCCCATAATATAAATGCCATGTACCCTGTGGGAGTACACTGTGGAATGCAGAGCACGTTCAACCATGTCCAAACATTTTAGCTTGTTCAGAAGCTTAGCTCTGGGGTACTGTTGAGTGGTTTTGCTGTGATTAAACTAGATAAACCTTCCCTGAATATCCTGATTACCAATAAATAAATAAATAAATAAATAAAATTAAAATAAAGATGAAAAGGACCATTGGCTGCTACTTATTCTATTGAAATATAATAATTGTCTTAAGATTACCTTGCAAACAAGATATCGGGGGTAAAACCCCCTCATTTTACCTTGTTTTATGACTTCATATTTTACAAGCAGATTATTTGAGGATAATGTGGGGAAAACAACAGGAGGCTTTGCATCTTTTTTCCATTTCTCTCATCAAAACAAAAGAATGAAAAAAGGCATGATATATTATACACAGAAACAGAGTATTTCAGGCTTTTATTCAAAAATTCAAGGTATTATTCTTCATGTTTCATTTCACATGTAGAACATAGACAGATATGAATCTTAAAAACTAAGAAAAAGGAAAGTCCATCTTGATAAAAATAACTCTCACTGTGAATTTATAGTAAACTTGTCTAGAAAATAACAATCCTATTACGTGAGAAACTCTCTCTCTGATGAAAGTATTGGACAGGTGATGAGATATCCTTGAATGTATCTATTGCTGAGAACTGTCTAACAATTCTCTCATGGACAAGAATTCAGGATACAAAATCTAATTTCTTATATAAATTATCATCTATTATACATAATTTTCAATAGATTACATCATAAAAAGGAAATGGAATGAGGACGGTTGTATTTCAAAAGAAATCTTTCCAAATAAACCATTTTTATTAACACTGAACACAGTTCTCCATGTTCTGTGTACCTGGATTTGATTCTGAAACGTCTTTCAGAGACTTGCATTTCAAATATAAAATGCCAGCCTGAATTCATACAGAACACATGTGAATTCTCAGTAGACCTATAACTTAAGACAAATCAGAAAAAATGAAAAAACCCTCAAAACAAGCTTTATTTCAGTTTGCTTGCCTTTGTCTTCATTAGAAAAAGCAACTTTATAGAGTCACAAAAGCACAGCTTTCTATGTACTTGTCATGCCAAAAAAAATTTGTCATTTGTTCCAGTAATGAATATGAAGGTGCATTAGTGAACCCCATTTAATGCACTAATGCATTTGCATACTGGAGAGCTCTGTGAGCACAACCAACTGTGTAGTACAAAGTTACAGTGATAGGTATGCTCCTAGCATGAGGAATACATGCATATTTGGAAAATGAAATAAATTTTGAATGCAATGAATTTATTTTTGATCAAATGAAAAGAAAAAATAAAAACCCAAATAACTCTCTTATATGACTCCATAGATGAGAAAAATCATCCATAGAATACATGTAAGTGGCATGCTGTACAAGAATTTCAGTCCAAAGGAATAGATAAAAATACCCAAAAGTAAAAAAACAAACCTTAGGAAAACAAAGCCATTGCAATTGACTGTATGGGTCCCATCACTGACTTTTCAAAATTTGCACAAAACAAGATTAATGGTTACTAGGAGATCAATTTAGGCTTCAAAAACTGTTCAGATTTCCTGTTGTATAAAATGGAGGTTTTAGTCTGAAATCTGATAAATGAGATTCCTAAAATGATCTTTGTGTTGGAATAGCAACCAGCTGGAACTCAGGCTTTGACTCCTGGACTGTGCTTTTTTTTTAATACAATGGCATACGTTTTTTGATAAAGGAAAACCAAACCCACCACCAAACAGCAAACATAGTATTCCTTAAAGTCCTATCTTGTGTGACAGACTATGTCTTTTAAGTGAATGAGGTGGTCAAGTCCTTTATGTTTGGCTAAGCATTTAGGATTTCAAGCAGTAATAACAGGCAGGCCTGTTGTCCATATTTATGCAGGAAATTAGCTTGATTATTCCAGTTTTACGGATTTTAGAAAGCAACCAATTAATTACTTACTGATCAGTCTCCCTCTGAGACCAGCACGTCTCTGTCTGAACAGCTGCTAAGACTTCCTTTACTCATCCTGACAGTTGATGGCATGGCTACAGTTGCACTTACATCCTTTTAATTTTGATGCATTGTTTTGCATAAAAAGCAGACCTCTTACCATTGTAGTACTACCAAAAAGTCTCCCAGATGTCTAACTCAAGCATGTTTTAGTTGTTCTGCTATAGTATGTCATCATCTGAAAAAGGCAGTACTTAGAGAACTCAGCCTCAAAAAGCCTCCTGTAAATCAACCTGCAGATTTGACATACTGTTCACTATTTTAGACGTATGGTCTACCTCAGTATAAAAAGAGTTTGTTGATGAGAAGCTCTCTCCATCTTTGGGAGGTAAAATGAAAAATTTCTGCCTAATCACGGATTTTAAAACTCCGTTGTACTTAATTCCCCCCCAAACATCAGCTTGACTATATAACTTTTTCCCCCACACCAACTACATTTTTATGGACCAGATTAACCTTAATGGAACTCTCTTTGAAAAATTTGGGGCAACATGAGAGAAGGAGAATAACAACAAAATATATGCATCCTCCAGTGAAAAATGAACATACACTCATTCAAATCCCACGTAGAGCAAAGCTTATTTTACTCTCCCAGTGCTTTTTCTACTGTGAAGTAAATGAATGTGGCAGTTTCCTTCTCAGTAGTGAAAACAATATTGGTTCTTTCAGAAACAAATTATTTGCATATTTAAAATGGAACTAATTCCTCACACATAGGTTTTGTTTGTACTTGTGCAGATTTTTAAAAATACTTCCCCACCATATCTACCCTGCAGGTCTTCTTACTCACTGCCCTGCCCTTCCCCACCCTAAATATTACAGGTTTATCACTGGACTATTTTAATACATGGTCTTGACATTTTTTTTGAAAATTTTTCTTATAAACCAATTGGGTTTTAAGCAAACAATTGTAAGCAAGGCAACAGCAACTTCTTTTTAACTGTATTTTCATGCTTGCTGTTGTCTGTGGGGCAGGCAGATGATGAGAGCTGGGCAAAGGTCTTTCTGAAATATATACTCCCTTTCAAGGGTTTTTTGCAAAGCCCAGGCTGTGAATCCTGAAGCAGTGCCAGAGACTATGGTCTCTTACAAACTGTACCACATGTCATTCTCAGACCCCAGCACACAAAGGTCCAGCCGAGTCGTAGGCTTAACAGTGTGCTCACTTTCATATTTTCCAAAGTACCTCTTCTCTGGGGTCTAACTACAAATTGGTCTTCCAGCCAAAGCGCTTTCACCTTCCTGAATCATATGCAACACTAACGCCTGTTAACAGTGTAGGAAGCAAAACTGAGCAAACGTTCTGTGCAGGTTGTGCTTTTTCACCTCAGCACACATCTCCTGTGTCCTGGAGGCAGCTGCTTTATTTGACAGTAGGTTAGTGGCAACAACGTTACAGCTAAATATTTTCTTTCGTATCTATTTTCTCTTCCTTTCTCTCTTTCAGACCTTCCTTTTCCCTGTTTTATTCCTCAAGTCTCCACATGGACAATATCTAGTATAATTTTGAAGGCCTGCACAGAATGCATAAATGAAAACAACTAATATCAAGCAACCTTATCTGAAATAGTCTGACCATCCCCTTTTAAATAAAAAAGAAATTATCCTTCTTTTTCAGCTCTGGAGTACCTTCTTACCAGTATTATAAAAAAAACAAAACAAAACAAAGAACCCAAGCTTTTAACATCACATTTATTATAATAGTCTATTTTAAATATTTAAGAACAAATATACTGTATTTACCATAAATTTCAATGAAGTTACATATGTGATTATATTAATTTTATTAGCTTTCATTATTCTGAAACATTTCATGCAATACATTTTCATGCAATAAGACACAGTAAGTGAAGTAATTTTATTCTTGATGCATTTAACAGCTTAGATTATTATTATTTTAAAGCAACTTTTCCCCCCCATTTAGTTACAGTTAACATAGCATGCTTTGTGTGGGAGATCTACTTTTTTCACCTGAGTGCTAATGTATCTGATATATCAAATGCCATTAGAGCTGCTAATCATATTCCAGCCCACATGATATTTCTTAACCAAATCTATTCTCTTAATAACACATTCCAGATAATATGGTGAGATTATATCCCCAAAATAAATATAAATACAAAAACATTTTACGCCAAACATTTTTTATAGGTAGATATGAGCATGCATTTGTGCACTTGAATGCTTTGCAACTGCCCACTTTGGGCAGTAAAGGACTACAATAAGTATATGACATTGAATAACCTATTAATTTTGTTACTTAGGTGCAAATGCATCTAAATGGATCATGTGTAATCACAAAGAAAATAAAATCTACAGATGTTTTCTCCATTCCACATTCTTCCTTAAAAATAGCTGCATATTCAGATTTTTTAAACTAGATAATATTAATTTGAAAATGTCCCTTGTTGCTCACATACTTTTCAGTAGAAGGAAATTTACAGTGCTGTGGTAAATTAGGTAAAATGCATTAAGATTAAAAGTGAAAATACAGTACTCCAGGTAATTAACAGTTATCAGGTGGTTCTTTCCAACAGGAAACATAGTGGACAATAGAGTTTACACCAGGTTCTGAGGAATTTTTTTTCCTCATTTCACTCTACTAAAATTTGTTCTTACTCATTTACTCAACAAAAATTTCTAGGGGTAAAAATCACCTTGGAGCACATATTTTTGGCTGTAATTTATTCCACAAAATATTTGACATTCCATTACCAACACATACATATAGGTCATTAAATTTAGAAATGGCCTTTATAAAGAGAAAAATATGAAATAAATTTTCAGCTGATATTGAATTTCAATTTCTTTTTTGGTACCATATGGTACCTTTTACTATGACTTAGAAGAAGATTATTAATACAGTATATTTAAGCTATGATACATACTGTATGGCATTTGATTAACAACAATTAGAAATATTTATTGAAGATTATAGTCAGTATAAAGCTTTCAGTATAATGACCAAAAAACCCTGGTTTTTTGAAAGTACTTTAGTTATATATGTATTATTGAAAAATATTCAAAAAACATATTGCAAGTTTGGAACAACATTTCCCTTGTATTGCACATCACAGAAATTCTACCAGTGCATTATCCAAACTTGGCATCTGCTATGCTAGGAGTACCTCATTTAAAAGTAAAAAATAATTCTAGAATAAGAAAATAGTTACCTGACTGATCAATGTGAGATTCTACTCTTTTTATTTCATCAGGCTTGCTTTGGGGCTGTGCAGCAAGGTCAAAGCATTTCTGAAAGATTGTATCCTCACCTAATGTATAAGTCCTTTTGAAAATATTTTTAATTAATGCATTTGGAGTTACTTTAAGATTATTTTATGTTGTGCAGAATCCAGCCAGACCTTAATCATCTATAATAAAGGACAGATGTTTATTTAAATGCTTTGCTCCACTATGGTGTCAGATGTGCTGAGGACGTTTATGACAGCTCTGACAACTTGTATAAAAAAGTTCATTCAAATAAATATCTTCTAAAATTTCCAGATTCAAAAAGTATTGCACTGCTATCTGACATTTCAGAATAGAGATCTTGCCTGTGGCTAATTTCTTAGATAGTTAAATGTTTCTAATTAATTATCCCCAAAAGAATGTGTGCATAGAGTGAAAATGAATCATTTAACTTTGTTACTATGCCTGTGCTCTCTGGAAGCCTAATCCCACGAAGGGAGAAGTGGAAAAGAAAGGTTCTATCCACCCGTTCAAGTTGCAGATGACAACTGAGCGTACCATAACCATAAGAATTCCTATAACTTTGGTACTTCCATTGCTTGCTGAGATTTCTGAGGCCTACAAATTATTTTTCATAAGTAATCTGCTTTGCAAAATTTTTGTAACGTTTGACGTTTTGATTTAAATCTGACAACCCACATACACGAAGTCTTTCCCTCAAACCCACTTATGAATATAAAAATAATGAAATTCACAGTAGTAGCAAAAGAAAAAATTACTTCAAGCTATCCTTTTGTTAAACATAAACCATTAGATATATTTATGAAGCAGTCTTAAGAAAGAGGAGAAGAAAAAGGAAGTTCATATAGAAAGGTGCAACTTGATGATCACACGATTAGGGAAGATTACTCAGTTTGGGGATGCTTCCTGATTACAAAAAGTGATGACAAAAAGAGTCAGAAATGATATGGGTAGGAAGAAGAGATCGGTGGATCCTGAGTAGCACAGTGAATAGGTATGCAGCCAAACTTCTCAGGAGGTTGAAAAGACTTTTCTTGGATAACCAGAGGTACCTGCATGGAATTTGATGCAACCAAAAAAGTCAGTGAAGGTTGCTGTATGAAAAGCAAGGCTGAAGGAAAAAAGCAGTACTAGAAATGCACAGAGTCAGAAGGACTTATGAGCACTAATTGTTATGTCTCTATCTATTTTAGAAATTCCCCACCTGTGTAGCTCTGGCTGAAGTTAACTTTAATGCCTCAGAAGGTAACACCAGTAACACTGTATTTACACCAGCATTTGCATACATTTTACCTGGGATCTCACTCAAACTTCTGCTTGAAAATGTAACAGTGTATACAGCACGGTGAATGGAAACAAGGGATTATCCTAGAGCTCAAACGTCATGTGGCAACACACACTATGATGAACAATTTGTCCTCTTTATCCCCTTTTTACTCTCAACACACTTGATCCATTGCTCTGACATTTTAATTTTACATTAATTTCCTCTTCTCATTATTTCTCATAGCTACCACAGCTCCATTATATCTTCTATAACAAGAAGACTGATGCTAACTGAAAGTTGGACCCAATTAATCAAGAACTGTAAACCACTAATTATTTTATACTCACTCTGAGCTGGGGAGAATAATGTGATTCAGGCAGTCTTTGGCAAGACTTTGGCATTATAAAATCCTATATATACAAGCAGACTCCCTACTTCTGTCAACAGGAAATTGCTGCTAGTAAAGTAATTTTTGGTTTAGAAATTTCTCCCATAACTACATGCTTTCTATCAGGAGCAGAAGCAAATGAAGGTTTAGTACAAGTTTTGTTGATTTATTGAACAGTTGCTATAAAGCTTGTCACTTAAGCTCACTGCTTCTCAGCTCTGGCCATTTCTGGTTTATTATTCTGCTCCGTCCTTGCAATATAAGTTTAAGAAGAAAAAAAAAATACTACTAGTGACAGAAAATAACAGCAAGTAACTACCTATTCTTCATTTTCTGTAGTTCCTCTCAGCTCTACACCAAGCTAGGTATATACTTGTATCTATATGACAAAATTTATATTTGTCAAAACTCTGAAATCATGCGGGGGTATGCATCCACATCTGTATTATATGAAGATAATAAACGCAGCTCTGAAATGCAATCTTTTTGAAATGCATTTCCAAATAAGACATTCAGGTGTCATGGAAATTTGAGACTTGAACATGGAAATATTTAGGCTGACAATTAAATTGATGTATAGAAGGAGCTCCAGAAACATCAAGAAATTATATAAGCTGAACGTATTTCTGACTATGTGTAAAGCTGATTCAACTTTTTTTTTCTCTGACTGCAAAAATACTAGGAAGTACATATATATTCTTTCTAAGGGATTACATATTCCCACGTAGCAGAGATAAAGTAGGAGAAAACTGAGGAAATAGAAGTGACAAAGAATATTCCTGCCCAGTAGTCATTTTATCATATTGCAATTCCACAATATTACCTATATAACAGACCTTTCTATGAGCCATGGTAAAATAAATATCATATATTCTGTTTATTTTCACTGAAGTGGGATATAATTTATCAGAGACTGGAAAATCAGCTGCTAAAACAGTAAGCATACCTTAAAGGCTTGTATTTGTAGGTTATCACTGGAATTAGCCAAGGTTTTCAGACACTACCTGTTTCTCACAAGGACTTTACATTTCTATTTCTTCCTCCACTAACATGAAAAATTGGTGTATGGGGAGGGGAAAGGGAGTAAAGTATAGTTGTAATATTCAGTGGCTGACATCTCACATACCATACCTTATTTTTCAAGTAGGCAGGAAGGTTTTAGTCCTGCCTGGTTTTCTGCAAGGGCAAATTGACCAGAGCTCTGGGGATTTCAGCCAATGGGAAGGAACATCACTCTTGGGGGAATACTAGTACACTGAATGATGTCTTATACAGAGAAAAACCTGAGAGAGGTGTCCACAAAACCCCCCTTTGAGCATGCTAAGCTAATTAGTCTATAATATACCACTAAAAATTGTTTGTACTATTAAAGCTCTGGGGAAATCTGGCTCAGCAATAAAGCCCAGCTGTTGTTATTCAATATATTTTGATTTTGGACTTCTTGCAGTTCAGATAATGTTCAAGAAATACAGCTGAGAGCTGCTCTGATTAGCAAGAATTTGTACCTGGGGTGATGTAAAAGTGAGCTGAGCTACTACAATTTTTTCTTTCCATTTATAATATAATTGTATACTTTCATAAGCAAAAAGCTGTTAACACTACTCCCAAATAGGAAAAGTTGGTATGAAAAAGTTTCTTCCAAGTTCTCCAGCTGGCTGTACAAGACAGTTACATATAGAACTTGATCTGGCACATGGTATTCTACTTCTAAGTGAACTCCACTGTGAGCCATTTGAAGAGTCACAATGAAATAAACATACAGATTTTTAGACATGTCTTTATAATATCTTGCATTACTGATTTCCCATCTTTTTCTGACATCAATAACTGAGACTAAAATCTTTGTCTAGTAGCATGAAGACAAATGTGGAACTCTACAAGCTAGCATTTTCTGTTAATTTCAGTGTTAATATTTCTAGGTACTGCAGACTTTGCCACCTGGAAGAGCAAGGCCATAGGAGATATAAAAGAGATATGACTAATTAAGAAGACTATAATTTATTTAAATTAGTGAGTCAGAAATGAAGCAGTTGTTCATCCAATTCTCCCTCCAGAAACTTCTACAGGGTAGATCTTAGCAAAACTGGAACAGTTATTAAATAGCAACGCCACTTAAACATTAGATAGATTAATCAACCGACAGATTAAGCAAGTGCTGCCTTAATTAGAAAAGATTATGCCTCCTTCTACCAACAGAGATATTCTCAGATCAGAAATAAAAACTTTATTATTCTGCTACAGATTTTCACAGAAGAATATTATGATAAGAGTTTTGCGCAGCCTTACACATAAAATTATATAAATTTTATCAGGTCACAGAAGTTTAATTAACTGCCATTTTATCAATTAGAATTCATCATCAAAATCTGTATCAGACTGACAAAAAACAGAAATACTTTTGGTGAATCTGGACTGCAGCCTTTCAAAAAGAAAAGTAAAATAGCCACACACACATAATACATAAAACATACTCAATCTTACACACTAATTTTCACTAATCAGTCAATCTGTCCAGACTCCACTCCCAAGGGTCACAGAAGAGAGACAATGAAAAACAGCCAGTTTACCCAAAGGAAGCAAACATATTCTCCACAGCACAGGTAAGACCCTCCATATTTCACAAAGATTGAAGTGCAGCATTTGTTTTGTTACAGGTGAGTAGCCCATTATATTTTTTATCTATATATTTACCCATGTAGTTGTTTGAAAAACAGATGTTCACTTCATACCTTCAATTCATGAGGGTTAAACCCTTACAAAAGTAGAGTAGTTCTAATGTAAGACCACTCCACAAAGGATAAAGAATGGACTTCTGAAAGGGGGTTGGTTTTTTAGATGTTTAGTGACACAAAATAAGTAAATCAAAACTAATTTGAGTCTTTAGGTGAGAACCAGAAGGGATTTTTCTTGGAATTTTTTGTTTGTTTGTTTGCTTTTATTTTGTTTTATTTTTCCTTTTTTTCTCAGTAATATAGCCTCTTTTTAAATTTCAATTCTATAAATTAGGCAGTTTGAGAAAAAATAAAGAAAGTAAAACTTGGTTTTCTTTTACATTAAAGGAAATATAAATCATTACTTAACCATTAATAAGTTAATTTTACTAGCCCACATTTTATTTTTTGGGATATTTAGAGTTATAAAAGAAAGGAAGAAAGGAAGAAAGAAAGAAGGTAAATAAAAGGATTATTGAAACAGTTCTCACTCATGTGAGATGATTCATTTTGCTTTGATTCAGTGGCCTGGATTTTACCTGATAGCAAGTTCTTTCCAAAACCATCCTCAGATCCTTTCCCTACTTCAGTTCCTTTTCTCTGTAAAGACAGACAGCCTGCCAGCTATTACATCAATGGCCCGATAATGTGAATTTGTTTAAGAACTCTTTTCTTCAAGGATGCGTTTGTTGTTCAAACAATTTGAAATTAATGTGGATAAACTGGCTAAAGTGTAAAGTACCACCTGACCCAAGATGAAGTTTCTTTCTGCAGGATCTGCTGCTACTGCTTCTGTCACCTCTAGCAGGAAGTGCTCTGCCAGTTTTTTCAGTTGACTGGTGTGGTAATTTTTTTTATGTCTTGCTCACAGATATAATACAGCCTGTACAGAATGACATATTGATGTAGGAGAAATTACAGGCAGGAAGCAAAAGTTGTGTCCCTTCTGGGATACAGATACAGAATAAATACATATATTGAGTGAGTTATGACCCTCTATAACGTCTCAAAACAGATCTTTCCACTTTTCTGTTGGTACATTTCTTCTGGATAAATCAATATGCAATATCTTGTTTGATCCCTGCTGCTCCCTACCTTAGTCTAGAAGCCTGACATTCTTTTAAACTACAAGGAATTAGCTTAAAATAATGGTATCAAAACCTAACATTACATTCAAGTAACATGTTGATGAAGATGTACTAGTTTAATGCTCTGGTTTTATTTAAGTCATCTGCATGCAGAATTTACATTTTGACCACATCTTTCTGTAGACTGTCATTTGGGGATTTTTGTGTGTTTGATTGGTTGGTTTATTTTGTTGTTCAGTTAATTAAAAGCTGCCAAAAATACAGGGCTGTAAAACACATCCATGTATCTGTAACTTTTTTCCATTTCAAAATATCTCCTCTGTAGTCCAGAATTTCTATCTCACCAGAATATTCACATCCCTGAAACTTTAAACTTGGTAAGTTTTTATCCTGGTCTAATACTTATTCATCCTGAGTATGACCTACTTTTTTGCACATATGTGAATAACTTTTGAACTAAAATGGAAAAGGCAGTGTACGAGAGATGGAAATGGCAGACAACAAAGGAGTAGCATAGCATTTCTCAGATACTTAGGGAAAAATCCAAGAACAGAGCCCAGCTGGAACTAAACCTTGAAAGGAATATTACAGATAAGAAAAAAAGGCTCTTGCAGTTAAACTAATTACAAAAAGAAGCTCTGGGAAAAGGTGGGTTTGCTGATGGGTAGGGGAGCTAACAAGTGAGAGATGGCATGGGCTAAAGAACTCAATGCCTTTCTGTCTTGATCTTCATGGACATTGCCTGTTTTCATACCTCTGTGTGTAACAGCACAGTCTGAGAAGGAGTGACACAGCTAACATCTGGGACCAACATCTTAGAAGTACCTAGAGAAACTGGATATATTTAAATTCATCAGCTTTAGCAGCAGGAACATTTCATCAGCTATTTCAGCCTGAAAGTGCTGAAAGAGTTGGTAGATCGTGATTCTAAGGTGCCTGTATGACTTCAGTGGAAAAGGATGACAGCTGGAGGAGGGATCCATGATTGGGAAAAAACTTCATGTCATTCCCTTCATTAAGACATGTCAGAAGGATAACTGGGTTGGCCAAGCTCTTCTTTCTTCTTGGAAGAGACTATGTCACTTTGGCATATATGTCCAGGCGTGAGTAGGTAAGTGAGTAATCAGGAATAGTCAACATAGATTTAACAATGGCAAATTGTGTTGGATGAACTGATAGTTTTTTCACCAAGATTGGTTATATGGATAAAGCAAATGGCTGAAAGGTCTATGCCTTGACCTCTCCTGGTCTTTTGACACTGTGTCCCACAATATTCTCATTTGAGAAAATATGGCCTGAAATAATTGGCCGGTTGGAGTGAGTCCAAAGGACTTTAAAAAAGTTAGCTTTAAAGGCTCTGATAAAAATCTTAGTATAAAACATCCAGTATTCTTTTATAGAACAGCATTTTTCCTGAAGACTTAAACCAAAATTGAAATCTGAAATGTGCTTTCATTTTGCCCAGTGTTATTTTGCCAACACAATCTTTACATTAGCATCCTTTTACTTGCAAATTCTAAGGTCATTAATGGCAAAGCATAAGGTCATATTGTATGTCTGGTGGCATAAAGTCACACATTAATCCTCCTAATTAATTTACATACCAACTGAATAAAGGCTTTTGTAGCAGCAGTCTAAACGTTATTGTACAATTAGTAGTCTGAAACTGTGAAATTATACTGCTTCTATTGAAAAGGAACATAACTAAAACTGTCCATAGTGCAAGATTATCTGACTTTAATTAGATTGTAATTTGAAAATAAATGTAATAGCAGTTAATTTTTTATAAAGGTGTAATTTCTTTTACAAAGTTCCAAAATTTCATATTCATAAAAGTTCATCTTTCAGATGAAAGAAAATTTCATTATAAAGGAAGAATTCATTACAGATTAGAGAAAAAAATCTGAAGGATTAAATTTTCAGTCCATTTTAAATTCCATATCTTTAAACTGCGTCATTTTTTGAAAAACAGAACATCAGCTAATTTAAAATTTTGTGGGATCAAATAGCTGAAATAGTGTCCTTAAACTTAGACAATTTTTTATTCCCCTTTGCCAAACAAAATGCATGTAGCACACAAACACTTCTAGAGGGAATCTCATTGGGTGCTGATTCGTGCCTATTTCCTATTTCATGCAGAGGGGAAGGAAAAAAGACCTACACTCATAGAGAAGAGAAGCAGTGAAACAAACCAAAAGTACAATTAGCTCAGGGAATGGAAACATCTGAAAAAACATGTCGACTAAGTGCTCCAAAAAATGCTTTGGCACTAAGACATTCCTGCTGTTTCTCCTTTGCTTCCCATTGTGTTTATAGAAACAGCATTTTGTGCCATCTTTGTAAACAGGATTGCAGCAAAGAAGCACCATGTTTACTTTTTCCTCCTAGTGGAAAAAAATCCATAACTCCCCAAATGTGGTAAAATGCTGGAGACAGAAGGGAACATTGCAGTCTGCTCGGTTTGATTTGCCTGCTAAGTGAAGGGAAAAGACAACACGGTATCTGAGACAAAGATGGGTTAGTTGTGTGTTAAAGCCCCATACAGCATCAAGGTGTCTCTGCAAGCAGAATGTACAGCTCTTGCTGAAGCGATCATTCCACACAAGGAGGAAACAGTCACCACCAACAGAGCTCAGGGATTATTTTAGAAAACTTCTGAAATAATCATTAATGCTCTTGTACAAGAGATGCCAGAAAATAACTGTAAGCAGACTTGTGCATGTTCACAAATCAAAAGTTTCAGAGAGGCAGAAATTCCAGGCTCTATGTGATCCATATGTACGAGCTTTCTCTACAAGAGTAGAAGGAATATGCAAACACTGTCACTGTTATATATAAATGTAACTGAACATGAGCCAACAGTGTGTCCAGAAGTCAATGGGATCCTGAACTGTATCAGAATAGTGTGGCCAGCAGGACTACAGGAGTGATTTCTCCTCTGTACACAGCACTGGTGAGGAAATACCTTGAATTCTGTGTTCAGTTTTGGGCCCCTCACTTCAAGAAAGACATTGAGTTGCTGGAGAGAGTCCAGCAAAGGGCAACAAAGCTAGTGAAGGGTCTGGAGCACAAGTCTTATAAGGAGTTGATGAAGGAGGACCTTATCCCTCTCTACAGCTACCTGAAAGAAGGTTATACTCAGGTGGGGTTGGTCTCTTTTCCTAAATAATAAATTTAGGACAAAAAGAAATAGCCTCAAATTGTTTGAGGGTAGGTTTTAAATGGATATGAGGAAAAAATTCTACACCAAAAGAGTTACCAAACACTGGAACATGTTGACCAGGGAAGTTAAGGAATCAGCATCCCTGGAGGTAGATGAGACACTTAGGGGCATGGTTGAGTGGTGGACTAGACAATGTTAGATTTACTATTGGACTCCACGATCTTAAATGTCTTTTCCAACCTAAATGATTCTACATAAATCTCTGATTCTATCTTAAACGATGATGCCAGTGTTTTGGTGTTTAATGCTTTTACCAGTACACCTATGCCACTGTCTGCCAAGGCCACCACAGAACAGTAAAAGAATTTTGGTCTATTCATTTCCCAAAATTTTGAGAACTGTGTGTTAAACAAGAACTAGGACATAGTTGTTAATAACCTGTTTGTTGTAAACATCATAAAACAACTCAAAAAAATTGATTGACAGTGAAATTAAGTATTTTATATTTGCCTGTTACTCATTTTCAGAACATCTCGCCAAGTAAGACCTTAATACTTTCTTAAATGAGATCAAAGACAAAATTACTGTGCAGTAAATAGATATTTGGTGTACTTGGGAACTTAGAGAGTGAACTGAACTGGGAGTTTGCCTATTTTGTTTTTTAGTTGGAGACAAAAGGCATGATAGGTCTATCAGTGTTGTATGCTCCTCTTCTGAGCCTTCAGTGTAGCAGTTTCTCCACCTCCTAAGTGCAATTCAAAAAGAAGCATCAAAAAAGGCAGAAAAGAAGAAACCATCAGCTTGTAAGTAGTCACTAAAAATAACAAACTCCTGGGAAGCAACAGTATTTCTCCTTTGAAAAAAATTACAGTAGGAGTCTGACATTCTGTTCTGCATATCTTCACTGACATAGGAACCATCAGCAAACCACTTGATTTCTGGTTGCTACTCAGTCACAGGCACCATTATTAAAACTGATTCAATTCATCATGTGCTTTATGGGCAATTAATTCCACATTTTAAATTGGTAAAATGCTTTCAAATAATTGAATAAGCAAGAATAAAAGAAAACCAAGTGTAATTTAAACTTTTACTTTACCATGAACATCTGTCAGGTTCAAAAACAATAATGATAAGGATATTAATTTATATTATAGGAGATTGATAAATGTATCTGCAGGACATTCCAGAAAAAAAATTGAGATATATTACATGTCTCTGACCTGGGGTTTTTTTCAAACTTACAAATACCTAGGCCATTCCGTTTTTACTGCAGAAAGCGGGCAAGTATGACCAAAAATGCCTTATGCTTCCTAGGACAGTGACTGTGATGGCACACTTGAACAGCACAAGCAGTACCGTGCGGCGTAACACAGACTTGAACGGGCAGAAGGATGACCTGTGCCATATCCCATGCAAGAGATGGAAATGCTAACCATTTCTAACTTCAAAATTACATCTGTTTACTAGATTGTATCATTTTATTGCTAAGGTGGATGAATATAATAGTCACCTTTCAATCAACATCCAATTTATTAACAACTTAATATATATTGCTGACATAGTTTTTAGTACCTGACACCAGTCTCCAATGAGTTCTGCTCATTCTGTGAGTCTCCGAATAGTTTTCTTGTTTTCCCATGAACTTCCAATGGTCCAGTTTCTCCTTCACTATTAGAGGGTATTATTAACTGTAAGGATTCTAGCAGTTTCTCTAAATGCTGTGTTGTCTAACTTTAAACAGTTTTCTCAGAAATTATTTTCTACAAAACACTTTATGATCACACTAGTCTGAGGCCCTCACAGGTAGTGCAGAAAACACAATGGAATTCACAAAAGTATGGATGAAGAAAGCACTATCATTTAGAAAAACAACAAAAAATGATAAGTGTAGGATTAAATTCTCCAAGATGAGAGAGTTCTTATTTGCATTCTTAAAGTCTGAACATAATCCCAAAGCAAATTTCAACTTTAGTAATTCCCCATCGTCTAAAAATTTTTTTGATGGGAAAACACAGGAGGTCACTAATATGAAATGAACATATAGTACTGTTTTCACATCAGTCAACAAGAAAACTCACACAGTTCAAATATTTAATTTCAACTTCACTTGGACTTGATTAACAGTAGTAATAAAATAGTTGCAAAATAAAAAATAAGAAAAGGTAAAATAATTGGCATTGGCCACAGCAAGAAGTTGGATATCCAACAAGATACATCTAGTATCTTGCCAAAGAAAGGTTAGATTCATCCACAGCAAATATGGAGAACGGGCAATAAAATAACAAATTATTAGATCTCTGCTTTTCAAGTATCTATCTCTAACCTCATTTTTACAGAAAGTCAGTGTTTAATCTGTAATTTACCTGAATAAATTAAGTCATTCTTGTCTTAAAGCAACAAGTTTGGTCTTAAACTCAGTGAGAACAAACAGTTAAACACTTCTTGCAAAACTGTGAGTTTATTTTTAAAGATGTACTGAAAAACTTAACTATCAGCAAGTTATTTATGGTCTCAATAACATGAATCAACATGTGTCTTTTTTCTAACTGCAGGAGGCAGTTTTCCAAATTTTCCTAATTCCAGTATGATGCTTTTACCTTGCTTCTTCTGCTGAAATGTAGTTTCATAAATTATGAAGCACTCTCCATTTGTTGGCCACACTTGTATTTCTTTTCTTCACTGACCACCTAATTCCTATAAAACAGTTGCCTCTGGCCATGTCAAATTTCTTGCCAACCCTTAAAAAAAGTCACAACCTCTTCAGAATTAAATTTAAAAATTATATGTAGCCTCTACTCTGTCAACACTACAGACTGGTAATGAGGAAATCTCAGTGTGTTATAATAACTTCCAACATGTTGTGGAGCTAAAGGTCAATAAAGTAATGTAGTTTTTGAAATGTTGGTATTTATGATTTTTCTGTTACTTCAGTAGATGATCACTGAAAAATGAACAGTACCAGAGGATGTTATGTTGTCATGCTTAACAAGATCAGGGAGAAGACATGACCTTTATCAATTAGAATTCAAACACACTGAAGAAGAGCCATTACTGTAAAATTGTATTCTCATTTAACTAAGTCTGAAACAGTTCTGCTGACTGTAAAACATCTCTGCATTTTAAGTAATATATGTAGGTCTAAAACCCATTAAAGTGCTAGCCATCTCAATCTACTGATGAGCAAAATCAAAATCAGAGAAAATAAGATTATTTATCTTAGTGTTATAGATGGCTGCTCTCTGTCTGTAGACACACTGTCTGTACAGTTCTTTTGTTCAAAGTAGTGAATTTGTTTTTATAACAGGAAAAAAGTCTCTCATACCTGTTTTGAGAGTTCTAAGTCCCTGCTGGAAATACATCTGTATTTCACAGAAAGGCTTTCTTTGTTCTACTTTCTTACTGTACCATATCTTGAAGTCTCATACTGCAGAGTGAATTTTGAACACTTACATCTTTCTCTGCATTTTTTAAAGGGTAATGTTCACTCAATAGCACAACACCAGAAGTACATAATTATAAAGGGTGAAAGAAGCTGCATTCAAATTACCCACGAGTTTAAATGCTTGGCTCTGTATAATTACTTTCAAATTATTTCTGTCAAACACACGTTATAGTTGAGTTAGTCATTTATATTTTAAAAAGAAAATTAAGAAAATCAAGGAAGAACTTATTCAGAATTTTTAATAAGCACAGCTTTTTCTTTAACAAAAGGTATCAGGTTTTTAAACTACTTATTACTTAGTCAGCTAAATTCTGTGGGTAGTCGGGAAAACAGATTAACACATTAAAGACTACAACTCCAGCTTTCAGTATGGAAAATATAATGATTTAACATAGATATTGTGTAAAATAGCACCATGTTTCTATGTGAAACATTTGCAAATTTTAAATCAATTTTTCCTTTTTCTGAATTGGTACCTTTTACTTTTTATCCATCAGTAAGTGGGTTCGCCTGGAATCATAATATTGTGATGTATACCACATTGTGTTCTGTGTAATTGTTGTGCTCATGTTTAGGACAGGAGGCAAGAGAAAATGAAATAAACCTTCTGTCTTCTTCACTGAATTTGCATTTATGATCTCCAAGACCAGTTATTCTATGAACTTCAAATCTGTTTGAAAGGAAAGAGACAACTGTACATTGGCAAAGATGCACAGCAGGGCATCTGGAAGTGCCAAGCTGGATTCTCTTCTTCAGATATACCAACCTTTAAAAATTTCTCTATATATATGCTGTATATATAGAAACACAAATAAAACCATTTAGAACATACCACATGATTTCTTTCCACTTGTAAACCACATTTTACAGAAAAATTAAAACCTTCAGAACTGTTGAAGAGTTAAAATGTTTACTGGTCCATTTTCCATATTGCTGTTGTTGTTAACATTCTTCATCTACAATCAAAGATTTCCTGAGACTTGAAACACAGCCCTCAGTACTAAGTCAGTTGACCTTGGCAGGTGCAATTGAGAAGACTAATGAGATGCTCTAAGAGTTGTAATGTCAGAGCACTTCAGATTGAAGTGTTTGTCTCTAATACTACTTTAAACATACACTTCATATGGTAAGGAAATATTTCAGGCTTTTTATTTATGTAAAGCTTCCTTTTCAAAGCCTCTCAAAATACAGAGGTCATGTCTAACATCATCTGCAGTGGGGTGGAAAGCAAAGGATATTGGCCTAACTGAAACCTTATAATTGGTGAGAGACTCCATTGGATTATACAGTGCTAGAACAGAAAGGAAAAAAAAAGTACTGTGTGAAGCACTTACATGTTTTGGATGGGTTTGAACAGTACAGGTATTTCAGCTGTGGGCTGGCTGCACAGTGGGCCTGTGGCAGATTTCTAGGGCAGGCCAGAGTGTACAGCTACAGTTCACATCACTCTTATCTTTGTCCCTTGAAGTATCCTCATACAGGCATTAGGAGGTTCACCTTACATGAGACACAATATTCCTTATTTCCATGGTGAAATCGTTTGGCCAAGATATTGAGATATTGCAAATCTGAGGTTGTTGACCAAACTGGAAATAGAGTTTGGAAAATGAAATCTTGTTCAGTGTCACTAAGGTCCGTTTTAAAGGTTGAATCATGCAAATATAGAGTCTGCCAGGGTTTTCCCAGGCAAGTTCCAGTGCATGTTCTCCTTACCTCATACAAGTGAGCTCCATACAGTAAAACTAAGAAAAATCCAGAATTATTTAAAATGAAAGTGCATACTGCCAAATAAATATGAAAAATTCACCATATTTGGTGCTGAGTGGCTAGACTAGAATAGTTAAGCAAACCAAGGGGTTTCAATCTCAGTATCTGTAACCTCCTCTGCTGATTCCTCGGAGATAATAGCTTTAGTGTGTAGCACAGGATTGTCACAGGAGTGGCAGGGGAAAACATCATGGGCCATGTTTTGATCAGTAACTCAGCAGATATAATCTTTAGCATTATTGAGAAAATATTTAGGCATAGGAATGCTTTTCTCTCAGAAGAATCAGAAAAAAGCAACTTTTTTACAACTGGCTATATTTCAATGAAATTGTTGCATATTCCATGATGGAAAAAATTAACATGAAATCACAAGTGCCACGAAAAATGTTACCTAAAGTTATATAAGTCTCCATTAAAAATGTGTGGGTTTATTTCACTAAGGACAGATTTTTCAGAGCTCATAAGAATGTTGTTTTTATCTGTTTTCCTGGAAAATTTTTCTGTAATTAATTAAAATTCAGAAATACATTCTAAATCATAGTGTCTTCAGGGACCCGTGTGGGTGCTGGAAATCACAAACTCGATATTCTCTGAAGGAATAAAGCATATAGTACAGAAATTAATGTGGTTGGTATATAGTTCTTAAATATAGAACAACTTTTTGATTCAGAGTAAACAGAATGAGTGCATCATATTTAAATTACTGTGAAGCATAAGTCTTATGAATTCGCAATTTAATAAAAATATCATAAAACAATTTCATGTTATAGGGAAACCATTTGATTTCTTGCTGCAAAATTCCTAAATACCAGTCAGCTTACACCAAACTGTTCAGAATGTGTTTTCAAGCTGAAGGTACTGTTTATTAAGTTTAATTGGCAAAAAATACTAAAATACATTTATCTCAGTCCTTCAGAACTACATGTTTTAGCAATAATTTGGTTGTTAAGTTATAGAATATATCCTTCCCATGGGGGAAAGGGAAACCAGCAGGAGACTGGACTTAACTGCAACAAAAATTAATTTTTTCAGCTTCAGTGGAACATGGTTTTGAATGACACAACTATTTAGTGCTAACTGGTTTAAGTATGAAAGTTATAATAAAAATTCCGACATTTTTAAATGGAAAAGAGACAACATTGTAATTAAGCCTCACAATAGTGGTGTGGTGAGGCGTGAAAAATAGGAAACTTATTCAGCACCCAAGATAAATTATTGTAAATCTGTAGTAGGTGTATGTCAAAAATGAATTCAAAGTGCACCGCCAAAGGTTTTTCATTACTTCTAAAATGCATGACACTGCAAGTTTTACTGCTGACTGCTGTGTTCAGGAATTAGGCTGTGGAAAAGGGATACTAACCAAACTGTTTGTAACTGAAAGTCTTCAACATGTATTATCCATATGAATATTGTAAGCCCAGAGTGTTGAAGATAGAATAATTTGTTTCACTGTATCATTCCTTTCATTTTGTTGTAGCTCCATATTTAAATCCTCAATTCCTATTAAGTGAAAAAAATCAGAATAAAAATACCCAACCCCCCCAAATACTAAGACGCTAATACTAACATTTTTATTAATAGAAAGAATTCAGACAAAGTCTATAGAACATACATTTTTTGGAAAAAAATGATCCTGCTATAAACTGGGAAATTCTTTTCCTCTTCAAATTTTTGCCAACATGTAACTAATTCTCATTACTCTCAAGTAGCATTCAGAAATGAAGGAAAAATCATTTGAATTTAGTAAAAAGTCTTTGCAATACTTCTTAGCCAAAATAACAATCTAGGTGATATATCTGAATATCCAACACAAAGCTTTGTGTTTAATTCAGTAAATACATAATTTAAAAATACATTCCTTATAGAACTACCAGAAGGGATTTAAATGTCATAGACGTTCACATGGGACTTGAATGTCTGGAATATGCAAGTGTGGACACTTCATTGTGGACACTTCATGTGGACACTACATCTAACTAAACTAGATCTACTTCTTAATAGTTTTTTTTTCTGTACATTTTAACTGTGTGAGGATTCGGGGAAGAAAGAACAAAGTCTGAATGATCAAGTAGAGGAAACAAAGAGTTTTTTTAAGATTTCCAACTGTTTAATTTCAGAGTTATTTCTGACTTTTGGTTGCTTAGTAGTCTGTAAAACAGAATACTAAATCAGATTGGGTGCAATTTAATAACTGGATTAAGTGCAGCAATTCAAAACAGATTTATTGTCTGTAAATGAAAGTCAAGAACACAACCCAAAAGTTTCTGTCATAGGGACCAGTAAATTACCATCTTGGTGAACTGAAGTAGTCGCTTTCATAAACCAGAGAGGTTACCTTACTTTGAAAAAATAACCTTCTTGCCAGAGCTCATAACAGTGCAATTGCTGTCTCATAAAATGTTTCTTCTAAATCTATTAAGAAACTCAATTACTAGAAAACTATTTATGTCTGTGTAATGAGTTGAACCTGGGTTGATTGAGGGGCTTTTGAGCCAATCGTTTTTGCAATTTTGCTTATAAAAAGCCCATGCAGCACAGGAGATTCCTCTTTGTCTTCAGGCTCAAGGGCCGAGGGGTGGCCGAGGGTGGAGGGCCCTGGGCCCGGGCCCGGGCCCGGATCTGGGCCAGGCCCTTCCCCTCAACCCCTCAGTGTGGCGGCGGCGTGGGGCCGGCTCTCATCTCTGGAGGGCGCGGGCTCAGGCTCCAGCCGGGCTCCTCTTGATTTCTCAGCACGGCGGCGCAGAGCCGACCTTCTACTCCCAGGGGAGAGCTGTTCGCTCTGCAGGCAGTGTGTGACCGAGGCCACGGAACTGAAGATCTGAAGCCACTGAAACTCCATACCGGGACCGGCGAGGCCGGCAGGGCACTTTTACATCCAGCACAGCTCTCGCCAAAGCTGAAGAAACACCACACCGCAACTGACAAAAACACCTTTTCTTCCAAGTCAGCGAGGAAAGAAATGAAAGGCAAAGTCACATGGGATAAAACTGAACATGGCAGCTCCAAGGTGAGAAACAGAGGGGAAAGGGATGAGATCTAGCAGCTAGATAACAACGGGAAAAGAGGGTTACTGCTCTTTTTGGTGCGAAGCTTTAAAAACGCTTCTTGCAAAGCCATAGAAAGGGCTTTAATCCATTTGGAAAAAACTTGGGGGCATGAAAAATTTTTGTGGAGCCTGTGACTTTAAAGAGAGGTCTACGCCAAGCCAAATAGAAGTTGTGGAAAAATGTTAGAGACTTGAAGTAGAGAATTTTTGCTTTCAAACTGAGATAACTCGTCCTTAAAAAATTAAAACCCCGTTTTTTTGTATGGCCCCTGAATTGGCAGTGTGAGAAGACTGCAAAAGATTCATGGGAAAGATACTTTTTTTTTTTTCATTTCAACAGATTGTTTCTCCAGGCAGGACTGTTGGTTTGTGAAACCTCTATGGCACAATAGAAGAAACCTCTTTTTTCCTAAAGCATAAATAGACTTTTTAAAAGGTACAACTTTAACCAAAATACCATGTTCTTGTTTTGTTTTCACTTGTGAAAAGTTAATGGTAAAGAAAAAGCATTGGGAAATAAAAAGTGTTTTAAAAGTTTGTTTTAATATCTTATCAGTTCTTTTTTTCCATTCTGTTCATAATAAATTTCCTTTTATACTGCAACTGTTTAAGTGTAAACCTTGTTTTGCCCTAAAGTTTCTTTACATTTTCCTCAATAAATCCATTCTCCCCTTATGCACATAATTAGATTTCATGTGTTTGGCATTTAAACCAGTGTCAAACCACAACAGTTTATATTCTTATAGTGAGAGAGGAAATGCAGGAAGATGCAAGGGGATATGAATTTAACTTAATAAATTAATACAACATATCAACTTCTATTAAAGTGGGAGTTTAAGTTTTGAAACTATGAGAAAATTAGAGATGACTATAGAAGAAAAATCTTTTTTCTGTAGCCTACTAGAAATTCAAAACTGTGGTCTAATTTGTGACATGAACATAGTCACCAAGCATGTGAAATAAATTCTTTCTAAACTAAATCTGCTTCTTAATAGTTTGTTTTTTTTTTTTTCTGTACATTTTATCTGTGTGAGGATCCAGGGAAGAAAGAACAAAGTCTGAATGATCAAGTAGAGGAAACAAAGAGTTTTTTTAAGATTTCCAACTGTTTAATTTCAGAGTTATTTCTGACTTTTGGTTGCTTAGTATTCTGTAAAACAGTAAATTATAAATGGATTAGGAAAACAGGAAAAAATAAACTGCAAACCCAAGAAATTAAAAAGTTTTATGAAAAATAATTCAGATTTTATCTTTTAAAAAAAGAACATTCCATTTCTTGTTCTGTTGTGAAAAGATGAAGTTGGTCTACCAAGTCAATATAATGCTTCTGTTATAATTTTATAAAGCCTTCTTGATTTGAGAGAATTATCTGTGGAAGCTGGGCTGGGAACACATTTTGAAAGCAGATGTTAACATGTATCTCTATCAGTACCAAGAGAGAGAAGCTTTTATGCTTCTCTCCTTGTTTAACCATTAGGAAAAAAAATGCACACAAAAATTAGGTCTAATACCTCAGCTTAGCATTAGAAAATTGCTTTTAAGCATCCTTACATATAAGATAGATTTTACTGGATCAGAGTGTGTGATGAATTTTTCCTGTTGATTATGCAAGAAAAATAGAAATCATTTGGCTGAGACTGGGACATCTCAACTATTAGAAAGAAAAGATTTTGTTTATTAAGGAAGACAGCATAACTCTATAATTATGATATGGTAAATGCTGATAATTTGACATAATGCAATTTAATAATTTAAATAATTTATAAGCGCTAGTTACCTTATATGTTAGCAGCATGTAAATATGGAAGTGATTCTAAATGACTATTGTCTTCGGTTACAATGCAAGATGTAACCAAAATTATGTGTTCTATCACCATCTGTTGAAACAAAGTAGGGCAAGGTTCTTTATCTCTTCCATGACACATCCCTGATAACTCCTACCAGGAGATATCTTCTGTTAATGGGCCTTCCAGCCTCACTGCCTGACTCATAAAATTACATCCTCCTATTGTGAGATGCTCTGCCCAGGAGGAGGAGCCAAGCATTCCTACCTGCATATAATCTGAGGTTTGGAACACCACAGTCAGCCGTTACCTACTGGATTCCCAGAGGGCAAGAGCTACGTAACCACCACTGGACCTTCAGAGGAAGACCAGACCCTTCTGCAGGATCACTGCTTCAACAGACCCACATCTATCACCTCAAGAGGACTGCAGCCACCCCTTAATCAGACTGCTACCAGCACCCTGCCTGACAGGGTGTCAGGTCGTATCCTGACTCTGGCAGGGTTAAGCCAGTGTTTCTGTATTATTCCCTTTTTACATATACCAGTAAAGAGCTGTTATTCCTATTTCTCATATCTTTGCCTGAAAGCCCCTAAATTTCAAAATTATAATAATTCGGAGGGGAAGGGGTTACATTTTCCATTCCAAGGGAGGCTCCTGCCTTCCTTAGCAGACATGTGTCTTTCAAACCAAGACACTATAAACTAGAGAGTGGACAAGGACATAAAAGGCAGAAACAGAGGAGTTGTGCACATTAATAAATGCTGGATTTTTGTTGTTATAAAACTGTGATGTCTTGTAGTTATATCTGAGGCTGTTCGCTGAAACAGAACTACAGGAACGATCTTATTTGGTCCTATCTTACTTAAATCTTATCTGACCACTGTTATCAGTTTCACAGATAAATTACCTGTTCATCTGCTGAGGACAGATCTCGAATCCTTTCATTTCATCAATACAGTGATGATAGTGTTAATGTTTGCTTATAAAACCTTTGACCTGAACGTGGAACAAACCCATGATGTGCTACATTTTCCTAAGGTTTAAAAGTGGAGGAGGGTTTACTGCCCTTTGCAACTACTCACTGTGACATTAAACCCTTCTATCCCTGTCTCGCCTCAGCTGTGAAGAAGAGTCATCCACCTCATCCCCTGAGTAAGAAATAGCAGGCATACCTACTGAGTATAAGATGTTCCAGTTGTCTGAGACGTAATACTAATTTGGTCAGACACTCGTGAATGGAAGCTGAGAGCCATGTGAACTTTCTGTATTTTAAATGGAGTTTTACATATTGTTCAGTGTACGTGAAGACTTATCTTTATACTTTCCTTATTCTATGTCTTTCCTTTTGAAATATGTAAGGAAAAAATAGAATTATTTTATAAACTTTGCACTAGTAAAATGAAAGAATTTGATTTTCTGAGATCTCTCACTGAAAGCCCGTGACATAGTTTCTGTGGGATCAAAGTGTCAGAAGTTAAATCCTTCTGAAACCATACAAGATTTTTTTTTCTAATACTATGAATGCTAATAGGATCCAAAATCCTGTTGAAATAAGCTCTTATGAAAAGAATCTCTGTTCAGAAGCAGAAAAGGTTACCAGAGGTAAGGGATATTTTGGAAGTGAAAAAAATGTTCTTTTTATGGCTCTTGTATCATTCTTAAAGTTTTTCAGATCTTCTAGCTATAATGAATAGCTTCCATAAAGGATAAGGAAAATGCAAAAATCCTTTGAGATATGTCAGAGTCACTTATACAGTAATCAAGCTTATGATTTTGATGGAGGTAGCAACTGACTAGAAGCTTTTGTCACTGTTTGATAAGATCTCTATGTGTGATTCTGTTGGGTTTTAGCAGAAGAACCTAGGTAAGTGTCAGTGTGACAAAATGAAGAGTAATAAGTTGTCTGTTCCATGGAAAAGTCTCTTTTACTGAAACAAGTAACAATATTCATAAATAAAAAGATCATTTACCCATATTTGAATTAATATGAAAATAACTGTTTCTCTTTTTCTTTTTTTTCCTGGCAACTTACAGTATTACAAAATATTTCTTTTTATTTTTTGGTTCTTTTGTTTCGAGGAACAAACTGGATAGGGAGAAAAGAGTATGCAGATCAGGTGAAGCTGAAACAGAATACTTTTACTCTTGTAAAACCTTCCCCAGTTGAGGAATTATCTGAACTCATGGTAGCTTTGTTTGTTTTCTCTTTCCAGACAGATTGTCACATTTGTATAAATATAAAGGGAAGAAATAGGTAACAGGTATAGCTGGAAACCATGAAGTACAGAATTTTTTATATGAAACAGTTTTTCCCATTTCATATTCAGAAAAGTTCAGGATATGATAGTGATAAACGTATACTTGCAGGATATAAGTAGTGTTCAACACGGACTATATATAACAATAGGATCATTGACAGCATGTTTAATAAAGCTTTTCCTTCACGCAGCTATCAAATTAAACTGTAAAAGTTTGAAAAGGTTGTGCTTAAAATCAATCATTCACAATTTTTCATGGTGGAATATTTTCTGAGAAACTTGTTTTCATCAATAGAAATTACAAGAATAATTTCAATGTTCCTGATTAAGAGTGCATTAAGAGTATAAAAATGATCAGACTCGCGAACAGACTACAAACGTCGCATAGGAGAATATGAGAACATAAATGTTATGGTGTTCTACTTTTAGTTTAGCAGAACTATTACAAGGTTATTATTAAAAACTGATATTAAACTTAGAATGTACATGCACAGTGTTACACAGATCTCAGTGTCTGGTACTCACCTTTAAAAGTGAAAAGGGACAGAGCCTCAGCTGGTGCAAATTGCCTTTCACTTTCAGTTCCTCTTGCCACTGGAATATGAAGTGTTACTCTATGTTTTGCACCTCATATTTTTATATCAATGGAATTTTAGAATCTACTTTTTTTTTGCCAGCATTACAATATCCTTCTATTTTATTTAAAGTTAGGTCTGAGAGTTCAGTCAGGAGCTTCCCTGTGATACCGCTCCTGGTAAGATGATATCCTAGAATATAATCCAAAATGCACTAATGTCGCTAAGTGATGTAAGACAGACTTTGGATGAGATCCTCACTGTACTTGATGATGTGATGTAAAACACAGAGTTTTACAAAAAAGAGTAATGAGTTTTACAAAGAGTAATGAGTATTTTGCTTTCTCCTGTGGACTGTATTTATGTTTAGTTTTTGTTTACTTCACATATTTAGTTCAAGTGAGCCAAGACCCCACAAACTCAGATGAAGACAGTTCTCTTTAGGGAAGTTTATAGTAAGGACAAAATGAAACACAATCCCCTCAAAGTCCAGCTTAGTGCCATCAAAACAATATCATCTTTTCTGTATTACCAGGCACTGACACTTTGAATAAATCTCCTTCAGGACTTAGATTTTAAATTAATTTTGTCAAATACCTTCTCATAATTCTAATTTCTAAAGACTCAATTTACAGGGAGATATGAAAATAGGAGAGTTTGGGGGAGTTGTATTTAATTTAATACAAATCAACTCCTAAGTCATATTTCTGAGTCGTCCTCAAAACATTCAAGTATTTTTTATACTAGTGTCTCATTTAATTTTAATGTTAAATGTCCTTCTTTCCTGTTGATAAACATGAGGAGTGAATGAAATGGTTTGCATTGCAACAACAAAGGGTCAGAAGGTAAACACCATCATTAAGACTTCAGCTAGTACTGACGTCTCAAATCCATGGAACTGCTCTTTGCAGTATCTACTATTCACTGGGAGAACCTATAATATAAATAATATCACCTAACATGGTGTCAGTGAGGAGATGCACAAGAAGCTGGGAAGGAGCATGGCCAGGACAGCTGACCCAAACTATCCAAGGGGATATTCCATATCACAGTATGGCATGCTCAGTAGATAAACTATGGGCAGTTGGCCAGGAGGGGCTGATCACTGCATCTGTCAGTGGCCAGTGAGTAATGGTATTGTGTATGAATTTTTTCTCTTGGGTTTTGTTCTTCTCTCTCCTTTTCGTTACTATTCTTTCACAATTCAATGTTTTCCAGCCTTTCTTGGCTAAACATAGCCTGTTCTAGCACTGGAAATGGGGGTAGGAAGGGTTTTAGCAATGACTTAGAGTACAATGTTTTTCCATTCCAAATTCTAGGCTCCTTTTTCACAAGAGTTGTTTTTTGAGCGAAGTCATACGGTTTTTTATTACTGATTTTTATGGCTGCCTTTTAAAGACTAATAATTCATGTAGTAATACAAGGTAGCTTTTGTCCACCAAAAGTGTTACCTACATTTTATAAACCTAAGCTTAATTGTCAGTGCATCATTAACCAATTTTTTATTGTTTAATGGTGCTGACTTGTAATCTTCCCCACAAAAATACATAGACTGCTTGTTGAAGTTGGTGTTTATGATAACTATTTGGTTGAACCAGTAAAACAAATCAACCAAATAACATTTTCTCAGTTACATCACAGGAAAAAGAAAACCCACACAAAAATCCCATCCAAAAAAAGACAGACTGTGGTTGGAAAAAATCTGCACTTGAGAAATTAATTTAATTTTTTCCTAATCTGTGACATATGAAATATTGATATGTCTATCTTAATGGGGATAGAAAAAATGCTAGCATATATAAAAACGAACTAGGCTAGGAAATTTTAACAGCTAAATCTTTTAAAAATAGTTTTGTTTGAAGTATCTCACTTTCTTCTCAGCCTAATTAAGTGAGATGAAACATTTATCATCATTGATTTTATCAACAATGCTTTCAAAATGATGGAATACCAGTACTAGAAAGCTTGGGGAGGATGTATCATCATCTCAACATTCTGATTGAACATTAAAAAGTGAACAAGAGAATAGCAGAATTTAAAGTTTAAATTTCCAGGGTCTTTACTCTTATACAAGGGGAATTAGTTTCTATTTTATTCTACAAGGTCACAGAACTTTCTTACACATAGAATGTGTGTTGTTACAAAATACCTTTGTAATTTTAACCCTTGGGAATTAGAAACAAGATGATAGTTGAGTTAAAATATTGATACCAGTATCAAATTTTAACTACTTAGAGAACAATGTTTAATGAGCATAACCTAAAAATACCTCATAAATTAATTACTGCCAAGTTCAGATATCATTCATAACAGTCTTGGAGTTCATTAGAAATAGAAACCAAATTCTTCCAGGATCAGTGGAGTTTGTGGTCTCATGCATGAGGACACTATTTTTTCTTGACGATCATAAAGTTAAATAATGTGGATTTCATTCTTTCTGAGATTGTTAAGGGGAACACTGTGATCATGGTACTTGTCACTACCAAATTCATGATCTCCATTAAAACAGAAGAGAAAACTTGTAAAAAATATTAGAATATCTCTCAATGATCATGCGTGTGCAGCAGTTTAAAAAGCCACATATACAATTTTTTGTACACCATTTCAATATGAAGTTGTGAAAAACCCATCATGTTTTGGAAATCAAGCTTCATACTAGTGCATATTGTAGAATCTGCACAAAACCTTTAGTTCAGGTGGTGTTGGGATTAAAGGGTTAAAAATGGAAGATTGATGAGGAGGAAGATTTGTTTTCACTCAAGATGTCTTTACATGTGAGAGATGCTAAGAACATTCAGTCTGGAAAATTTCTCATTGTTTTCTTTCTGTCTTGAGAAGTGGAATTTCTGTAGAAGATAATGGAATGCTGCAAAAGATCTAAAAAGCATTCTGCATAGGCCTAGGTCTCCTGGTGCGGGAGGAGGGGAAAGGAGAGACAAGAAGCTCAGAGAATGTAAAATCACAGCTTTGCAAAGGAATGTGCTTGTCCCAGGCCCTATGTTATATCAAAGCAGGGAATGGGCCTGTCACATGTGCTTTCTGTCCCTGTTCAATTTGGGTGATGCGTCTCTCTGCCAGTGAAATAATGGAATAAATCTTTTAATTCACACTTTAGCTGCAGATCATGGCAGTCTTGGTTTTACCTGCATATATTCACTTCACACAGGAGGTGCTTCATATTTCAGGGAACTCCAGCTCAAAAATAAGAATTTTATTTTAAAAAGTTGGTTGGGGTTTGGGTTAGTTTTTTGGAGGGTTTTTTTGTTTGGTTTGGTTTGATTTGTTTTGGTTTTTTTCTACAGGGTAAAGCTTTTCTATTTCATGAGCAAGACTTGTTTGGAGCATAGTTTTGTCATAAAATAGACCAAGAAAATCTTCAGTACCTTTTTGTATTGTATTTGCTCTGTTTGTGCCACAGCTGCATACTGCTTTATACCTCTGCAGGAAGCTTCATGTAGAGACAGTGCTGGAAAGGTTAATGGCAGTTACTGCACTGCTAATCTATTCTTTAAACCACTGATTAGCATTGAAATTGATTCCCAGCTCCTGGTGGCTGAAATGACATTAATCTAGTCTCTCCTATTAAGAATGTTACACCTTTCCTATGTTACCAGGTGATAACACATCATTAATTTGATAGCTTCCATTGTTCCATCCTTCATTGGAACACCTATAAATGAGAGCAATGAGCAAAAATTTAATGTATTCTTTCAGAAATAAAAAAAATAAAGTAGTTTTTCATCAAGTACATTTGAAATGTGAAGGACAAGTATTTTTTGTAACTGTCAAGTATCCAAAGGTATGAATACAGGCATTAAGTTGTGGTCAGACAGATACAACATTATTATAGTTATAAAACTTGCAAATGCAATCCACTGTGACAATGTTGAAAGCTGAGTGGACAGTACCCAGTTTTCAACTACTGCTGCCCTATGTCCATATGGCATTCAAACTGTAAACAAAACATTAATTTCTTGTTTTATTCATCAGAACAAACCAAGTTGCACAATTCCACAATGAAAACATTGTACATCAAAGAACATATACTCTTCAAAGCTACTTTCAGTTTCCAAACACCAAGCCCAACCTTGCCTTTACGCAATTGGATTACATTCCCGCAGGATGGCATGTCTTTTGGATATGTAAAATCTTGTGGCTTAGCTATCCTGTCCAGAATTCTGCTTTCATTATTAAATAAATGGATTATAAAGCCAGAGTCTATTCAGCAAGACTTTTTTTTCTGCCAATCCTGAGAGGTATCAAAAGTAAAAACCTTACATAACAATTTATGCATGAATCTACAGCCTCATTTTCAAGCTGTAGAAAATAATCTATCCTTGGTGGAAAGATAAGAGGTGATAAACAACATGTTATCTCTTTACAAATATTCACACCTGGCTTATGAATTTTCTGGCATAAGCTTTTAATGAGAAATTATCATAGAATGAGGAAGAAATGAACTTCACACTATCATGAAAAAAATTCTGCTCTAGAGTTTTTTCACTCTAGTGAACCAACTGAGAAAATCGTGATGATCTCAGTGATGTCACTGAGAGCGTATTGTAAATATCTTATTCAAGAATTTTGCTAAGGCAGGTATGTGTTCACCTTGAAAATAAAATAAAAAACTTACAGAATTGCAGCTTTTCCAAACAGCATTAATTTATGACAATACTTCTGACACATTGAAGGTTAAAAAATTAGAAGATCTAGCATATTGAAACTTCAAACTAAACAAAACTAAAAAAAATAATAAAAACATTTGTAATACTTGCCTGCTTATTATGAAAGACATGAAGTTTGCACAAAAAATAGAAAGAAAGTGAGTTGCAGGGTCAAGAGAGTTCTAAAAATCACTAAGTAGCAACAATGTTATTTTTAAAAATAAGAAAAATCTATCACAATTAATAGCGTTGAACCATTGTATTGAAAAAGAAAATTACTAAGAGTTTGTAAAAATACTTAGGGAGAGTCAAGACTAAGCACAGCCTTTAATTTAGAATGTGGCACAACACAAATGTCACCAAAGGAGAAAGAAGAAAGTTATGAACTTTCTATAAGCTTTCTTTCTTATGAATTACTATCCCAGGAAGGTCTTGTTCTTCTAAAAAAGATATACAAATGTAATTCACTTGAGAATTAAAAATCCCAAGGAAGTACCAAGATAGTTTGAATTTTGAAGGATAAGGGAAAAATGTCTATAAAGGCATTTAGACTGCAGGTCACTACAAAGTGTGTACATATACATAAAACATAATTCTGCACTCTATAAAAAGACAAATTTCCACAGATTTCACACGGTGAAAATACGTATGCACAGAGTGGAAAATACATAGAAATTGATGGAGAGACAAACAAAGAAAGATGAATCTGAGAGATTAATCTGTACATATTAGTATTATCTTTTCTATAGACTAACATTTTTCTTCTGTTAATATTAAGAATCAAGAAGAAAGAGAAAAGTGCAAAATAATGTCTGCAGATGACAGCCATTTCAATCACTAAAGGTTGAAAAAAAGAAAAATAGCACAATATAATTAGAGAATTGGTCTATGTGTAACATTGTCATTTTGTATTGAATGAAGGGGCAAATAAAAATTTCAGAAGGAAAAGAAATGCTTTGAAAATTGCGTGTCAATATAGAAAACTGTCCTGGTGAGGAATGTATAATTAGTGATGCAGGGCTAGGTTCCCTATCTGTCTAGTCCAGTTATTTGTCTCCATCAAGGTGCCTGATTAGGAAAGCATGTGAAAAGTATCCTGGAAAATGCTTATAAAAATTCTCATCTAAAGACAAAGGTCACTAGTATTTAGAACAAGCAGAATTCGTATTAATTCCAAATATTTTTCAATTTCTGCTTCTTTGGACACTGTGTTTTTAATTACTCTGGGTTATGTCTATGCATGTATACACTACTGATCTATTTGTGAAATCAGCTTTCAGAGATATTTAGGTACATACTAATGAAAAGTGTTTTTTCCACAAGCAGATTCTGGTGAGTACTTGATGCCTTACGTTTTAACTTCTATATTTTTCAAATCCTGTATTGCCTAGTGTATAACTCTGAAGTTTCTTGTAGCTTGTTAGCTGCTCTCTTAGGCCAGACAGACATAACAAAGCTTCTCTGAGCTTGCTGTTCAAGGACACTCGGGCTGTCCTCGGCCCAAAAGGTAAACTAGGACCATGAAAGAGGTGGAGAAATCAAAGAGAGCTAAAGTTTTAATTGGTGAATTTATGCTGATATGCAAACAGACCAAACCTATAATAGCGTGAAGAATTCGTGACCTGTCGTCCATCTTTGGGTCCATTTTGGAAGTAGCCTCTGGCTCCCCGAGGTGTACCTTGAAGGCCCTTCAAATGAATACCTACCCTTATTCCCTTACTCCTGTCTAGTCTCCGTTTCCAGGTAGCTGGAGAAAGCATCATACTCAACTAGTTATTCATTGTTTTCTTTTGACAGCAACCTTTCAATTTAGTTGATATTCTCTTCTTTTTGACTTGAGAGAAAAGAATGCAATCTAGCTCTTGATGACAGAACTGTAATTTACTGTGTAGCTTTTCAAAATAATTCCTAGTATTCTCAGTCCTTTTATTGGATTTTAGTTTGGGATTTGTTTTGGATGTTTTTTCCCAAATGTTTTTGCATATTCAAAACACACTTCATTGAACTTTTTCAGTTACTCTATTTCTGAAAAACTTTTCATGTGAAAAGATACCAGGGGGATAAAAATTAAAAATTTCGTGACCAGAACATACTAATTCACATTCCCCAACTGAACAGATATAAATTCTGATTCAAGTGGGAAATACAGGGGTCCATTCCTACCAAATACTTACAATAAAACAAAATTTAAATTTTACAGTAATCAAAATGAGTAAATGTTCAACAATACAATAAAAAATTAAAACTGTATGTTAAAACTTCCTCAAATTAAAGACAAGAAAACTCTAAGTTTACCCAAAACCTTGCTATTGTCATAGAACGGAAAACTCAAATTTTGAGATGGGAGAGATGAACAATGAACTTGATCAATGAAGGTGGACAATAAGATGATCAAATAGAATATGGTAGAAATATACTGTTTTAAAAATAAATTTTAATCATACAGAATTAATATTAAATCCAGAGACACATTTTTGAGCTATAAAATAAAGAAGAAATGAAGTTTCTTATCAATTTAGATTTCTAATTTCTGATAAGAGATTTTTTATTTTTGAGATACCTCTGAAAAATATTTTTTACTGTTTTTTCCTGTCTTTCCGTTTCTGTGGAAAGAAGACATATAAACAAGCAGACAGACAAAGAGATAAAATTTCTTAGCAGATGGTGGCTGAGATGTCAGATAAAGTAATGACCTGTTTCTAAACAGCTGAGAAAGAGGTGATATCTCAGAGGGGTTTTTTAAAAGAATTAAAACTAGGCAGATGGTGTCCATTCTCACCCACAGCTGAGGTGTTACAGCAATATTACATCATCACAAATTTATAGCTGAAACAGAAGTTACACACTTTCTCTACTCTTTTTTAGTGATTCTGTGAAGAGTAGAATAAAATAAAATCTGGGTGTCTGGCCATATTATTTTTTGCTCTTAATATCTGATACTAGAAGTATCAGATATTGTTGCTTTCTAATCTTCATATTTGTAGTAAGTATTGAAATTTATCCAGATTTGTTAGAATCATAGAATATGCTGAGTCAGGAGACACCCACAAGGATCATCAAGTCCAAGTCCTGGTCCTGCCCAGGAAACTCCAAGAATCAGACCATGTGTCAGGGAGCATTTTTCAAACACTTCTTGAGCTCTGTCAGGCTTGGTGCTGTGACCACTGCCCTGGGGAGCCTGTTCCAGTGCCCAGCCACCACCCGAGTGATAAACCTTTCCCTGATATTTAATCTAAACCTCCCCCGATCAGCTTCATGTTTTTTCTTTGAGTTCTGTCACTGATCACCAGAGAGAAGAGATCAGTGCCTGCCCCTCCTCTTTCCCTCATGAGGAAGTTGCAGACTGCAGTGAGGTCTCCCCTCAGTCTCCTCCAGGCTGAACAGACCAAGTGACCTCAGCCAACCCTCATACGGTTGCCCTTCCAGACCCTTCACCATCTTTGTTGCTCTCCTTTGGACTTTCTAATAATTTAATGTCTGTTTTATATTGTGGCACCCAAAACTGCCCCCAGCACTCGAGGTGAGGCTGCTCCAGTGCAGAGCAGAGGGGACAATCCCCTCCCTTGCCCAGCTGGCGATGCTGTGCCTGATGCCCCCGAGGACAGGGCTGGCCCTCCTGGCTGCCAGGGCACTGCTGGCTCATGTTCAACTTTCTGTTAATCAGGATCCCCAGGTCCCTCTCCACAGTGCTGCTCTTCAGCCTCTCATTCCCTGTATTAGAATGCATAGTGAAAGATATACAATTTATAGAGAAGTTAAAAAAAAAAAAAAAAATCATTGCCAACTATTAGACCAAATCAGAACTTTAACTGAACATGATTGTGATTTTTTTTGGAAAGTACATTTTTAAAAATTCAACAGTTTAGTTGTTATTGAATATGAACTACGCAAACCAAGCACTGTTACTGAAACACAGCTTAAAAAGTTAGAACAAGCATATGAAAACTGCCTTTTCTACTCTTGGATGCAAATTTATCATCTATTTTGGTAATTTGAGATCTAAAAGTTCATATTTACAAAGTTCGGAATAACACTGTTGTATGCTAAGTAATGATCACCTATAGCAGTCAGACTTAATCATCTTCAGTTCTCTTTAAGAAAGTTCACATTTTCCAATTTGCTAGATAGACTCTTTAATGTTGCTAGTCTAACACATACATTTAACTTTACCATATTCTAGACTTCTGAATAACAACAGCCTGAATTCAGAAATAGACACAGTTGAAGCAATGAAATATTCAAACTCCTCCATCAGGAGAAAGGTTTTTTACTATCAAAACCTAAAAAAATTTTACAAAATACATAATTCCTTGCTTCTGTTTCAGGTATTAGGGGATTTTGACTGACTGATGTTTCTTGTGGATGGCTCAAGACATTCATAACTTCACTGGAACAAAGAATTAAAAATAAAGAAGGCCTTTTCCCTGTGCAAGCAGATTTCATAATATGGATATTATGGTAGCTCTGTGCTATAAATGTCAAGAATTTAATTATTTATTTAAGCTTTGTGTAGTAATTCTGAGGAAAAAAAACATGTATCAATGGGGTAGTGATGCAACATCCTATTTTTTCTCCTTTTTTATCTTGCCCTTGGCATTTCATTTAGAACATTATTATTTACTTAGCATTACCTGCATAAATGAGCAACGAAATCTCTGGAGTTGTGACAGCTTTGAACAGAATTTAAATTAGTTCATACTTGGCACAAGATATAGAAGATACTGTGAAGTTTCTTTAGCTTGTCAAAAGGAGATGGAACATATTTCAAACTCCGAACTCAGTGGCATTATGCCTTCCTTATAAACATAAAGTGTTTTTGTGTACTTGGACACTTATATACCTCATATCCTTTTTTCCCTTCATTTTGCTTTTGTTGTTTTTCTTGTTGATAGTGCAGTAACAGGGCCAGGCAATAGCAGTCTGGAAAGACTGCCAATGTCCTCCACTTAAGAACATCTTAATTCCTATAAAATAGACTTGAAATCAGGGTCTGTATCCCTGTTGACTGAACTACCCATGAGCCTGTGCAGAAGCAGAATTTTTCACGTCCAGGGAGGATTTGAGACAAAAAGACACAAAGAAGCATGAGGTGTGTAATACTCTATATTACAAATCTCAGTGTACACACACAAGTATTTCCTTAGACCTTGATGTAAATTTAAAAGCTCTGAGCATTCCACACTAGATAGAGTGTTCATTCATATAAGTAATATTTTTATTTCTGTCATTATTCAACAGCATCTGGCACAAAGTCTGATGTTGCATAAAAGCATGGTGGATGGCATTAGCTGCTAAGCATTGATTGCCATAATAGTATAAAATACAAGGTAATTCTTAATCTTATATTAAATAAAAGCAGTGTTAACACAAGCATTTTTAGCAATAAAAACTAAATTGTTTAACCGCTTTATCGATCAACATAATAGTATTTGTGTAATGTAAGACACCTAACTCCATGTTTCTTTCTCAATAAAATAAATAACCTGGCTGTTTACTGGACTGGGTCAGAGATTGTCAAAGAGTACAGCTGCTGAGAGAGAAATAAAATAGAATTTCTACCTAGAGGCTGTTTCATTATGCCAGACAACACTTTGTATTGATCCCTCTCTATTTATTTCTAATTTTGTTGTCCCTGATTGAGCAGAGCTCTAAATCTTGTGATGGCTTACAGGCTGTTAGGATGCAGCATTGTAACATGAAGTGCAAGGTAGCAATGTTCTCATTTTAAGTTGTAATTTAGTCTGATTTGCAACAAATTAGGCTTTCTAAAGTAGCATTTTAGTACAGAGAGGCAATTTGTTTCGTAAGTTTTCCATAGCACACATATAAATTTCTTAGAACTCCGTGAATATTTTTTTGTTAGTTCTGCAAGATTCCTGTTTTTTTTTTAAATTGACAATTTGCTTCTAAATTTCTCACTTTTTATAACAATACAAAAACTATTTCACATCGTTTCATCATTTTAAGTCACAGACAACAAGGGGCTAAGTACAAGGGGTTTTTTTCAGGTTTTCTTGATTTTAAATATATTGCCACTGGATTACCAGAATGCTTTTGATTCCTAGTCTTGTACATCACAGTTCCATTGCCTTAAAAAGAGTCTTTAAGATAAGAGCAAGAATGGAGAAGCTGGTTCCTGATCAGTAGAGACAAACTGGCAAAAAATCAAGTTACTTGATAATTCTATGGAGTATTTTGAGCATATGTCAAAAAAAAAAAAAAAAAAAAGAATATGTTACTAATTGTAAAAAACTGTATTTTTCCTTTAATGTCATCAGGTTTGCACCCTTTCTTGGCAAATACATTCCTAATGTACTCATGCAATATATTTGGCTACATAAATGAAAAAAAAAATAAAAGTGAGTATTTGTTAATGTGCTATGAATTTTTAAAAGGAGAAAAGGAAAGCCAAGGAGAGAAAAAAAATCATGTAAAGTATATGATTTCCAATCAAATAAACCTCACTCTTTTCATTACAGATAACACAAATGATCGCCCTGGGATTAAAAGTCTGATAGCTAGTATTTTATAAAACTAGTTGATTTCTTTGAACATTTCATCCAAACAGAAAAAAAAACATGCTTCTCAGAGAGGAGCAAAAACCAGCAGAAAGCATCCTGAAAGATCTTTGTTAACCATTTTAAACAAATTTTAGGGTAATATATTTACATCCTTCCATACATCTGCTTAATGTTTTTTTCTTTAGGGAGATGTATTATAAAGAAAAGGGAAGTGAGTTTAGACTGTTAGATTATTTTGACTAGTTTTTTAACTGTAGATCTTATATTTTCATGCTTCTAAATTTTATTTGTCAATCATGGTCACAATTTTTTCAATCACAGTCACAATTTTTTCAATCACATAAAGACAATGCTGAAAGAAGTTAGTCTCTTAGTAGATAAAAATTTATAAAAGTCTACAGACTTTACAGGTTTTGTCTTCTCTGTTGGCATAGTTTAATTGCAGATGACTAAATAAATTGCTTTTGCAAAAGAGAGGTCACGTTATAAAAAAATATTATCTAGCTTTATGTACTGTTATCCTCATACTGGTAAGAAATGTAAATTATTTTTTTTTTTAATTTTAACCGGCCAAACGGTAAGACTCTGAACTGCATATTTGGATATTTTTATGTAACCCAGTTAGCTATGCTTAGAAGAAAAGGATTTCTGATATCTTGTATGAAATTGGGTAAGGAGGAATTTACTTTCCTAGCTGTCCCTATCTTACTACATTTCTGCTGAAAGATTAGACAGGGGACTAATTCATTTCTGCCCATCTGTGCCCATCCATGCTCATGGAATGTGAAGTGTCACGGCTCAGAAAAGGGCTGCCTGACATGGCCTGAAACCAGTTTGTGCACAGGCTGTCTGTTAACACTGTTCTTTCATATATGGTTAGCAATAGTGAAGGGAGATTTTTTTTAAAAAAATGTTTACTCTGACCTTAATTGGAATCTATCTCTTACCTTAAAACAACAAAAATAATAATAACCTAAGTTCATTCAAACCGATAAAAATTAAAACCCAAAAAATATTTTAATGAAGTTGTCTCTTAGGCTTTCATTTTGATAACATATTGTAGGCTGAAATCCACTAAACCCTTCCTTGGATTTTTTTAAAAAAATGTTTACTCTGACCTTAATTGGAATCTATCTCTTACCTTAAAACAACAAAAATAGTAATAACCTAAGTTCATTAAAACTGATAAAAATTAAAACCCAAAAATTATTCTAATGAAGCTCTCTCTTAGTCTTTCATTTTGACAATATATTGTAGGCTAAAATCCACTAAATCCTTCCTTTGAAAAGGGGTATAATTTCAGGCATGAAATTCCCATCTGTACACAATGATGTCACTGTTAACACCTTAATGATATGTGTGACTCTTTTTCTAAATTATCTCTTTAAAGAAATCCAGGATTTGATTGCTGAGAATCTTTCTACATTTTATCATAACTTTTCAGTTGCACAGTACAACTCAAGCACAATATATTCTGAAAAAAAGTTCTGAACTCTAGAGTCACAACTAAGAGACTAGGAGTGAAACTCAGTCAGGGAAGTTTGCCACTGTGGCTAACAATCAGCATCACATAATCCAAAGCTTCTGGTGGAGTAGAAAAAATAATGTAAAGGAAATGAAACAATTATGCAAAATGCCAGCATTTTAAAATTGTGAGTGAACAGACGCTCTTAGTTCAGAAGATATTGTGCTACAAATTTGATTTCATTGCTCTTACTGGAGGCATGGTGTTTCTCTTCCCCAGAACTAGTGAGTTTAACCCAAACTCTTTATATATTCTGCACCTTTTGAACTCAGTTTAGCTTAAGCTTTTGTTTGTGTATTGACTATCAAGCTCAGCAATTTCATTAAATTGTCTTCACAAAAGAAAAGAGTCGTGTGATATCTAAGAAATGGCTATTGGAGAAATGGGATGGTCAGACTATGAGTTGCAGGGTGTCACTTAAACAAGGTGCAACCATTTGGTCTCAGCAGACAACAAGAATAAAAATATTAAGAGATATATTAATCTTTTTCTATTCCATTTTCTTTCTGTTCTTCTCTTTTTTACCCTTGCCATTCTTAATTGTCATTTGTATCTGTATTTTCATACCTTTGTGTAGCTAGGGAAAGGAAGTCCATCCTTGTCTTATTTTGAAAACTAAATGCTGTTTTGGAATGTGGAGATATGATTTAGTACCAGTAAAGTAGTTTGAAGGCATCACAAAATTTTTGAAAGAAAGGTACAATTCCATGAGCACTGATATGTTCTTGCGGAATTCATGGCTCATGACAACTCTACAGAGCTGTGGCTGCATGTATGTTCTATAAAAATGCCTATTAACTCTGAGATACTGCATTGTACCACCTGTTCCCAGGTTACTCTGCAGCTATTAATGCAGAGTAAGGTTACCTTGGGGAAGGTGAATTATGTTACTTGACTCCGACCTTCAGATTCTCTGAAAGATTTGAACCCATTTTACACTCAGACTGAAGTTAATAAGAATTTTGCCATAAGAGGGACAAACTTTTCTTGACCCCTGTACACACCACAAGGTGCACTTCTAGCATAAATGTTTCTTCTTTCTGTTGGTGAAATATCTTCCCACAGCTGATCTTAAACCATCAATTTTTTAGTTTTCTACTTCTTCCTAAAAAACTAATCACAGACCTTGGCCAATGTAACTCTGTAGCAGCCTACAAACAATTAGATGCTTTTTCTCAATGGAATTGACACATATAAATGACACTGCTTATTTTTAAAAATTCTTTACTTTTTTCCCTAGTGGAATTCATCTGAGAAAATTTAGACACATCTAAAAATCTTAGACATGAAAGACAAATACCACTTCTTTGCGTGTATTACCTGGAATGTACTGTCTCTTAATCTTCTTTGATCAGGGTGAAAATGGAATGAAGTTGTCAAAATCTTCCCTCCCAGTAGAGAAGTTAAAATGTAAAGATAATTTATCATCTTTGTTTGTGAGACTATGTAGATTTTTAACCTAGGAGCATCATAAAAACAACCTTTAAACTTTACATTGGAAAAATTTACTCAGGTTAACAATAATGTGCCAACTTGTAAAGAGTGGGACTAATCACAGAAGTGAATAATTTACAAAGGAATGTAATGAAGTTTCTGTTACCGCAGTTCCTGAGAGAAATTTAATGTTGTTTGAAGGAACATGGTCATTTTTTGCAGAGAATACAGCCTTATATAATTTTTTGTTCAACTGGAATTCCTTGTTACATTATGCAATAGATCAAACCAAATTATCATAAAAGTTCGACTTTATTTCTCAGTCTGGGAAAGATGCCACAAATAAAATTATTCTACCAATAAACTCCTACATTCCTTAGGAATTTACATTCCAGTAAATTCTGAGCATGTAATATAAGCAGACTACTTATGCACAAACCCCAGATATACTCGAGCTCTGCACTTTCGGAGATACTAGCAGCAGCATCCTAAGAACACATTCTTTGGTTAAATGTGCTCCATTTTTTACTTGTAACTGTATAGAAATTTATACTATTTAATATCAATTTGTCTTCATTTGTCTTTCTTATTAAGGAAAAATTCCTACTGCTGTCTGAGAGTGTTTCTTCATGGAAGGGAACTAATTTAATGTAATAAAAATTCACTTCTATTCAACCATCTTTATTGTTACTATTTTGATTATGGATCCTCAACGCTTTTGCTCTATTGCATGTAGTTTTCAGCTACAGATTTCTTGGAAAATTTGTAAGAAACTTTAATTCATGACCGTAAAGGGATTTTTAAAAGAAAATAATTTAAATATACAATATTTGAAATGGCTTGTGATGTGAAAGGGAAAATTTTGAAGCAAATTTCAATGTCACTTCAATCTCCATGTACACCTCACTGAAACATTGAGAAGTAAAAAATCTATTGGTCCAAAAGAATTGAAGTTACTGAATTTCATGAGTTCTGTGACCAGTATTCACACATTTTGACCACTCCTTTTTTGTCCAGTGTATAAAAAGATGTACAAACTCGCTGCATTCCTCCAAGTACAGATACAAGTACAAATAGGTGATGCAAGAACACTGGACAATTAAAGGGTACAGACCAAAGAAGAGAAGGGGATTGCTTTCATGTTTTAGGAAATGAGTCTAGCCTTGCTATCAGTGATGGGACAACATTCTTACTAACAAAATTCAGCTGCTCTTGAATTCAATGTCCTATTCACCATTTCTGTGTTTTACTTACATGTGCAACCTGTTTTTAAATAAGAAATTGTGGCTAACATGAATCCGCACATCTTCAATGGCATCCATGAAAGAATATGAGAAATGTCAGAGGAATTTCAGCACTTAGAGAAGGTGATGCTTACTCCATGGAGAAATAATATACATAGATCTAAGATTTATGAAAGATTTAATTCTAAATCCAAACAAGTTTCCTAATGTTAAACTTTTCTCAAAAGACTACCAAAAAACCCGAAGATTATTGAATGTGTCAGGTTTTTCAGAGATAAAATACTGGTTTTATTAAAATGAAATATTTCTAGTGATTTTTTGTGGCCTATTTTTAAGCTGCCTTACTGCTGTTTGCCTCATAATTTTGGGGGGTTTACTTCTATAAAGATATTTCTATGCCCTGTATCAGTAACATGCCTAGTAATATGATTAGAACCTGGGTCAAACTATAAATGAGGTGAATGCTTTTAAAGATTTTCAAGTGACTGTAGCTGAATTAGGCATGCAGGAGCTATTAGAAATCTCATAATCTTTCACAGTCAATAGGGCCAAAATCCATTTCCAGTTTCAGACTTTGTATATGTGGGTTTCATTTTAAAGGTACTTATATAACACTATTTTTTTTATTCTGCTACTTTTTGACTAAAGCGGGAAGGAGTACATTTGACAAGAATTTAGGAACTATTTATAAGACATATTGAATTTCTGAATTATATCCCAATCCCATAGCACCTCTGAAATCTATAAATATAACCAGTGTTACCTCACAGGTTTTTCCTACTGTAAGTCTAAATTTTGTACCTTGCTTAAATATGTATGGAAGCTGATCATAAATCGTGGTATTTGAAAAAATGTCACTTAGAGTTCTATAAATAGCCTATAATGGTTTTGTGAAGGGGGTATGATATTTTAGATTTTTCTTATGAAATCTCCAAATTACTATCTTTACCTTTCAGCTTATATATATGTATACATATATGTATCTATACGTATATAAAACTATATATGTATTTGAAATTTTTGTTAGAAGAAATATATATCACTCGGAAAATTTTATTTTATTGAAAACTTTCCTCCCAGTACTGACACTGGAAAGCAAAAGAGAAACATCATTCGGTTTTATCCTCAGGGACTCTTATCTATTTAAGGTTGCCTAACGTAGAAAAATTCCTGAGTAAGCATGGCAAAATATATTGGTTTTAATCTCCCAGACGCCTCTAAAGCTATATAAAAAGATTATTATTTTATAAGCTTAATACTGTATCAATACTGATCTTATCATATAATTATAGAAGATTCCCCTACCCTGTTTTTCTGGGATGGAATGGAACCACTTCAGAATTATATATAAGTAGTTTAAAATTTGTTTCACTAGAATTGAGTGTGCCAGAATGAACCATGATTTCAGATTTTTTCAGCTCAAAGCTTTTCATGTCCTCCAACCATAGTCACAATGAAAATCTAATTTATTTTCTCTAAGTGTAAAGTAAGGACCAGAGTCAATAAAATTGCTTTCCAACATAGCCACAGACACTGGATAAAAACAGGCGAAAGGATTTGAATGATTATATTTGCATTTAATTACCATTTGGCAGCCTAGCTAACTCTCTGATGTCTAGCACATGCATATTGCCAGATTTCCACTTCCAGAATGGAAAACTGGTTCAGTTGAGGTGATTTTCTGTCTCTCAAAGTCGAAAGCCATGACGTACAGTTAAAATGCAGTCAAATCTGCATCTTTTTTCTGGATATCTGCCATCCTATTCTGATCTGTCACTAAGAGTTATCATCCTCCTCCTGCTGCTGGATTGTAACATATTAGAATAGTATCCCACGCAACGATGGGCTGGAGTGCACGTCCTAGGTGGATAAGACAAAATATTGTATTATATAGTAATTTGAAAAAATGGAGTAAGACTACCAAGAGTAAAATAGGGGTTTTTTGCTACAATTCTTGTTTTCCAGGACTTTGCTGGAAGACAAAAATGTCAGAAATATCAGCCTATCAAAGACAAAAATAGGAGGACAAAGATTCTAAAGGAAAAGCATGCCTTAAAAATTTGGCCTCTTATGAAGCGCAGATACCAGTGCCCCAGGACCATACAAATTGTTTTATGAGCTTCACTGGTATTAGGTAGTGTTCCTCACAGCTTCAGGAAGCCCTGAAGCTTCCTGTGTACAAAACACACAGATACACGCAAACACAGAGCTCAGCAAGTATCTATCAAAAGTAACCATTATGTTCTGATATCAGATAATGTTTATATCTGCAATTAAAATAATAGAATGCTTGCTAAATAAGTATTAAACATTATAAAAATACAGTTCTATATAAGTAAGTGAGAAGCTTATGAGCTGTTCATGTTGATCTCTTCAAACTGGTAAAACACTATTTTACATTGTCATGTGCTTATCTTAAGTGAAAGAAGAAACCAAAATAAATCACACAGATATTTTGTTCAGAAATTAATTTATTTTATTTACTTTTTACCAGAAGAGTCAAATTTCCTTTTTCCTTTTTCTGTTAAATGAAATATTGAATAAGATTAATTTCAAAATACATCTATAGATTACTTTTGCAGTACGCTTTATGCTCTTCTATTATCCCACAGTAATTGAGAAGATACTGAGTATACAGTAGTTGTAGTCATGGGAATGTCAGACTTTTCAGGTTTTGATTGTTCATAGCAAAAGAAAAGTTTTTTCCCCTTGCAAATGCTAATTTCCATGCACATTTCAGCAGAATGAAATCTCACATATTTGTTGAGAGAACAATTTTGGCCCATTCTTTGCTTAGTTTTTGCACATACTATCAATTGCTATAATAAATGCTCTATCATTGTACTAAGTTTTTGAGTATATACTGTATACTTACACGTCAAATTAATTTTTAACTCATTTTTTCAAGTCAGTGTACTGGTCCTATATTAACAGATATTTTCAGTTGGAGTAATTTCAAAAGAAAATGCAGGCATTTCATTCTTCCATACAAATGATCAGAATTTTAAACTCTGAGAGAAACAATGCCTCCCAAATGCTGGTGGCACTTCAGTGATTTCCATTATTAAATATAAAACTTATTAAGTATTTTTAAAGTGCTAAGTAAAAGCATTCAAACTAGAAAATTATTAAAGTAAGGTTATTTGTGCAACCTAATACCCATGGATTCTTTGTGCATGCACATTTAAAGATAAGATGTGATTACACAATCTCTTCATTATATTGACTTTATTTTTCTCTTTTGGCTCTACGTACAGTAACATTAATGACACTGGCCAGAAGCAAGGAGCTCATATGATAAGTTCCACAAAAATTAAGAGAAATGTAAACTCAGACTTCATATAAGTCGCTCAAATCACATAAAATATCTTTAAACACAGGCTTCATCCCTTAATTATAGCTATAATCTTTTTTGAAGAGGTGAAAATGTCATATGTGAAATAAACAAATTCAAAAATCCTATCTGAAACATCAATAAAAATATCTATGATTACTGACTAAAAGAACCCCTGATCATTGTTTAAATTCCAGTTGCAAATTTGCTATAAGCAAGCAATACTAAAGCACAGAAAAGTCGGGGAGGGGAAAAGAAACTTATTTATGCAGCACTAAAAAACAACCCAGAGCTTTCTTCACGTGAAAAATTATTCAAAATCACATATTTCATGATCCAAACATTTTATTTCTACTTTCTTTAGATTTCTTGAGTGTGGAAAAAAATCAGACCTAACATCATACTCAAAGAAGACATATTTGTGAAAATCAGTTTGCAGCTGGTAACTAGCTGAAGGAGTAACACATTTTAGGAAAGACTGCACTTTGCAGTTCTTTATCATTACTCAGGAAATAGGCAGTTCACTTCGTTAGGGAGCCTATTGAAGGCATTTTCATTTGTCCTGAGCAACTCTGTATAAAACCAAATTACAGAAACTTGTCTGATGTTCTGACATGCAGAAGAGATTTATGAGCCAGTACAGTTCATTTTCAGTCCCAGGTCTGAGCAGATGAGATGCTGAAGACTGTGGATGTAGATGTCTGTTGGAAATTTGAAATTCATAAACTATTGTTCTCAATCTAATAAAAAGGGGGTTTTTTAATTGGAAAAATCTACATTTATGATTCTTACGTTAGTCTTTTTTTCATTACAAAATTGCTATAATATCCTTGTGTTCCCCTGTGTCTCATTTTCTGCTATTTGCTTTAAACCTATTCTAGAAGTTGCATACACTTATTTCCCTACAATATATTTTGCTTCTGATGGAATCTAAGAGATTGAGAAATGAATTCTCAGGAAAGTTGTCTGTTTAGGAGCAGAATGAAAAGCCCTTTACAGCATAGACAAACACCTAAAAAGATGAGGACAACTTTCAAAGGTCATCTTTTATGCAGTCTCCAAACCTCAGCCCCCTTGTATATTTATCTGCAGGTTAGGATTAATGAAAAGGAATTTGAGCAGCAGGATTTGCCTGACATAATTCATCTGGGATTTTTTTGGTCGATGATGAAAATGTGCGCATAAAAGCACACTGGAACTGCCTATGAAGTACCACCTTACTCCTAAACCTTCAAAGGATGTTTTTCAAATATTGATCTTCCACCTCTGTGGTTGTGCAGAAAATGTGATTTCAAATTATTTTTTCAGAATATTTAAAATGTAAAATAGTGGATCCTTTTTTTCCTTCCAGAAAGTTTTAAAGAAAGTAACCAAATTTGTAACACGCTGTACCTTACACAAGTAAAACATCTGAAGGCTTTGCTGTTTTTTTTTCTGTATGAGTTATAGTTCACCAATTAAATTCTACTCTACACAGATAGGAATGAAGACACCAGCAATCTACTGTTAAACAACCATCTCTCAAACATTAGGCCTTTAAAAATGTAGATTTCTCATCTAACTACTCAGGTTAGTCTATTTTCATGGACTTGCAGAAGTTCTGCCTAGTTCTAGACATCACGTTCACAAGCAGCAGAACTAATGAACCCTTGATTTCTGTAGATCTACAGTCTTCTACTAGTAGTCTTCTCTAATTTACCACTCCCTGGAGTTTTTGTAGGGCATATATCTCTGGAATTACATTATCTTAGTATTCAGTGGGGACCATTTATAACAGAACAAGTGTAATGAATTCGCAGGAAAGGAATGAAGAATAAAATAAATACAGAAAATAACAGTATCAGTCTATGGTTTACCCATACCTTAAACACTGTGTGCAGTTCTGGTCCCTTTACTTCAAAAAGGCACTTTATTTCAAAAATTACACTCAAAAAGACCTAGACAGCATCAATGCAAATGTTGAAAGGTGTGAAAAGGCTTCTGACAATGAATAAGAAAGTAAGTTAGAATTCTTCAGACTGTCAAAGACAGAGCCCTAGATGTCCATTCTAATTTTATTATTCTGTCATTCTAAAATATGGAAAAGGATAAATCCCAGTGGGGGTATTAGCTTCAATGTTTCTTCTTTCCCCAAGATGACCAGTTTTCCTCGAATCTGCAAAGTCTTTGAAGTGTTTTATTTCACTACACTTGCTTTTCCACATATCAATGAAATTTCAGCTAAAATTTGTGTGAGAATAGTTGACGCAACTCACTGATGGACAGCTTTATGGCAGTTTTTAAATGACACAGGACAGTAAGAATTTTTTTGACTTCAACTTCAATCTACTTTTGAAATAATAAAAATGCTGAAAAGCCCGTGTCACCCTAGTGAGTCTTTGAAGGGAAGAGCTGTTTAGAAACTGGCAAACTCCCTGTCTGGAACAGCACTGTAGATTATCATGCTTCTATAATGAGTAAATATTTTAAAATTCTCTGCATGCATTTCTTTTCTTACATTTCTAAAGTCAGCAATTCAGTTTGTGTAAGAAGGATGAGAGAATTAGGTTAACTCCAGAATTATTTCCTGCTGGTTAGATTAACTTAATTCATTTTAGACAGCGTGCTTTAGATGTTGATTTGCTTGCTTGACTAGGAATGTGAGTTCAATGACTTAAAGACACAGCTAGGTAAATACGGTTTTAATCTCACCTCATCAACAACTACTCTATTCCCAGGTTTCTTTATATAAAATCTCTTGACTACAGTACTTTTCCCTTGAGGCAGTGTGGCAAGGTCTCTTTTTCTTGGAAACATTTATTCTCTAAAAACTGAAGTCCCCTGTTCTAGGTTCCAAAATATTTACATCCCTATTTCTTTCACATTTGCCTTTTATCTCAGGTTTTTCATGCCCCTTTTTACTCGAGCTATTTAAGCTTCTTATCTCATCATGCAATGTTCAATCTTTCATTGTTAAGATTGTGGTAGTGAACCTACAGCTCTGGGTACATCTGCGGGGACTTTGAAGGATTGGGAAGTGCCAAGTTTTTTTGTCCTTTTGAATGAATCATGTTCCCTAAAGCTGTAATAAAACTTTCAGGTATCTCATCTCTCTCACTGCCTCTAATTAAGAGTTATAACCACCTACTATGGCTGCTTGGCTGTTGCAGGAATATACTAGAAAAGAAAAGAAATATAAAGTCTGTTCTTCAAGAACTCTAGAATTCAAAAAATATTCTCTGTGGGAAAAATAACTCATAATTTGGTTTTTTTAAACATCCACATAGCCTTTCTTGTATCAATACCTTAATGCCTTCTTTGCCTCAGTCTTTAAAGAATGATTATCCTTAGGGAAACCTGCCTCTGAGCCTGTAGACAGGGACCTCCCCTGTAATCCAGGAGGAAGTAGTTAGCGACCTTCTGAGACACTTACACACTCACAAACCTAAAGGGTTGGATGAAATCCAGTGAGGATACTGAAGGAGGTGGAGCAATAGCTTGCCAAGCCACTCGCTCTCATGTATCATCAGTGCTGGTTAACTGAGGAGGTCCCCAACGACTGGAGGTTGGCCAGTGTGATGTCCATCCACAAGGAGGGTCACAAGGAGGATCTGTACAGCTACAAACCTGTCAAGTCTGACTCCAGGGCCAAAGAACATTATGAAACAGATCATCTTGAGAGCCATTACCTGGCGTGTACAAGGCAACCAGGGCATCAAGCCCAGCCACAACGGGTTCAGGAAAGGCAGGTCCTGCTTGACAAACCTGATCTCTCTCTATGACCAAATGACCTGCCTAGTGGATGAGGAAAATTCTGTGGACGTTGTCTACCAGGACAGTAAAGCCTTTGATGCAGTTTCCCACATCATTCTCCTGGAAAAGCTGGCAGACCATGGCTTGGAGAGGTGAAACCCTTGCTGGGTTTAAAACTGGCTGGATGACCAGGCCCAGAGAGTGACAGTGAATGGTTGTGCATCCAGTTAGCAGATGGTCACTGGTGGGATTCCTGAAGGCTCAGTACTGGGGCCAGCTCTCTTTAATATATTTGTTGATGATCTGCCCCTTATTGCTCCTCACCAGAGAGGAGGCTGGCATTGCACAAGGAGTTGGGAGGGGACACAACTGGGACAGGTGGCCCCAACTGACCAAAGGGATATTCCAGATCATATGATATCATGCTCAACAGATAAAGTGGGTGGAAGAAGAAGGAAGAAAGGCAGACATTGGGAGTGACAACGTTTGTCTTCCCAAGCAAGAGTTCGGTGTGATGGGGCCCTGCTCTCCTGGAGATGGCTGAATGCCTGCCTGCACATGGGGAGAGGTAAAGGAATTCCTTGTCTTGCTTTGCTTGCCATTTTCTTGCATTGTAAATGCAAGACATTTTCTCTTGCATTTACTTTAAATTTCAAAATTGATTTTTCAAAATACAACATAGTGTGACAATATTAATTCAAGAGCTAGCATTTAATTTTACATTAAAATTACCTCTAGAGGAAGAACAAAAACCGTAATTCTTCCTGTCTAGGGTTAAATCATTAGTCAAATAACTCGCTCCTACAGGTATGCTAGGAAAATATATATATATCTGTAAGATTTGCTCATCTTTCAGAATTTTTAACTTTAAATTCATATTCAGTATGAAACAATAAGAACTGGCTTGTAAAGCCTTAGTGTTTTTGGGTTTTCCCCCTTCCTAAATACACTTCAAAATAAACTAATCTTGCCATTCAAACAGGTGAGACTGTATTTATGTTATCAAACAGAGTAGAGTTAAACAGAAAAAACAATCATGTATTTGTTTTGCATGCTTTTTGGGTAATTTAACACCCACAAAATAAAACATGATTAGAATAAAAAATAGCTAAGAACAAACCATGTATTCCCTTTTTGCAGGTTACCACTCTTTGCTAAGACAAGTAATAGATTTTAAGCACTAGTAAATTGCAAAAGAGGATTTATTGTTCATTTACTGATGGAAACAAGTATTGGATGGGACATTAAATGAAAAGTCTTACCAGGTCCTTTGATTTATCATTCATTGAAGAAACATAGTTTGTTATTCTTCTAGTGTAAACTGCTGAGAGGTGATTTAAATTAGTATGGTTTAGAATCTTCAAAATGCAATTTAGCATGCATTTAAGAGTAATTAAATGGTTCCTTTGTTAAACTTATATCTGGCTACTTAACAATTGGGGTTATGAGAGCCCATTCAGACAAAGCACAATGAACAAAATTGATTTTCTTCTTGAGTTTTCAAATCCAAATGGATACAATTCTCTCCAGAGCAGATTTTTTTTCTAAGAGAAATGTACATAATCTGCACTTCAATGTACACAGAATATCAGTGAAACAACCAGTGAGGCATTCCACACACTGCATGTCACTCAACAAAACACATATTTTCCTCTTTGCACAATTTACAGAAAAAATTAGTTAAAATTCAAAATGAGTCTATTCTGAGATTCAAACAACTCTTTTTTTTATTTTTTGTTCCATTCATGTGACTTTTCAAGATCTAAATTCTGCTTTTTTCCTGCGATTGAAATCAGTGAGATGATTTAAAGAACAACGTTAAGCTAGTACTTCCATAAGAAGAGATACCAACTCAACCAAATCTCTTAAGAATTTACCTAGTGAGCAGAGTCCAAGATTAAAAGCTAGCTTTTTTTAAACTTTCAGTTTAAAGAGAACTTTTGCTACTAGAAAGTTATCTCATGATGGATTAACCCTTGTCAGAAACCCTCTCATGCTTACAAGACACTCTAACTGAATAACTAGATCTAGACCAGTTGTTGATTGAACTCCTTAATTTGATTCTATCAAAACGGGTAATTGACTTCCTAAATTAAATCAATAAACAATTAAGATCCTTTTAAGTGATGTACCCAACAAGAAATCTGTATCAAAGGGCAGGCATATGAAAATCAATCAGAGTTCCTTTCTTTTTTTTCTTTTTTTTTTTAAGTTATTTTATCCTCCTGAATTTATTTGTCATGAAGATTCAAATTTCAAACTGCTTAGCAATTCCATAAAAAGGGAATTTTTGGGGAATTATTATGTTAATGCATTTGCAGTGGCATACTGTACTTTTTGATAACTGGCGTGATTTTTCTTTCCTTTGCAATTTTTTTAAAATATTGAAATTTAGAAGAGAAAGCATCTCTGCTCTTGATAACTTACAGCGGAATAAATGTGGTAACTCCTTCTTGCCTTTTCTTTTTTTTTTTTTTTAATTCTGTCTTAATACAGGAGTTTTAAAATTTAACAAGGACATTTTACTGTGAGGAAACACCCACCCCCTCATTTTTCATCTAGCAAACTTCAATATCTTACAATTTCAAACATTACATTACCAGGTCCTTCATACTGTTTTTACTTTCTTATTATAAAAAAGAATGAGCACTTCTGTCTTCTTAAAAAAAATTGCAGTTTTAAATCTAATGTTTCTAATAGCTTTATTCAGAAAGTTTTTGATGTCTTAAGTAACTAAGTATGTTCTTACTGTGGATAATTACTGTAAATCCCTCTTTCTGGTTGACCATGATCAGAGTAAACTTTTAAAGTTGCACATAGGAATTCAGTAATGAGTGTCTGATCGGAATTGGTGGTTTTGAAAACCTTTTGAAATCTCTAACATTAAATTTGATTTAGGTAGAAGTTTCAAAGGTCTATTTTAAGCATTAACAGTTTTGTATTTCAATATTTTCTTGGTACTCTAGAAATATCCTATTTAAAGGAAAGCAATTTGTTCTTTTCTTACTTCATTCTGAGTAGGCAAATGATGATAATTTCAAACACTACTTAAAATATCTTACAAAAAACTGGAGTACACATATAAAACCAAACTTGAATGTTATCCTTGACTACAGATTTCAATATTAAGTTAAAAATTTTGATGAATCAGAACTGAATTTTTGTTAAAACTTTAACAAAATATGAGCTCCTGCAGAAAATATCACACCATAAACCAATAACTAACCAGATGCATGGTGGACCTGTGTTGATTTTCAGGATTTTCAGCTCCTCTTATTTTACTTGAAATTGTATGTCTCCAAATCCTCCAAAAAATCAGGTTGTACTAAGGGATGAAATTATTTCTACTGGATGATACTACATCAAATACTTACTATAAAGGTATTTTTCAGAGGTCAAGATTGAGAGCAGCACTGTTTAACTTCTTTGCTGGCAGCATGAACAGTGCGATTGAATGCACCCTCAGCTAGGTGATGACACCAAGCTGTGTGGTGTGGTTGACACACTGGAAGGAAGGGATGCCATCCAGAGGGACCTTCACAGCCTTGGGATCTGGACCTGTATGAACCCCATGAGTTTCAACAAGGCCAAGTGCAAGGTCTAGCAAGTGGCTTGGGGAAACCTGAAGCACAAATACAGGCTGGGCAAACAACGTATTGAGAGCAGCCCTGCCCAGAATGGCCTGGTGGTGTTGGCTGACAAGAAGTTCAGTGTGGCATAGCCATGTTCTCTTGCAGCCCAGGAGGCCAGTCCTACCCTGCACTGCATCAGAAGCAGCCAGCGGGTGCATTTGGAGGCGAGTCTCCACCCCTACTCCACTCTCACGGGATCCCACCTGGAGTACTGTGTCCAGCTCTCCGATCCCTGACGTAAGAAGCACGTGGACCTGCTGGACTGAGTGCAGAGAATGGCCATGAAGATGATCGGGGTCTGGAGCATCTCTCCTGCTGAAGAAAAACTGAGACAGCAGGCATTTCAGAGGGAAATTTGAGAGAAGGAAGAAAGGTGAATTCCCTCTCTGAAGGAGGTAGGTATAGTCATATCACTGGACAGACACACAAACACCAGCAGTTTTCAGGCAAATCTGTCAAATGGCCACTACTATAGTTTCGTGCTTGAACGGTTTGGCAGAGTTAAAAATTGAGTACTGTGACTTTCTTGTCATTTTTGCATTGAGGATAATTTCTGCTGAATATGGCTGAAAATAATCAGTGTAGAAAAATGTAGAGCATAGGTATCTGCTCTCACTTCATCATTATGGTACAAGTAGTGAATCGTATGAAGATTACACTTTGATTTTAATTTAAATGGATTTTACTGGTAAATTGGATTTTGTCATGCTTCATAAGAATATATTTTGTAAAGCGAGCTGAATTGCCTACCTTTACAAATTGATATGGATCAGAAGAGAAACTTCATTTCATGCAACCTTTGAAATACCCACACAGAAATGTAAAATTTACTCTTGCAAGCCATCTGTGGCTTTAATGCATTAAGAATTATTTTTATCTATCTAGATGCAGAAGTTTGCCTTATATTTATCATACTTGTTTTATTTTCATCTCCAATAACAAGCAGTACCTTAAATATAATCTCTGTACATTTCCAAAAATATTAGTATTAATTTCTTAATTCTACTCATTATAAATATGCCCCAATTTCCTGCTTTATTCCTATGCCTGATTCAAATTAATCTTTTTCAAAACAATCTGAAATACTTTTTCACTCCTGAGATACTGAGTGTGAACTTTCATAAAACATAACTCTGTTTTTTCTGGAAATTTCAATAAAGGGGAATATGCTTGGTTCATTCTACACTTCTCATAGGACTTAGCATGTGATTTTTTTGCATGGTTTCACTCATGCCATAAAACTTATGTATCATGGTGTGAAAGTAAACATTCTAAAATTATAGAGTCTATTAATTACGTATGCATTAAATATAAATGCTTTATTGAAGAAGTATTAAACTTGGTATATACAAGTATCTAATATTCCTTATATCCAACAAAAACCCTTAAAAACTAATATGATTTTAGCTATTATAAAACTAAACTGGTGAAAAATGTTTCCATGCTGTACTTAGATAACGATACATAAAGAATTCACTCTATTTGCTTAAATTGGTAGTTTCTTATAACCTAGGGAGTACTATTTGTATTTAAGTTCTCGATAATATTAATATATTTTAGTATATTTTATTCCTTTGTATTATATTTAGTAACTCAGTGTATGAATATTTCATGGTATTAACAGTACATTAACATATCTACTCGTAAATCATCTACTGACAAAATATCATAATACTCCCACATATGTTAGTCCGAAACTATATATCCAGAAAGTATCAAACAAAATTGTGCTTCAAAATGCCTAAACTGCAGTGTTTTCAAGGTATACTTAAAAAAAAAAAACACAAAAAGCAGCTATTATAGGTAGTTACTCTTATTGCTAAGAAAAATACTTACTCAAAATCATTTGATATACTAAAAAGATTATCTTTTGTACATTAAATGATGTATCTTAAAATACACCTATAGTGTCAGCTTGTCTCCAAATATCCTGTCCTGTAATGTGGTGTAACAGGGTATCTGCAAGGAGCAGTGAGATGTTGATGAAGGTAAAGGTCAGTTCCACGCCGAGGCCAGATCTCACTCTTGTTAAAGATCACATGCAGGGCCAGGGCAGAGTTTGGGGTTAATTTTGAATTTGGTGATCCACAAAGCTTTCAAGTTCAGGGGGACTGGGTGGAGGTGATTGTAAGAGCTTTGCGTGTCTGCGTGATTTTACCTACACATTTTTCAACATGTTTTTCTGTAACAGATAGCTGTACTTTAACCCAAAATTGCTTTTTCTCTTCCACCAGACTAGAACATCAAAGCATTTTAGAAAGACCAAATTGTACAAACAGTCAAACATATAATAAATTTTTGTTCATAAATGTAAGGTGCATTTTCCTAATACCAAGCCCTTCCTGCATTAATAATGGTCTCGTAGCATTGTTATAAATGCAGTGTATCTTAAGTGAAGAAATTTTAATAAATATCCGTTAGTTTTGTCTTATTGTTATTATATCTGCTTCCAAGAAGATTAAAGTTAATATTTACCTTCCCTTAAAGAGAAAAATGAAAATGCAGTCTTCTTTCAGAGACCACACAGAGCTGTTTGTGGTCAACAAAAATATTGTGAGTGCTGTTGCCTAGCAACCTTCATGTGAGGAAAATTATATTCCTGAGGACAATTTACACTGTAATATAGGATTCTAGGGTATCTATAAAATGTTGAAAGCTACAATGTTGCTTCTGTAAAATGAACACTGCATTTTATAATATATAGGCTGTCAATTTCAATTCTTACTAAGAGTATTATTTGCATATAAAAAATAGAAAATATATGTAAATAATAATTAATGTGGAAAAAAATGCAAAGAATCTCATCCTTAGTCACTATGGAAAACACACTCAAGTCTATGGTTAACACTGAGTTCTTATTCCAAAACCTATGCCATGGTGCTTGGGATTTTTTTAAATAAAGACAAATGTTACTATCTTAAAGAAAGATATTATTTTGTTAAAGTATAATAAGTGCATCATCGTATGGAAAAACCTCATGTGTATATGTTTCAGAAATATTAATGTTATTTATTGGATGAATTTGCCATCCTACCCAGCTTAATATATTCACAGGATGGCTCCACTAGAATGTTAACTGTGCTCACTCTGTGGGAAGGCTTGTTTCATCTCCTATTTCATCTCAGATAAAAATAATTAGGATAGAAATTGTCCATATTTTGAAGAATCTTGGTATAGAAAGTAGCACAAAATTTGACTTTGTCCTCAAGCATAATCAACATATAGAGATTACCTATGCAAATTCAACACTACAATGAATGTCTACTCAACACAAAGCAACAATATTCAAGCAATGCTTTCTATTAATCATGGATTAACTATTAATCATGTTATTCCATCATGATTAAGAAAAAATATAACTATCAAAACTTGTCAGTCACTAAAGTTCATGTTAAATTAAGTTTAAAAAAGATCTATAAAATACTGACTCTAGTGCTTCTGTGAGAGAATATTTTGAATTGAACCTACAACTGTCATGTGCATAGGACATCATTAAGTAATAACAATAATTCTGAAAATTTACCTGAATTATCAATTTTTATGTGTAACAGACTTGTGTAACACATTTTGTGATCACGTAAGAATGGAGATATTTGTATTCCATTTGGTAAATGTTTAAAATTTATTTGAACTTTGATAATTTACTTTTTCAGTGCTAGATGAAATTTGTCACTTCCTCTGAATCACTTTGTCATCCATTTATAGAAATTGAATCAGACAAACAGTGTGACCTCAGATTTGTTAGATCAGTGTAGCAACAAGATATCATTTAGTTATGCTGGCTAACACCATGAGTTGTTTTGTGATCTGTTAGAAAGCATTCAGTGCTTCCTTTATGACTAGTTGTAAGAAAAAAGGGGCAGGAGAGATGTTTAAATTTTTTATTTGCTTTCTGTAAATCCACTTGAACAGCAGTATTTAATGACAAATTTTTTACATTTATAAAACTATATCATAAGCAAAAGACCTTGAATAATCTATTTAAATTTTCTTCATTTGATAGCAGCACTCATTTCGTTCTAATAATGAGACCCCACTTAACTCCAGCTATTTAAAATGTAAGGACTTCATTTGACCATAATCTAATCTATTTAGACTCCTCTATAATCTAAACATAAACCTTTAAAAAAGAACCACTTGAAGTAGCTTTTCTTGCCTTAGATTCTTGTTTTAGGCTGGAATAAGTCATTACATGCTTGTTTATTTCCCCTGAGCATAAAGAGAGCAAGGAAGACTAGTTCAAATTTGGCACAACAAAATTCCATATTTTATCTCAGGTAAGACTTATAAATATTCTACAGCTTTGTTACTTATGCAAACAAGGATAATAAGCACTACGTAATTTAATTAGTATTTATGATTGACAATATAATTATTTTGTTAATTAGTTAGAAGAATTTGGCATTTATGAACTTGCCTATCTTATATAAATTCCTTTCAAATTTTCATTTCCCTCATCTAACACGCCTCCTTGGGTAATTTTTAGTTGGAAAAATATAACTTATTTTTCATCCAGAGCCTCTCATTTCCATATGAACTCTTAACCGGTGCTTCTAAAAAATATCAAGTATCTGGCCTCTCCGTAGCCCATGTTGAAATAACAAATGCACAGAGGCTCTGCTTCTTGGAAAAACAAAATCTGATGATAGCAAGTGAGAACAAAGTACCAGAACAAAGTACCAGACAACAAATTTCAGAGTATTAAAACTTAAGGGGCATGATCTCAGCTGTCTGACCAGCCTAGCACTGACCATTCTAGAACCGCCAGACCTGCCAAGAAGAACCTGGGCAGGATTCAATGACTAACTCTTCCCCAAAGGATTAAGTATTTCAGGTAGTTATTTCTTTTCAGTCTCTAGGTTTCTCCACAAATTCCTGATAAATTTAGGGTCTTAGATGACACCTCATACGGGTGATAAGAGCAGGAGGAAAGTTTATTTTTTTAATAGTATGTCTAGATATTACCTGTTTCTTAAATTTTGAAAATCCACCACAGCCAAGAGTTAAATTCAACTTTAGACACAGTTGGAGGTCTATTCCATCTCACTGAATTTTTGCAACATTGAAAAGCAAAAAGGTAAATTTATGCTTATTGAAGATATTATAAGGTGTAGAAGAGAGTGATTTATTTTTTTAATGATTTTAATTTTTTAATTTAGGTGGGAATTGGGTTTTGTTTTAAGATGGGATTTTTGAGATCTGCTTTTTTTCTTCTTTTTTTTTAAGAAAAAAAAATAAACTGAATAGGTCATGTCACCAGAGAACAAAATCAGAGAAAAACAATATTCACTGCAGCTCCCTGCTGTCCTTTGAGATAAAGCATACATAGGAAATTCTCTCCATTTTCCAATATACAAGTTCAGTTCCAAAAGCTTGCCCATCGTCAGGGAAGAGCTGTTCCCAGTGACTGTAAATAACCCTTCCCTCTTGTCAGTTCTGCTGCTGCCAGAAGATATAGGCCTCAAGGTATCTCCAGTGCAGAACCACTGAAATGTTTCACTGTGAATAATGTATTTTGGCAGATGCTTGATCTTATCTTTTAAAAGTAAAACTGAAAGTAGACTTCCACAGAGTTCAGACATTTCATCTTTTTGAAAAGTTCCCTTTGACAAAGAAATAGATAGCTGGCTATCCTGTGTCTCTTTTTCTCTTACTGCATCAAGAAGATATTAAGCTGTAGAACTGTGATGACAATGCCATTCCTTTTAAAAAATCACAGAAAAAGATTTCAAAATATCTATTAAAATAGACTGTCTACAAATGTTACCTCCTTATATTTCAGATCTCATCTTGCTGTTCCATCAGGTTCTGTTCTTTATTTTGCTGCTGAGGAATCCCACTGGAGCTTGAATTTGGGAGCAAGACCTGAAACAATTTAGTATTCAGTACATACAAGACTGAAAAAAGGTTACTGGAATTTGAATACTTTCAACACACAGCCTCATGATCTATTCATTAGTGAAAAAAGCAATCACAGGAAAACACCTCTGAAGTAAAACAAAATGGGAAAAACAGAGACAGTACCTGGGAGGAAGAAAAGAGATCTGTATAAAAGTGTATGTGAACTGTCTGTGGAAAGAAGAATGAAAGACAGAGAAATGAAGAAACACAACCAAAGATATTGGAGGGAGAAGAGATTAATAGGTAAAATACCTAGAGACCATTTAAATTGGAAAAGAATATTAGAAACAGTTTTATTAAACATGAAAACAAAAACAGATACAGGAAATAATACACACTTAACAGAAACAAAAAAAAGAATTAAAAAATAAATGTATAGAGACAGCAAACCATTTGTAATGAGAACTGTTTACAAAACAGAAGGAAAAAAAATATTATGTGAATTAAAAAAGGAAGACAGTACAAAAAAGGTAAAATAAAATCCACACTAGTGAAATAATTTTTTAAAAATATAGATTAGTAATAACTTGAGGTTATTATTTTAGGGTTTTTTTTCTGCATGTGGACATCAAAATTTTCAGTTGTGTAGCTTACATAGCCTATTCCTCTAAAAATAAACACTTAAAAAATATCCCACTAATACACGGCATTTTTGGTTCTGAACTGTGTTTAAAGCAGTCAAGTAATTGGAAAAAATTTGAGAAAGTGGGGGAAAAACCCAAATAACACTTATGAGACCCATTTTACATCCTGCAAAATAAAATGAGGAAAATATATGTCTAATCTTTTTGTTTACATGCTTAAACTTTTTAGAGAATTAGTTTGTTTAAGTACAATCTTCCCCTTTTCTGCTCCTTTCTTCTGTAAATTATATGGTGACATATTCTTTTTATGATCAATATAATTTCTCACTGGTACAATTTCTAGAAGCAGGTATTAAACTTCCATAAGAAGACTCACATCTGGGTTAAAAATCCAAAATATATGTGTCCAGATTTTAGCTCTGTGTGAATCAACTCTTTAGTCTCATGCTGCAGTAGGTGTATTTATAAGTAGATCTTTCAACAAACCCAACAAAGTGCACATTAGTAGTGATGGCATACTCTTCCAAGGTAACACTAACCCATGCTGAGGCCATGATTTCCAGAAAATGTCTGAACATCTGCCTGCTGGTGGGAAGGAAGGAGGAAATTCCTGTTTTGTTTGGCTTGCATTCACAGCTTTGCTTCACCTGTTAAACTGTCTTTATCGCAACCCACAAGTTTTCAGCTTTTCCCCTTCTGATCCTCCCCTCCATCCTGCTCAGGCAGAAGTGGGGAGTGACTGGGAAGTTGCATAGGTGCTGGCTGGGGTCAACCCCCCTCAATAAAAAACTGAATATGGCCCTTTGTTCATGTAAAAATACCTACACAAAGACAAACCAATGTTTTATATAATATTCCTTACTTTCAGGAGTCGTACTGGACTTTCTGCATAGAAACTATTTCTTTATTCAGTTTTGAAACAATTAGTTCAAGAACTCCAGAGGCTTGACTGGCTTTGTGAAGGCTGTAATTTTCCCCTATTTCAATTTTTAGGGTTGTAGTTCACTTCTTCCTATTGAATATTTAGCTTCCCAACTGCTTTGCAGTGCTGAACAAAAAAAATCAAGTTACACAAAACACATCACATTTATTTTTACACACTCCTAATGGTGTTATTGCATGATCTGATAACAGAGAACAGCGTATAGGCTGGACAAAAGCGTAAGTCTCATGGGCAGAAAGGAATGCCTAATTCAGCATTTCTTTATAGCAGCAAATGATTGCTTCCCCTACCAGCACTGAACACCTGACTTGGTTATGAACCCAACATTTGACAGCCTGCATGATCTGTGAGTCAATAGGTGCAGCAGTTCCTTCTGGATGGATTGAATCTTGAAGTGGAGTGGGCAGGGGGAGAAACTGTGAAGGGAAAGATAATTGAATGAAACTAAGAAGTAAAATCACAGTCACTGAAATACACTTAATTGAATATTTCTAACTGCTAAAGTTTATGTGGGGCATAAAATTACTAACACTGGAAAATTAAACTGACTTCTAGGAAGGTTAGGGTAAGAAATTTTGTTCTCAATTGCCTTAGTCAATTATTCTATTCATTGATGCAAATCAGCTAACTTTAGGATTGCATTGGCATAAATGAGGGCAAGTAGATTCAGTCATTCAGAGAATGACCTTTCTTTAATGGAAAACTTATTTTTGATTTACTTTTTTTTAGTGCAAACCTGAACCTAGAGAAAAAAAATTACATAATTCATATAGGAAAACTGAAATGGATGAGAAAAGAGAATTTTATATCATTTAGTCTACTTTGAATATTGTACCATATATTATAATTACATAATACACAATTAGTGTAATAAGTGTAATAAGTCATATCGATTATTGGATATATATTATATATTTTATATACTTATATGTAGAAAACCTTATTTACATATATATAATCACCTTACATTTTATAGTTTTAATACACACAAAAGTAAGTTATTTTTAATAGAAAAATAATTGATAAATAAATAAAAGCTAATTTTGGTCTTCAAATTAAGCATTATCCTGCTTTTTTTTTGGAAAAGAGAAAAATCAAATACTGCAAAAATCTGTGCTTTTTAAATAAAACAGGTCACCAATGTGCATTTTATGATAGAAAACTAACTTGGTGGAAGTGTCATAAACACTTGGAAATGTACCTTTTTTACCAACTGTAAATCACTGAAGTGTGTCCTTAATATTTTGCCCCCTTAGAGAAGCTATTCTTCTTGAATTCAGACAAGAATGTTAAAATTTTAATCCTCATTTTTTCCTTTTTCCATTAAAAATTTTGGAGGCGAGGTGTGGCAGACTTTTTAAAACTCTATGAAGTTAAAATTCAGTTCATTAAAATACAACAGCAGGGCATTTGCTGAGCATCAGAAACATTTTTCCATACAAATGAGCCAAAGTAGAACTTACACTGTGGAGCTCATCATTAAGAATTCTAATCATCTTAAATTCCTCACTCCATGGGTGCTGATCTGATGGCTCCATAATTCAGTACATAAGAATAGGACTACATTAGAATTTAAAAAGAACAGTCTTCATGGTCACAGAGGGCCAGTTTTAGGCCTTCATGAATAATACATAGACAGGGAAGGAAAGAGATTTCACTCAGTGCTCTAACCTGAACAATTATAGAAGAGTTTTGGAATAAAATGGGTTTCTTTGATTCTATTCAGCTTTAAAGCTTTCACAATCAGCACATTCTAAATTTAGCACCAATGTATGAATAAGCTATAAGTACTGGATAACTTATTTTTACCAAATGACATTGGTCTTATACAGATATAATGTTGTATTACTTCAATTTAATTAAATTAACTAAAGATTTCTGCTTATAATTATTATTATAGCCACAAAATGAGACTGGTTATGTAAATTATTAGTTGTGCAAAATGCTACTCTCCTTCCTGGAAACTGATTCTGTAGCATCTTGTAACTTCTCCTTCCCCCCTGAATTTCAATGAAACTTAAATTGTTCATGCTTGATCACATTGAGAAAGCTACGGATTCTTGGAAGCATTATTCCCTCAGTTCTCTGTATAAATGTACAGCTCTGAATTACATAAAATCCTATTGAGCATTTAGAAAAAAAGAATGCTGGTTTCATCTAGAAAGAAAGAACAAGGACAGCGAGAGCAAAAAACGTCCACAGAGATGGCAGTATGTGAACAATTCATAAAACATGGTCCTACCTTTTCAGGAAAGCCATTGCAGCAGAAACTTCTAAAACCACTCTGATACCATGTCTGTCCATCATCTTTCACCTTTTAAAGGAGTTCATGAGGTTTTTTTGAGGAAAATTACCAATGTATTCATTAATCCAAATATACCCTTTACATTGGAGCCTGACTAGAAAAAGTTTAAAACAGCAGTTTGAAACACATTTTATCTATTCTCTTAAAGCTGTTTTAGCTTCTCAAATATATAGAAAATTTAAAAAGCTACAACATTTAAATTATTTCATTCTTTTCATGGATGATTAAGGAATTAAAGGAACAAGAGAGGAAAAAAAAATAAAAAAGAAGGGAAGAAAAAGAAAAAGAAGGAACATGGAATTGTCAGATTAAATGCATAATAATTTATTCTTTCCAGAGAAAGAAACCTATTTCCAAAGCTAATATGAAGCAACACATCTCTAGAACTTTCTATCCAATAACCGAGACCTCAGAAAAATCATGTTGGTATTAAGGTTTTCTTTTTTTGTCCTTTCTCTATCTTATCTCAGTGCCTACTTCCACTCTTACATTTTCATTGAAAAAGATGCTTGCATCTTCATTTACTCTTTGATTTTGTTATACTTTTCAGGTCTGTGCACACGTCTGTTGAAAAAACCTGCGACCAGTGAGAAATATGTCTGAGACACCCAACATTTTTTAAAGAAATAAGGAAGAAATTTTTTTTAAATTTAGTGCATCACTATATTTTCTGTTCATTTGTTTTCAGACCAAAGTGACATTATATACATCCTATGTTAAATCCATTATTCTACATTAAAATCCTACATTACAAGGATAACACAATAAAAGAAATATTGAATATAATCTTTGCCTTGGCATTGTCTGTACTTTTGACTTTAATTAAAATTGCCTCATCTTTTTTCCTTTTATTTGTAATACTGGTTCCATTCACCCTTTGGGCTGCCACAATTGTTCTTTATGTCATTATACAACACTCTTCATCTACATTTCTCTAATCTCATCACTGTCTGAATTTTATTTCTTCTTGATATGAAACATTTTAGGAACAAGCAAATGAGTTCAGGAAAAAAAAAATAGAATACTTCATTGTTCACACAAAGTAAGGTTGCTGGTAACATCTTGATATCCCTTGGGAATAAAATTGATAAAATATAGAATGCAGCTTAGAAACACTTTATAATTAAAAGTGACAGAAAAATGGTTAGTTATGAAAGTCATAATGTGATTAAAAGTTTAGAATTTGCAAGTACATTGTTTCCTATTCTAAACAAAATTAATCTGTGGTAGCTAAAGATGTGAATATAAAATGTGCTAAATACCTCCTTGATTATCTCATTCAAAAGGCAGGTAGTATTAATCTGCTTCAGCTTCATCTCTTTGAGGGAAGGGAACAGACTTCCAAGAATTTAATGCTCTTTAAATCCTCACCATTAATTAGCAGAGCTATCCTAACTGTAGAATAGGCTTGCCCTAAAAGACAGAATGATCAAGAACATTGAAAGTTGCACTGGGATTAATTTAAATAGAAGATTTCAGGGAATCTGCTGCTGAGAGGTACTTTACCAGCTCATGTCATTTTACTGACTACTTAGGAAAGGGCAGTCTCAGCACTATTAAAACAACATTTCAGCAATGAAAAACACTTGCTTTGAGCAAAGATAGTTCATAGAAGAGCAATTTTTCAAAGAAATATATATTAAGGCATTAAGGATTCTGGGTACAGTGAAGGGTGTACCAATTGAGAGTTAAATTCTTATTAGCATTTTTATTTTAATCTTTTTACTCCTGATGTTTAAAGGGCAAAAAATATTTTTGGTTTATTGAGGGCTAGAACAGTTCAAAGAAAACAATTATGTCATCAGAGGTGTGCAAGACAAGCATCTGCAAAAAGAGGAGTGAATCCTGGAAAAAATTCTAAATGGTAATTTGTAAATGTAATTGAAAAAAATTAAATATGTGTATACCTGAGGGACAGTAAAGAGCACTGCCCTGAATAATTCCAGTATCAAATAATCAATAATAGCACTTCAAAGGAAAGGCTGAAAAACCAAAGACGACCTTTTTTTTTTATTCCCATTTGCTTTCCACTGGCTTCTTATAGACAGCATAGAAAGATTTCTGTATATTCAGTACCCTCATGATTTATTTCCAAATGCTATAATGTTTTGTTAAGGCATCTATAAACCTGAAAGGATGTTGCTGAAACTTCAAATGCACTAGTTAAGACATACTTAAAATTGTGTTTACTTTTGCTATTTGGGATGCATTTACGAAACAGGGATCTTACATCTACACCTCTTCCACAAATTCTGGGCCACTCGAGGAGGGAGATGGGGAAGGACCTTTTGTCATATAAATGTATTTCCATATTTTTTATCAGTTATGGCCTTTTCTACACTCCCACTAGTTCTAGCACGGCAGCACTGCCTTTCTCCCTTTTCCCTGCCCTGTGTGCTGCAATCCCACATGGTCCAGCATGACTAGAGCAGGGAGCTCAGGGAGCCATAGGCTGGGAATCCAGCGTTGGGGGCCACTTGTTCCTTGGACTCCCCCTGCTGATAGACTCCTGCCTCTCCTTTGGGCCAAGTGCAGAAGCCAGTCTGGGAGGGAACACTTACTGGGCATGGCCAGGGAGGGCAAGGGAGGCTGCTCCATCTCAGAGGAACAGGAGACCCTCGTGGTGTTACAGAATCATTTCTGCTGCCTGCTTCAGCCTCCTCCATGGGCAGAGGAACCAGAGGAAAAGGATTTTAGTAAGACTACAGAAATCACAGTCCTCAGCCATAATCAAGCCAAATCCAGAATTTGATCTCTTCTTCAAAACAGCTAAAAATAATGCAGTTCTTTGTATTGTGATACTGTTTAATTTATTTAAAAACAAACAAAACTGTAAAACTGGCATAAAATGAATCCATGGATGTTAACAGTTAACAATTTTGACTCCTTATTTTCCATAAAGTTTCATTGACCTGGATAAAATTAAAATCTGAGTAATAAATATATTAGTATCCACAACTGTTGAATAAGTCCTAATAAACCATATGAGAATTTATTATGAGTTTTCAGAGAGATTCCACACAGAAGGGACTGAGATATTAATTTAAATACTTAGAAATTAGTTATTTTCATTATTAGTCTAAGAATCTTGAAAACAATACAATTATGCTAAGAGTTAAAACTATGTAAAATGATAAAGCTATGAGACAATTCATGTGCACTGAAGTAAAAATTCCTCTCGTTCTCTCCAGGTACCTGCCATCGAACTGATCCATCCTCCAATTAAATTATCACAAATGTGATCAAAATGAAAGCAAATAAGAATCTTTGCAGTTAGTAATAAAGATTTATAACCTTCTCAGTAATTTGTGTCTCTGTCCAAAATTATGCAGAACAGATACAGAGGAATTTTATTTATTCAATCATTGTGAACAAAGGATGTGACTATCTTGGTTCTGGCCAGCACAGAGTTAATTTTTGCAGTATCCAGGAGGAGGCATAATCAGGACCCAGAGATTATTCCATACCCCCTCACATCCTTTCCTGGGGCTGGGGGGGATGGGGGGCGGGGAAGAGGAGGGGAGGGATCTCTTCCAGGGACAAGGGGTTCCTTCTGGTTGAGGTAGTGTGGCTGAGGTAGCGTGCTCTGTGGTGAGCATTTTGCATGTGAAACTAAAATAGCTGGCGTATCAAGGACAACTTCCTGCATTCCTATGACTTCAACTCACTTGAATTTTTAATTGACAAGAACATGACTGACTTTCATTCTAATTACATCCTCATTCCAATGCAGAAGTTGGACAAGAGGAATACATAAAAGATATAGCAGTGAATTTAAGTCCTTCACCTAAGTAAATAGGTAAACACCTCATTACGTAAGGAAGCCCAATTAACATCAGTAAAGCTACCCAGCTGCTTTAATTTAAATGTCTGTTTACCAACTTTGCTGGACTATGACCTTAACAAAGTAATTATTATGCTCCCATCTTTTTTTTTTTACACACAGGCAAATGATAAATCTTGTGAGTTAAATGATAAATCTTGTGACTCAAAATGTTTTTCTGGCAATTTTATGAGCATCAAGAACAAGGTGGTGTCATCCATCACAGAGATAGTGCCCCTAACAAAGTTATTTTTTAATGCCTTGAGACTTGCTCTTGTAAGGAATGTAAGGAGTGTCACAGGCCTACTAACAGCCTCTCAGAAGAATTCATGATAAGACACAATAAGTTTCCTACTGAAATAGATATCATCAGATTATCCAACACAGCTCCAGGGAAGCTGTTAAGATTTACCTTAAATAAGAAATGGATTATGAAGCTCTTGCATATCCTAAACATAATTTTGGATTAAAATTCTAGCAATCTCTACTAAAATACTTAATTTCAGGTACAAATTAATATTAATTTTATGATGCTAACAGTGAGTACTTGCTTTTGTATGAAGGACAGTTTGCAGTATGCCTGATGTCTAATTTGCATTGCAGATTGAAACTGGACTACTACTCGAAGTATCAATGTAGGGAACAACTTTGGCATCAGCCTTGACCTTTTATAATGCACAACAGTTTGCACACGTTTAGTAAAAAGTCCGATTTCTGAAAATCATTAGGAATATCATTAAAACACACATTGGGGCTCTATCTATTCCTAATATCAAATGACATTCAATTTGTCATTCTTTTGGAAAGCGAAGACAAAGTAAATTATTGCAATATCTATTTACTTTTTAGGGAAATATTCACACTGTTGATCAATTGAAAAGGCAGTATTTTTAAAAGGAAAAATACAAGGTTAACTAATATCCCTAGGCTTATCCAGACAAAACTGGATAGGGAATATTGACTTTTCAGGTCAAATTATAAAGTCTGAGAAATCTCGTCTTTTCTTTTTTCTTCTTCTTGTGTTACTTGATCCTTTTTTTTTTCCCATGTAAATTTTCAATCTTTGAGGATGATGTCCAGTTCTGCAAACTTGATTTAAATCCTGTTGCAGTTTATGTGGTCACATGCTGGCATTGATCAACTACAAACCAGGAGAAGTACAAAGATAAGAAATATATTTATTGATTTCTTATTTGTGTTTGGAATCACTATTATTCACTTTTTTCTTCATCATTAAAACATTTGGCAATAGAAAACAGAAAATTTATCCTGACAACCAAATGGGGGACATAATAGACAATGGATTTTCAAAATTTCACACTGGAAAATTCTTTTTTTCCCCCCGTCATGCCCATTAAACTTTTACCATATATCAACACTATCATTAAAATTATATATTTGGATGACATTATGCTTGTAATATAGAAGGCTGAACAAATCCTTAAAAAGCCTCCGACCAATAAAATCCCCTCAAAGCCTCATAGTTCCAGTGACTTATTACAAAGGTTAGGAATTGAAACCAAGTGCTTTACAAGATTGCATTATCTGTATTCCACTTGAACAAGCAAAAGCCATAAAATGGCTCACAATAAATTTCTGTTACAAAAGGCCAAGGTAAATCAACAGCTCTCCAAAGTATCTCGCAGCTGCACAATAGAAGTCCTAGTTACCAAAAGCAAATTAAAGAGAGAAGACCAATAAATATCATGACTAAGCCAGCATCTAGTACCCAGACTGTGATATTCATCCCCTAGGGATTTTAACACAGACATTAATTATGTCTTCAGCAGAGCATTGCTGCCATTTGCTAAAGCAGACCTCATTTCACACCTATAACTAAAATCTCACTTAAAGAATGGAAAATGATGAGCTAAATTCTTTTCTGAATTCCCTGGGTCCCTACTGTCAAACACTGTGCCATCAGATATCAGACACGAAGGTCTGATGCTATCGGAGCATGGAAAATTATGACCAATATCAACTTAGTAAGCTATAATTCCATTAATGATATACATAGTGACTTAAAATTCTAGAATTCTGACTATATTGCAACAGAACAGAAAGAAATCTTGAAATACAAGGGCGGAAAAAAAAAAAAAGAAAATGAAAAAAAATACTAGAAACAGCAGTGATTTAGTATTTCAAGAAAGGACAGTCTTAGCTTCAACAGAATTAACATAAAGCTTGTGAAAATGCTACAATCCATTTTTCCTTTGACACTGGGCTGTACTTAGTCATATTCTAACAATTCATAGAAGTCATAAATATTCTTTAGAGGAATGGAGCCACACAGTGTCTGTATTGCAGCCCTGACAAATTGAGATTATCACTTATATGTGAGTATATGTTGGATGTAAAAGGCCTAAAAGGGAATTCATTAAGTCTCCTCTGGCTCTGTTGAATGTCTCTATAACCAGACTATGAATTTATCATCTACTGTTGTTTCTCAAAATGCCATTTGCATGGGAAAGAAAGCAAAGAAGAGCACCAAAACACAAAAATAATAATATTTCTCTCAGATAAGGTATCCTGATACATAATGTTAGATACAGATAGAACGTTCATGGGAGTGTAGCCTCAGTCATGAGAACTTAAACTTAAATTTTAAAATTGAAGGTAGGCTACAGTATCTGCAGTCTGCGTGTATTACTTTAACCATTTTAATATTCTGCATTTTGTGGCCTGTTTGTTCCTGTATTTGCTTACTAAAGCTGTATTCACTGAAAATTGTCAGCAGAAAATGAAATTTCAAAAAGCTAACAAAATCAAAGGTAATTCTGTTTATTATTATCTTTCAAGGACTATATAACAGTTTTGACAGTTATCGCAGCAAATGTGAAATGTCATAAACCTGTTATAACAAAGATTTTCACAGCAATTGAAATTATCAGCTCAGTACAATCATGACTATATTTCCAAACAAATTATTCTAGTGCCATTCTTCATGACTGATACTCATGAAAGGATGTAAACCTGGACTGCAAGATTTGCTTTGGATCATATTTCACCTGTGGCTAACACATAGCCTCTAACCTCCTGCTGAAAAGGCTGACAGTGAATGACATTGTTGGATTTTAATGAGGGAGAGGGGAAGGGAAAAAGAGTGGAAAGCAGTGAGAGAGAAGGAAATGGTTGTTTTAAACATTTAAGTGCTTTTCTTCTCTGCTGTTAGAAGAATCATGACAAAACAGCTCAGAACATAGCTGCTCTTCTAGTTTCTTACAGAAGTATGAAAAGGCTGTAACTATTTTTGAAGACCTATACATGACAACTGCAACAGAATTGCTGAAAAACCTTTGATGAGTATAAAGACAAATCTGAAGAGGAAATGTTTGGTTCCTTTTCAAGACTCAGTGAAATTCCCATTTTCTCAGGAGGTAGGGAAGAGTCAGATACCTTCAATAGATAAATCAAGGAAACCCAAAATACCAATGAAATGCAAACTCACTAATTAAATAAACTACAACAACGTTGTAAAGAACATATTAAAAAATTGGATAGTAATTGACTGGAACTTTATACAACATCTAAGTACCACATAGTTTCTCTCACGAAGATTGTTCTGCCTTTGAAAGAAATGAAAGTTTTTCGGAGAAAGAAACATCTAAAATAAACTGATCAGAGAAACTGGGGCACAGGTTTTTATTTTCATCTTGTCCATGACCATGATATTTTAATCAAAATGAAATAATCACAGTTCCTTCACACTTATGCTATTTATATATTAGTACGAGAAATAAAACTACTGTTCAGCTATGTTCAAGAAAAACAATAAAATTCTTGAGTGAAGCAATCCTGAGAAGAAGTCTTTCTCATAATTTCCAAAAAATGTTGTTGAATGCAAACTGTTTTTCACTTTTTAACAAGTTTAGCTTGCTCTGCTATAACTTCTTGTTGTTGGCATAGTTTTGCATCACAGTAAAAGGCACTGGGAGGTGTGCTAATTCCTGCATGTTCTATTCTGCTTTATGCAATTCCAGTACAAGATCCATATTGCAACACATGAAAATGTTTATGAATAGTACCAACACATTTCACTCCTTATCTGAACCAAAACAATCATCATGAAATTTGTTCATCAATACAGCAAGACATTGACAAATTATATCTGTATGCATCAATAGTTTCGGTTTTATTGTCGTTTAGCAAATTCTTCATTTATTTTCCACCCACACTGTGTTAGTTTTAGTTCCTTTAGAAATTCATCAAGCAACTTTATGTTTACACATGCACACAGTACACCATTAATATAAGCTGTATTATACTTTTCCATGTTCCAAGAAAAACATATTCATAAACTGATCACAATTTTAGCTTCACAGCAATTACTTCTATTACGGGTCAGTGTGACTAATGACATGTTTATCTAACAGTTCAGATCTTTGATTACCACTTCTGTAGACAGATCGGAGCTATCCTAGGGACTAATGATAGCATATCTATGATGATATAAGGACCAGTGCGGGCTGAAAATTCAATCTAGGCACAAAAACGTTCTGTTTCTAGTTCTGTTCAGAGTTGTCTACAAAAAGTAACTGCTTGTTTTCTATTTTAAAACAAATCTCATGACAAATCACACTCCAATCTACATTTGAATTACAAGGTGAAAAAAAGTTCCAGCCAAAGGAAGATCTTTGGGGGAAATAACTGTCCTTAACTGTTTGCTCCTATGACAAAAATCAGCAAAAACGCCATGCTTTAGCAGAAGCTTCACATACAACTTGTGTCTGTTGTGGGCTTCATACATAGTCATTTCAGTTGTATTTAACAGAATTTAGCAGAGGTATCTTATCCCAAGTGATACAATGCTTCAGAGAAAAGAGAAGAGAAGAGAAAAGAGAAGAGAAGAGAAGAGAAGAGAAGAGAAGAGAAGAGAAGAGAAGAGAAGAGAAGAGAAGAGAAGAGAAGAGAAGAGAAGAGCGGAAAAAAGCAAACAAACAAAAATGTAGCTTGGGTATATAAATCTGTAATATCAGTGATTTCACCATCAAGCAGTGAATATTTTAATAGTGAAATATCTTATCCAAAGCATAAGATTTTATGTAAAATAAACAATGAAAAAATAAATTGCTTAAGCAAAATTTTCAGTTCAAAACTCATTTACCGTGTAACCATTCTGCTAGTCCCTGCATCACTGTAACAGTATTTTTATATACATTTCTTTATCAATAAATAAAGAATAAGTCACCCTTATGACCAACTCTTCATAGTCAGTATGCTTCCGAGGCCCTTGCTGGTTTGGTGATTGGACTCCATCAGTTTCATTTGTGGGTTTGCCCCTGTACAGTAAATTTGCCTCACTTAACATAGCACAAAGATGCCATCTTGATATAGAGTAATTTAAACTTAAGCATTCAGCAAGACAAAACCATCTGGTGTTTACCTCTCTTCCCTTTCACCTCTTCAGTACCTAGTGTCCACAGCTCTGCTGTACAGAGGTCAGATTTGAACTTTCTTAACCCAAGAAGAAATAGATGACTCTACTTGAGCCTTTAGATTTGAATTCATCTCTTCAGGGAAAAAACCTTCTATTTCATTTTATTCCAGTAGAGAGCAAGAGATGGCATAAACATGGACATGGCTGTCATAGTCAGGGTGGTTTTATTCTAGTGGAAAATTTCCAAACCCAAGACAAAATTTTCACAGTCTTTTCAATTTATGGTGGTTTTTTTGTGTCTACAGTAGGAAAAAATATGTAGGAAATATTAAATTATTTGTGAGAAAAATAGATGTTTTGTGTGCTGCATACATTATATCTAGTAATGACTTTGAATGCAAAAATTTGATTTACAAAGTAGAAGAAATGAAGGTATTTTACACAAAACTCTTTATGTAAAGAGTGTTTATTCCCACTGGATTGTGATGGCTAAGCGAAAAAAAGGATTTAGTCTGCATTTAAAAACTCAATGCAAGATTGATTTTGTACTTTTTCCTTTAAAATACATTTGATATTGACTTTTCTTCATGTTATAGAAAACAGTATAAAGAAAAGTTTCATTCTTTGTTTCAAATTTGTTCACTTCATCAACAAGAAAAAATATACAATAAATGCATTTTTTTTTAACTTTTCCAGAAATTTTTTGGTTCATGTGCTTGAAGTATTTAAACATTACCTTAATACAGAAGCAGTTTTGATCTGAATTGTAGGTATATGGCTGAATGAAGAAAAAAAGGCAAATAATGGGATTGGTATGGGAAAAAATCCCATATATATACTGATAGAAGTAAGATGTGCAAAATCTGAACTTTTTCTGTAAATTTTATGTACAAAAATCAATAACTAAGAGCCATGATATTTTTCATTCATAGGCAATTACATCCTGTCTGAACAAATTTGAAAGGATTATTAGGACTCTATCTTAAAATACCTCAGCATTAAAATATAAATTCCAAATTTTACCAGAAAATTTGAGCTCTTTTAATCTTACTGAGTATGTCTGAGTCTGAAACAAAGCTCAACCAGGCCCAAAGACAAAGAGCAGAAGCTGAGGTATCTTTACACCAAAAGAGTTCCTTTGCTACATAATTCTCAGTGATGTTATCAGAACACACGTGCTGTGGAGATAGCTGCTCACACAACTAATGCCAAGTGAGGTTTTCTTGAGCAGAAGTCTTATATAGACAACATTATAAGATACCTTCACATTCTCTGTAAGGTTATCATGAAACTCAAACCTAATTCTTCTCTTCACAGATTGTGTTACAAATTTCCAAAGTTGTTCAGAGCCTTTTGGACATGAGATTAACAGAGGCTACAGAAATTTGAGCAACTGCCTAATCATGTTGATATTTTTTTGTAAGCCAAAATGTAAATTTGGAGGAAGCTATAACTATGAGGTCAATTTTAACCTTATCTTAGATTCGATAGGCATAAACAGGTCAGGAAACTGATCCAGGTAGCCAGCACACTCACGATCACTCCCAAGGCTTCTCTTCATATACAGTCTCAGCAATGAATTTAATTTAAAATGAAATGAAGAAGCTGAGGAATCTGACTAAGATTATGTTTAAATAACACTTACTATTTAAAATGAAATTGATGTACTCAAGCTCCTAAACCCTCAAATTAAAAATACAGTGCCACCCATTTTGAGCATAATGGTGAAGTGTATATATGCAGGTCGCTGTTGTTTTCCATGTATCTAAAATCATGTAAGGAAAATTAATTTAATCCTGATAAAGACTTTACAAAGAAATAAACTATAAATGCATATTAGATGCTAGGAAACCACTTCGGAGACAAAATGCACAAGGTTTACTCTTCAAGTCTGGAAACTTTCAGACACCATGAATTTAAGAGCAAAAAAAAAATTTACCGTTATGAGAGCTTCATAAATAAAATCCCCAACTCTCTGTACAAAATTCATTCATGTACCAGAATAACACAGAAACTGAAAACTATAGGTCTGTGCATGGATTCTGTAGCTTATAACCACATTGAGAATCTGAGGTAAGAACAAGATGCATTTACAATATAAATATTAGGATACAAACAATATAGATTTTGCAAACCTCTGTGGAGATAAAATGTTATATATAATTGTCTATATAGAGTAACTGATGATTTTCTCCTGTGTTATGAAATATATAAAATATAATATTTTTAGTTACATATTTATCTATTAAAAAGTTCTTCATTCACCTCACACAGCAACAAATATTATTCACCTAAAATATTTTCAAAATATATTGCTTGGAATATCAATTCTCAGAACAATATCAATTTGACTGATCACTTCACTTCACTGAAAGTCATAGTTAAAAACCTTAGTATCACATTTTCTTTGACATAAATTTAAATAACACAGTCTTCTGAGTTCATTTGGAAAAGAGTAAATGTTATTGTCAAAATAAGAGAATAGCCAGTTCTATTATTTCTGCTCCACCAGCCTTTACAGAAGTGAGACAGTTTCATATTTCTACTTCATTAATTTCATTTCCCCTTATATAGATCAATATACAAATAATCTGGTTGATTAAGGAGAGTGGATGAAGGTTGATACACACAAAGCTGTATTCCCAGTCCTCTGTTGATGGGATGTATCCACTTCAAGGTCATCTTGCAAAATGACAGGAACAGGAAGAGGTTGTAGGGAAAGTAGGAAAGGCCTTCCAATAAGAAGCTTCTCCTGGAGTTCCTCTCCTCTGCAGGAAGAGGGTATGATTTGGAGTAACATCCAATCCAAACAAGAAACAGTTCAGCACTTTTTCCTCCATACAATAATACCTTCTATTAACACTTTTATTTAATAAGTAACAGGACATAAAATAGTTTCACATGCCCTAATCATCATACCAATCATGCTTTGAATTCTTTCCTGATTGATATGAACTCAACTAATATTGAAGTCTTTAGTGATTAAAATGCAGTTGTAACTAGAACAGTCCCATGAACAGTTTTGATGACGAACTTACTGAACTATCACCTGAAAACTAACCATATGGAATAATCATCTATTAAATATGTTTCTTAAAATATTGTGATTGCTTCCATTACTTTAAAATAGATATTTGTGTTTAGCAAGGTAGATTTAATTTTAATTAGTGATTTCTTCATGCCTACGTGAGAAATTATGACTCCAAGTCTTTCAGAATTTTACAATGATGCTATACCTGTGTGAAGTGAGCAAAGAGCATTTGACATTAATTTTTAAATTATGCTCATTGATGCTCCCACATGTCGATGCAATTCTGCCTTCCTCATCTTGTCTGTCTCTCATCTTGTCTGGCTCACTTCCTAGTTTATCTTCCTCTTTCTAAAATGTGGGTTCCAATTCATTGACTGTATGCATGTACTAAGGACAGTAGTATATTATGTCAGTACAAACAAAAGCTGACTGCCTGAGATTTCGTTTTATGAGAGACAATGAAAAATGTAAAAACAGCAGTTCTCTTACAAGCTGATTTAGTATTCTTTATTTATAATCTTACTCTCCCACATAAATAACATATATACTTATGACAGTGTGGGCTGATCTAAACAATCTAAGATAAACACATGATGTTGTGATCCACTTTACTATCTGCCACATGGGAAAGTAAGCTGTCATTGTCTACATATATACGTAGAAATGTAATACAATAGCCTAAAATGTGATTAATACTCCTAAAATATGAACTGTGAATTCCAAAAATTAGTACGTGAATTATATTTGTAAATTGTATTATTGTGAGATTATCTGAGTTAAATTGTAAAGAAAGATAATGTGATTTTATTTGAACCACAGAATCAGAAAATCATAGAATATCAGGCTAGAAGGAACATCAAGGATCATCTGGTACAGCCTTTCTTGGCAAAAACACGATCCAGACAATGGGGCCCAGTATCCTGTCCAAATGAATCTTAAAAGTGTCCCATATTGGGACACTGCTTCTCTGGGCAGGTTACTCCAATTGCTGATTGCTCTCACTGTGAAAACTTTTACTCTTTTGTCCAGTAGGAATCTCTTCTCAAGTTACTTGCACCTACTATCCCTCCTTTTTTCTCTGTGACTCCTCACAAAAATGGAGTCTGCATCTTTGCAGCCTCCCTTTAAAACTGGAAAATGGTGATAAGGTCTCCCCTCAGCCTTCTTTTCTCAAGGTTGAACAAACCCCGTGAACTCAGTTCTCTTAGCCTTTCCTCACATGGCAGGCTTCCCAGCCCCTTGATTTTCTCTGTGGTCCTCCTCTAGACCCTCTCTTGACTGTCCACAGCTATTTTGAATAGCAGGGACCAAAAAAAGAACACTCTTTCAGGCATGGACTGACCAGCACTGAATAGGGTGGGATAATGGCTTCTTTATCACTGCTGGTGATGCCGTTGTTGATGCAGGCCAGCACCCTGCTGGCTTTCTGTGCTGCAGCCACACTGCTTGCTCACAATGAGCTTGTCCACCAGCACCCCCAGGTCCCTGTTTGGGTAAATCCCAGCCTGTTCCGCACTCCTGGGTTATGTTTCCCAGAAATGAGACTTTACACTTTGTCCTTGCTGAATTTCATAAGACACTTTCAGCCTATCCAGATCTTTATGCAGAGTAGCTCTCCCTTCCAAAGTGTCCACTCCCCCACTCAGTTGATATCATCAGCAAACTTTATCAGAGCACACTCAGTCCTGTTGTACAGATCACTTATGAAGATACTGAACAGCACTGGCCCGATATCAATCCATGGGGGACATCACTGGTGACAGGATGCCAGTTTGAAAAGGAGATATTTACCACTAACCTCTGGAATATTTCAGATCAGTTCTATGACTCTGACTTGGAGAACATTAAAAATTGCTGGAGTATTTGTTGCTTGACAACAGGAAATATTATTAAACCATAGGTTATCTTTAATTGCAAGAGAAATGCTACTCAGTCACAGTCATTTTCAAAGAGCAACAAATAGCAAGGATCAAGGTTACAGCCCAGGTAATTACCTTGCTTACAAGTAAGAGAGCAATTAGATTAGTCCTCCTGTATCTTGTACACACTTTTATTACACAGCAAACTGAATTATGCTGCGCATCTGGAATGGAGAGTTACAGGATTATTTACGTGATAAGGTCTTGCCCTACTTGAGAAGTCATTAAAGAATCTCACACACGTCCCTTCTGAAAGATGTATAGAGCAGTCCATCTGTAAGGAAGAGTAGCCAGGATTGAAATATGTACATGCCTCCTGATCCCTGGACAAGCCATTACATATAATGTGCAGATAATATATCTTTCCACGTTCATTGCAGTACAGTCACTAAACAGAATATAAATTCCATACTAACAATCTTTAAGCAGCATTTAAAAGTTGTACAAATATTTATAAAACTATACCATATAAGAAGCTTTATATTTCATTATGCTAGTCCTATAGATACATGAGGGGAATTATTTTGTCCTTCAACTTATAATCAAAGCTACTGAAACTTATTTTAAATGTTTGTTGGGTTTTGTTTTATTTGTTTGTTTCTCTTCAGCCCTTTACCACTTAAAAGGAGGAGTATTTAAATTACATGTGATCATATATGTCTTCAAGAAAACTTTTACAAGTGAATCAGATTTCTTGTTGTTAGGGAAACATTTTTGAGAGTTGCATATGAAGAGAGAAATGAATAGCACTGTGTTACAAATAAAAGCAATTTAAACTAAATTAAAATTTAGAGATCTGTCTTTTGTGGTTTTTAAGGTTTACGTATTTGGCATCACTGAAGTATCTATTCAACAGCTCAAAAATCATGCATGCAAGCCTAATTATATGCCATCATAACAAAATCATAACAAATCATAAGAAAAGTGCTAATAATTTAATGAAAACGCCAGATTTCTTGTGGCAATTTTGACGTGTCCCTCTAACCAGGACATTTTGACATATCAGTTGCTTTAAATAATGGTTTAATAACTTTTAAAATAGGAATACTGCTTATGTGAAGCTGTATTACAATTTCTAGTAGAATTACCGTTTTAAAACTATCAGTATCAGACAATCCAGTTAGCATCTGAAAAAAAGAAAAAAGAGATCTGTTTCTAACCACACTTTAGTTACATTCAGTTCTAAAACTGTCTTTCAAAATTAATGTAAATTTTCAGAACAGTTGCCCACCAGTGATGTCAATGTGTCTAAGTAATGATACATTCCTATTGCACATTTTATAATGGTAAAGTACCATTCAAATATTAATTAATAATATTTTCAGTGGAACTTGGACAGGATAGAGTCAGAAATTATTCATTTGATGCACAGTATAACATTGATGGTGACTATTGTGGACAACTTATTCCTCAGTATTAGTACTGGATCAGGATGCTAGAAGACTCATTGTGTTTACTGGTGTTATAAAATCAATAACAAAATCAACACATGCAACTAGATGGGACGTGATTTAATGGTGGATTTGACACTGTTATGTTGGATTCGATGATCTGAGAAGTTTTTTTCCAACCTGAAAGATTCTGTGTTTCTGTGTGGCAGGAGAGCTCTAAGTTATCGCATAGCTAAACTTAACCATTTGCACTTACCTTAGAATCCTCATGTAAAATTAAATCCTCAGGTAAAACTAAAGACATAGATCATGCTGGACTTTATGTATCTATATTCTCCTTACTTTCCTGTTTTAATTAGGATCCAATTTATTCTGAACTGATGTGCTATTCCTTGTATTCTGAGCAGTAAATTGTCATATATATGGAAATTATCATATATAGTGATGGCATCAAATCCTGAAGCAACACTTTATAACTCTTAATAACACCTTGAGAAATGGGAATGCATGTCATTGGATATGATAGCTGTGTAAGCTAAAGTCTAACTCTAGCAGTGCATTAATCTAAGTAACAGGGTAAATTGCATTCAAATATGCAGGCACGGTAGAATGTATGGATCCATGGGTGATGCAAATAAACATCCAAATCCAGCTCAATCTGAATGAAATGGTGACCTAAAATAACAATATTACTGTATTCTTTTTCCTCCCCAAGAACTCTATTCTATTTGCATTTGTAGCTTATTTGGCAAAATGCAAAGAAAAATCAAGGAAAAAGAAAAGCACAAAACAGGAGTGTGCAGATGCTTAGCACACTAGTATTTTAGGTTCCCTAGCTGTCCTTGGATAGAACTACACATTTCTGAACTCCTGGGTTTTCCTAACATATTAATGCTCATTATCAGTCTCTCATCATTGTCTGCTATGAAATTAAGACCTCAGAGTGAAGAGGATGCTGAGGTCACAGTTAGCTTTGCAGTAAATGTAAAGGAAGGTAGAAACAGAGGGAGTCAAGGCATTGAGAAAACAGCATCTGGTTAAAGAAACAAGATTAGCCTAAGAAAAAAATCAAAGAACTGTACAAGCCTGGGAACAAGCCTGCGGAGGGTATAACAAAGGAAGAATATCAAGACAAAACAACCAAGGGAAAAAACAAAGTATACACACACACCCACACCCACACCCACACGCACACACACACACACACACATATATCCCAAACAAACAAACCAACCAAAAAATCAAACTCCTCCTTCCTTTTTCTGATTACATTTTTGGTGTTGTCTGGAAAGTTAATTTTAACAACTAAGAATAGTGTCAAAAAGAAAGACTACAAGGTCAAAGAACAGGAAAATTGACTCATTTCCCAACTTGTCTGGTAATCCATGTTTAAAACATTCATATCTTAATGAAATGCATGAAAAAACCTTAATTCATTTAAAAATCTTCCCTTTAAGAACATTGTTCTTCCCACAATTTTCAGTATGTTATTAATAATTTTCTATAGGACAGGTGCTTGCCTAAAATTCCTTATCTATGATTTTTCAGTCAACTTTACAGACAAAGCAGTTTTCAGTAGCTCCATAGTTACTGAGAACTCATTCAGGCCACATTTATTTCATCATAGAAACCCTTACCTACCATGGAGAGGAAGAAATGGATACCTCTGACAGATGAGAATTCTGTTGGCATGTAATTGTACCCTTGGAAAGTTTTTTTAATATGACAAACTCGGTGAACATGAAATCATGGAACCCGAGCTATCAGTGAAATGTGAAATACTGCTATCAAAGTGAGCCATAAGCAGATATTATATCCCACTGTGATAGAAGCTACAACACACAAAGACTTTAAATGGACCTCAAATGCTATTTTTTGTATAGTTTATTTTCATTTTAAAAGGATAGTATCAAATGAGGAGTAAATTAGAAGTGGTCATTTTCATTGCTAAGTAAAGGAACAAAAGAGAAGTGCTACAGGCTATTTTAAATCTGTTTGGGAGCTTTTATCAGTTGCAAGATATGTGCAGAATGATTTTGAGCTACATTATATAGAAAGTTGGGGTTTTTTTCCTTAGAAAAACCCCAGTCAAACAACCTAAAGAGTTTTACCTGACAAGTCTTAATTAAATCCAAGGATCTCTGTTTCCTTAGTAACCACTCATAGCATCACTAGCATTCAAGAGAGAGCAGCAGGTGCAAGAAACCATAAAAATGAAAAATTCCTATTTCGCCAATGACTTATTGAAATATTAGATTGAGGTATTTAATACTGGCTTCCTACTGATTTCAGTGACTTCTGAGTACAATCTTCTATCAATCTTTTAAAAAATTATACACTGCTGAGAGTCAATTCTACCTTTCTTTGACATTCCACATTCTTGTGTTACAGAATAGTGTACTTGTATCTATTCTTGTAGTTTGATACAATTGCATGTTTCACAGTCAAGTGCATACTCCTAATGTTAATCTAATCTTCCTGATCTTTTTTGTGTTATATGTCTGAGGTGTGTAGACTGAAATATGAAAGTATATAGTGCTGTAGAAACTGAGGAGACAGTTTACATGGGCTTTACAGAGCAAAACAAACTTTACAGAGGAAAGAAAAATTATGTAATTGTGAATTACAAATGGAAAGCTGTGAGTACTTTCTATATTTCAACATGTTTTTTCTCATATTTATATTACAAGTATTTTTTATAGGAATAATTTGTCTTTATTTAATAACTTCTACCAAAATGTAGACAGTTTACACCAAAAGAATATTTTGAAAAAAGAGGGTTGCTCATCTGGGTATACTGGATGAGTACGAAAGAATCAAGTTCATCTACAGCTTCTGACTCTGTTTGAGTGATAAATATGTCCCAAACATAAAGAGATGATCAGACTTAGATAAGGCATTTAAGCAAGAATGACAGCTCTCTGGCTTTAAATCCTTCAATGCCACAGTTACCTTGAAACTTTCCCATCCTATCCTCACTTTTCTCTCCCAAGATGTTTTCAACAAAAAGGCCCTTAGCTCAGAATAATAACTAATTACACCGGTAAGATGTTGAAAGGCAGATCTTCTTCTGTGACATGGGTAAACTTGTATTTTCAATCCTCAATAGAGGAGAGTCCATTTAGCACATAAAGGACGGCTCAGTAACCATCAGTCATGCCTGTTATAAATCTATTGTAGTTTTTTAAATCACGACTTCTTAAAATCCTGTCACTTTTGGTAATTTACCCTAACAAACATATTAAATTAAAAAGTAATAAAAAATAAACAAAGGAAGAAGAGAAGTAGAGTAAAAGATGTAAAATAAAACCCCATAACAAAAGAAAAATAAAATAATTTTAAAAAAAGAACATATTCATTCAAGGATAACCAGGTATCAAGGACATTGAAAGATGTTGGTGTCTTTGTTCTGTCTGCATATGTCCTAATTAAATATTTTCTTAGTGCAGATTCAAAATCTCACCTTTTGTGCCTGACTAAATTCTTAGTATTAGAGGTTCCCTGCAGCATACAGTTCTGCCTTTGAAAGTCCTTGCAAGAATTCAGTTCTCAGTGTGAGAAGATCCAAGCAGCCTGTTTAAGCCTGTGACTATTTAACATTATTCTTAGCCCTCACAGAGAAAGCCCTCCCTATCTCTGAGCAGCCACACTTACACAATGGCTCAGGATATGTGATCATCAAGTTCAGCTCCTCCATTTGACCTGGGAGGAATTAAACCCATATTAAGCACAGTAACTGACATATCACTGTGCTAGACACCCTCACTCTGGCTTTTTGAAACCATATCATTAAGGAGAAAATGACACGTTTATTAAGCCAAAGTTTGAGAATAGAAATTGTTTTTCAGCCACTTGTTGGAACACTTATATGAGAAGGAAAGTCCATTTTCTCTTCTGAAAACTGCTGTAGTATTTCAAGTAATTATTCCATTCTGGTAGAAGCTGGAATTATAAATGATCTGTTTCCATGTAGATGTTCCAGTCACCAGCTCTGCTCCAATCTGATGTACATTCACTAGTGGAAGAAATTAAAAGGAACAAAAAATTCAGGCAAAGCTAATTAAACGTGTTCACCAGCTACACATTATTTAAATTAGAATGCTAAGAAAACTAGAAAAATCACAGATTTGGGGCTTTTTTAGTTGAATGAGAGGCATTTCTGCTGCTTTTTTTTTTTTTTTCTTCTTTTATTATTGAGGGACTTTGATATACATTTTTGAAGCTTCTAAAAAGACCAAATGAATTTTTCACATGAAGAGATAAAATACAAATGCAGAGAATCAATAGTGACTGTTAAAAATCATATACCATCATATACATAGCTCACCTACAATTAATAGAGCTCATGATAAAAATAAAATATTTTGTTTATATATATACATTCACATAAACCACAATCTATTAATTCCTCAATTTAGTAGCCATGATTTCAATTTTTTTTTTATAGACTGTTTTATTCACAATACTAAAATCAAAACAACTGAGATCGTATGCTTCCAAAGGTGCTTTATGACTAAACAAAATATAGAACACAACACAATTTTCAGGACAGACCAAACCTCAAGAAAACAGGTTCTAGCATCACTTGACTTTAACAAAGAGAGCTGCATGTAACTTTCCAGGCAATAAACGCAAATGGCAGAGACCTCTACCTAATAATTCATTCTATCCAAAGAAGAAAAGGGAAAAAAAAAAAAACTAAACCAAAAAGCCTAAGAAACAATTCAGTTTCTAAGAAAGAGAATATAAATAACAACTCCTATTTTCCTTTCATTTAACAAGTCCACCTCAGATAAACTTATTCCTATATAACTGTTTGAAATAAGTCTTCATGTACAGTTATATATGCTTTTAGCTATGATGTGAATAGCAGTCAGATATCGACAATAATGAACATCAGGTTATTTAATCAACTCTATATTCTTAAAGAACAATATTTAAGGCAACTTTTTCCTTATCAAATCCTCTGCAAAGGAAAACTTCATTGCTATCGCATTTACTTAGGGATTTTTTGTTTGTTTATTTGTTTAGTTAGAATATTCTGTAATTTTTTGGTTGTTTTTTGGTTTTCCCTTGCCCTTGATATTAAGAACAGAAGTGATTGATTAAGGTAAAAAGTTGTGAAATTTATTCATATTGTTTTAGGAACAGCATGCCTGAGAAGTGAGAGAGAGAAAAGTTTCCAGCCTCTTCTTTTTCTCTTAACTTACAACTTAGCAAAAGTAAATTATGGAGTGCTTATACAGTGAACAAACACATAAACTCTGCCAACTGCTACATATGTAGCCATTTACTTTGACTGTGATGCATAACAAGTAAATTAAAAATAGTTAAAAGCTTATGCATAATTTAAATGCAAAATTTATGATAAAAATTGATTAGTTAGTTCCATCTCTAAGGATCAGAGTTCTGGAACTTGCTGGCTGAAGGAAAAGCAAAAGCTTATAGTGAAAGGAGAAATGTTTGACCTGTTGACACATTTGCAATTACTAGGACATTATATTCACATTTTAATGGAAAGTACATTTATAAACTCTTCTGATACAATGAGATATTTGGCATTAATATTCAGGTGTACGTCCTGGCCCCATGGTCCTGTGTATGATGAAAAAATCTGTATGGTTCATGTCACTTAAGTATAATAAGTACAAAAGTGTAACTGTATGTCCCTTCTTCCTGACAATTTTTTGTTTCTTTAAACACAATTTTTCCATGAACTCAACCAACTGACTTTGATGTCAATGACATAGAAGAGTCTATTTTCATCAGCCAACCTCAAAAGAACAGTTCAGTCACAGTCTGGAGAAAAATGGCAATTATGCAATAAAATCCAAATTACCTCGCAGACTACAAATAGATCCAAGCTTTCCCTTTAATAATATGTTATGGTCTTTGCATGCTCACTCATATTTCATATAGGGTCATTACTCCTGATCTGCTAATTTCCTCCAAAAACTCCTTGAAGTACCATGAAGTAGAAGTTCTCAATTTTGTTCATTCCTTTATTATTTCTGAACAATAGAGCAATTTATATGAATTGAACATTAGATTTCTTCCTGAATTTAGCTAAAAAAATTATGGAATAATTACGTAAGTTTAACAACATTCAAAGGTTTAAAATATATGATTACTGTATTTTTTATTGTTTCCCCATCTCCTTTTTATGCCTATATTTTCTGTTAGCTTTGATTACTTATAGGTAATAATTGACAGTCTAATCAAACTGGTGCTTTTATTCTTTACATATTAGAACTGGTTAATATTTGTACTTATCTTAAAAAGTTTCAAATGCTATACAAGTAAAACTACTTGTTCTAGCCATACCATTCAGATGCTCAACAGCCTTTTAAAAAATGAATAAATCTCTAATAACTAAATATATTATTTAAGATACTTAAACAAACAAAAAAAACCCTAACAAGAACTGATGGAAAGCCTTTACTTTGGGAGTGGAAATGTAGGAACCAAATTTGTTCGCAGTGCAGAACAAAGGAAAAGCACATAAATTAATTAAGTTTATCTGCTGTCTTGGAAATGTATCAAAGTGCAGTAATTACTATAATTTGCATTAAAAAAGCTCTAACCACCTTCTTTGATATTAGACACCTAGAAAGAAAGAATCATTTAATTATGTATGCTTTGCAATATCATGGGGGGGAAAGCCAACTACTTGAAAGAGCTAAGCCATTAAGTTGGATATAGAAACTCCCCAATAGTTTATGGCTCCCATTACTAAAATACTGTCATTAGAACTAACTGGAAAGAGATAATAGCCTCTTCTTCAGTTTTTAATTAAGCCAAACATCCCTCTCCAGGAACCCTATAAGAACTTGGGAGAGTTGGGGGTGTTCTAAATACATCAATGGGTTCTAGATACATCATCAATGGGTTCTAGATACATCAATAAAACTAGAAAACATTCTTTCAAAAAAAAAAAAAAGAAAATCACCATCATTTACCATTAGAGCTTAACAGACACAAAATACTTCTGAAAGATATTGTTGTCATTTAAAAATTTCTGCCCACCTGCAAAGAATGGTAGACTAGTCTTTTATAACCTTTTAAAAGTATTTGTACTGAAAATACACAAAACCAAAACAAAAAGCCGCAACTAACCAACCAATCAACTAAAAACACCTGATTCTATTTCATATCTATTCATATTTTTGTAATTACTTCTGTTGTATTATATGATCTATACCCAGTCTAAGAAGGAGTATGGAAAATCTTCAACACCAAATAGTTCTAAAATAATTTCTAATCCAGACGTGTGAATTTGAATTATTGACATTAAAGCTTAATCAGTGCACCGTCATTCCTTGCATATAACTGATTATTACACTAATTTTGGACTGACTTACACTCACTGTTGCATTAAAATGTAATTCAGTCTCCCAGAATAAAAGGCAAAAAGGCTCTACCTAGCTTAAATTTGTGTGCCTAATGTTCTTGACATTTCTAAGTGCCCTTAGCTGGGAAGCACATCAGGAGTGCTGAATCTAAGGCTTTGTACTGAAGTTTCTGGAGCTGTTAAAGTTCTTCTTCAGCTCCACATCCACTGCCTCGTCTGTAGCCCCTGTGGCTGCATTTCAGAACATCAGGAATGAATGGGGCTCAGCCACTCATTTGCTAAAGAACAGTGTGCCCTGGGTATTTCCTGCTGCACAAATGCTGAGTAGTTGTCTGTAAACGTTCAGAGGACTTTACACAGCATAAAATGAATCCATTCTCATTCTACATGCTGTTTTATCTGTTTACGGACACATGTAACGTCCAGAGATTCCCAGACACCTAAGACATTGCAATTCTGAGCGTGCACAGATGTTCCGTAGTGTTTACAGTTTTGCACCTGTCTCTTCTATAAATCCAGTTAAAATGAAGAGAATAGTTGTTCATCAACCAGAGTTGCTTGAGGCAATCTGGTGTTTTCTGAACTGATGTAGAAGATCAGGTTTCCTGTTAAAACAGACCACAAGGGGTTTTAGAGGTAAAAAATGAGGGCTCAATTATTTTCTTTGCCTGAAATGATGCAGGCCTTCTGCTCTTCTCTTGTAACTCTCTTAGCACTCTAAAATAATGTGGTCTACAGGAGGATATTCCTAGGAGCAGGGATCAACAGTAAAAATTTCAGACTCTTCTTATACCAATAGAGACAAACAGAACCAAAACCATAATGTAAATTACCACAGGTCTCCATCTTAGTGATCAGGATGCTTACCCAGGCTGTTCTTGTACCTGAGCCAATTAGTATTTCAGTTTTTATATTAACTAGTAGGAGTTCAGGAAAACAAAACAAAAATTGAAAGAGAATTGTAGCAGAAGTTATTTTGTGTTCTCTCATGCTATATACCTTCTCATATAGCTTCTCTCTCATGCTTTCTTTCCTTCTTAAAAACAATTCTGTAATTAAGTATACAAATAAAATATCCTTAGCTATCTCTGTGTTGAGCTAGTAGTTATAATCCTTATGGATAAAAGATGAACGTTTAAATCAGTTTAAAAAAAATCAGTGGGAAAATTGCAGGTTGTGTAATTGCAGTATCCCCTGAACTGTGATATAAGAAGTCCATATTTCACCTCTCTGGTTGTCGTTTGATAGTGGAAGGCAAAAACTACTTTCTCGGTAGTGATAAATATAGGATTTATGAATTCTGAGTAGAAACAAATGCTTTAGTTTAAGAAAAGAAGGGCTGATCTCTGCAGGTCCTCTCTGAAAAAAATACTCTCCTATTTTATGCAACAACAGGAGACCCTTGAAAAGTATACTAATCATATTTGTAAAGAAGTATTTAAGGTCTTGTTGCACAAAGATCATTACAATACTTAAAGGCATTAGAGTGTCTGCAGATCACACATTTCGTTGGTACCCTTCTTAATTACTCTGTTTGAAAAGAGGTAAAATTGAGCTGTTAGTTTTTCATGGTATGAAGGAGCCTACAAAATAACCGAGTTTGAAATGAGAATACTTGAAATACTTCATGGGCATGACAATTAGTACAATTATTTGGTGATCATATTAATAATGGGAACCAATGTTTAGAAAGAGATTCTTTGAATCCTTAACCATTCATTCTAGTTTGTGAAAGTTTAAATGTATCATTTAGAGTTCTCTGTAATTTAAGATAAAAGGTTTAATTTCTTATTCCTATGTAAATACATATGAAAGTTAAAGGAAAAACTTGATTATTCATGAATTTTTATGAATTATACAAAAACTGCTTTTGTTAGTGTGTTCAATATTTTGAGATTTGTCTCTACATGCTAAAAGTGAGGATTCACAACTATAAAGTATGTAGATGTTTCAGAACTCACAGGAAGTATTTGGTACTCAGAGGATTCAGACACACTGAACTTTTTGGCCCTTGTTGGTTTAGGCGAGTTGAACTGTCAGTCTGTTGAAGAAAAGTAGACATTTAAAGTTCTTTAGACCTTTGAGTGTTGAACAGTGACTCATACTATCTACATTCTCCACTCAGAAATCACTGTTTACCTCTATTAGCCCACAGGCTGTGGATATCTGCATCTTTGGAGTGGCTGTCTTAGCTGGCAATATATAGAAACACAAAATCACAGGATGGTTAAGGTTGGGTGGGAGCACTGGTGGGGTTGTCTGGTCCATCCTCTCTGCTCAAGCATGGTCTTCCTAGAGCACGTGGCTCTAGGAAATGTATCCAGATAAATACCACGTTATGTTACCTCTCTGGTGTATGTCCATACAAAAAATGACAACCTTAGCTCTCATATTAGAGGTAGTACAAGTGAAGAGAGCAGGACTTTTTGGGAGTGTGGTTTAAGATGTCTAACGACCTGTACTTAAAAGTGGCATTATATTTGCTCCCACAGTGTTCTATATTTATATAAACTAGGTCTTCTCGCTTATAAGTGTAGCTTATAAGTGTAGCTGCCACTTCATAAGTACAGCTAATTTGGCATGCATCCACAGGTTTCACTTTAATTAGGATTTTCATATACGTAGCTTAAAATTTCTACATCAGTATACAAGCGTCTCAGCATCAGCTTTGATTTTTTTCTCATTATTATTCTCAAAAACAAACCTGCTTTCAAGATCCTGTGCTATAAGACCCTTTGAAGTTGTGTACCATGTGATACTTTGCTGCCCTGCCCAGTGAGTGGTGCTGCATCCGTCTTTCCACTGGGGATTTTCTTTAACTGTTAGTAGAAGTCCTGACATAGACAGAGGGCCAGGACAATACGAGTGAAAAAAAATACACAGCTTTTCACAGCCATGGGTTGTGAATTTAGATTGTGAGGGTTGGACTTGAAGTTTTCTATTTCAAATGGGTTGCACTTGATATTTTCTGTTCAGACAGGATGTTAAGACTTGCCTTTTCTTCTAAGCATGAGTATACAGATCCCAAATTTGTGATCTGATCTGAACAAAAGGCTGTCTAGGAATGGATGGTTAACATACAAGTTAACTTCTGCAGTAAAACTGGACTTATAAGGTGAAAAAACCCCAAGCTCCAGTCTCTTTAAAAAGCATTTAACAAAAAAGAGAAAGCATGACTAAAAAAGAAAAACAAAGACTCAAAAAAGGAAAAAAATCAACAAAAACAAACCAAACAAACATTGCTTGTAAGATCACTAGTAATCTCTAAGTACCTTCTGGACTAATATTGCTCTCTGTAGTTTTTTAGGCTGTTCAGTGCCTTATAACCTAAATTTCAGCAGCAAAGCAGCTGTTGAAATAGATACAGATCACACACACAAATACATAATAAATTTTATTTTGTTAAACTGTTGTAGATTTTTATTCAAAAAATATTTGACTGAATTATTTTCTATAATTTAGACTTACTTTGCTTAAGATTATAATATTCATCCAGATGTCATTCACTTTTCATCACACTCAGCTCTTTCTTTTTTAAATAACTTTGGAAGAACATCTGCAGTTAACAGCAAAAGATATAAAAGCATATGATACTTCTCATTGTGCTAGATGGGAAAGAAAGAATCAGTGCCAATTTGGACATACAATTAAAGAGTAATAAACATTTGGGGCTAGAAAATATCAATGTGATAGTGAAAAGATCTGAAAAAGCTGAATCTGTAATCTATAACACCTGAAAGCTTGTAACAACTTTTGTAACTATTATTATTGATAGATTTTTTTTATTTCACTTTCGAGTATCAACTAGACCTTCTGTTTTTCTTCCTGGAAAAAGTTCCAGTGACACTTGTATATGAGAGTTTATTTCTAGTGCTTGCAGTTTAGATGGATACAGAAAATGATGTATAGGCTTAAACTCCCCTTGGTGGACCACTGCCACACTTTATGTAGAGAATTTCACTATTTACTAACACAGCCCCTTGAATGCATGCAATTCTTGTAACAACAAATTACTTCATAGATTAGTCAAAATGCCATTTCTCATATGTATCACATGAAATAAAGGATCCCAAGACAGTTATAAAAGCTTTTTTTTTTTTGCTTAGCTCAAGATAAACTATTTATCATGCTCACTGAACTGCAAGCTAGCGTTGCTGTGAAAACTGCACAAGTCATTCCCATGGTTTTGGATCACAGATGCTACCCTGCTAATAACTCCTATGCCAAATTGGCAGCTGAAGTACAGTCCAAGCTGGTGTCCTCAATTTATGAAGCTGAAGGACTGTTCTGTGTTAAACTCTCTCATGGACAATATAAATTATTTAATTATATTAATTTATTTATTACTATAAATGAAACAATAAATATTATATACGTTATCTACATAACAATAAATATTATCTATGACCCTCTGCCAATTAACATGAGATATAAGTGGGTGTACCTAAATCCTATGGGAAAAATGTAACCTGTAAAGACAAAATTTTTTTTTAAGTCTGAAAGATTTTGATCTATGGTGATCCACTGAAAAAAATCACACAATGTGATTTATTTTGTGTCCATTACAATTGNTCATTGTGCTAGATGGGAAAGAAAGAATCAGTGCCAATTTGGACATACAATTAAAGAGTAATAAACATTTGGGGCTAGAAAATATCAATGTGATAGTGAAAAGATCTGAAAAGGCTGAATCTGTAATCTATAACACCTGAAAGCTTGTAACAACTTTTGTAACTATTATTATTGATAGATTTTTTTAATTTCACTTTTCAAGTATCAACTAGACCTTCTGTTTTTCTTCCTGGAAAAAGTTCCAGTGACACTTGTATATGAGAGTTTATTTCTAGTGCTTGCAGTTTAGATGGATACAGAAAATGATGTATAGGCTTAAACTCCCCTTGGTGGACCACTGCCACACTTTATGTAGAGAATTTCACTATTTACTAACACAGCCCCTTGAATGCATGCAATTCTTGTAACAACAAATTACTTCATAGATTAGTCAAAATGCCATTTCTCATATGTATCACATGAAATAAAGGATCCCAAGACAGTTATAAAAGCTTTTTTTTTTTTGCTTAGCTCAAGATAAACTATTTATCATGCTCACTGAACTGCAAGCTAGCGTTGCTGTGAAAACTGCACAAGTCATTCCCATGGTTTTGGATCACAGATGCTACCCTGCTAATAACTCCTATGCCAAATTGGCAGCTGAAGTACAGTCCAAGCTGGTGTCCTCAATTTATGAAGCTGAAGGACTGTTCTGTGTTAAACTCTCTCATGGACAATATAAATTATTTAATTATATTAATTTATTTATTACTATAAATGAAACAATAAATGTTATATACATTATCTACATAACAATAAATATTATCTACAACCCTCTGCCAATTAACATGAGATATAAGTGGGTGTACCTAAATCCTATGGGAAAAATGTAACCTGTAAAGACAAAATTTTTTTTTAAGTCTGAAAGATTTTGATCTATGGTGATCCACTGAAAAAAATCACACAATGTGATTTATTTTGTGTCCATTACAATTGTACATCCTTACAAAAAGAATAGTGTGAATAAACTTTTCTGAAATATCTGTATTTTAACCCATGTTACTAAAATATTACTAGTCTATTCAAATAATTAATTTGGTAGTCAAATGTACTATTTTTTTTTTCTGGAATGGGATATATCAATACCCTTAAGGATTTACAAATTAATTTTGATAACAGAAGAACAAAAGTAAGTCTAATTACAAGCAGTAAAAATGGTATTATACAGGAGTTCAAAGCTTGTGTTCTTTTAATTGACTTCAAGTTTTTTCTATAACCTGATTGCTATAGGGATTTATGTCTCTGGTTTTAAATTAAAAATTAATTAAAACACTTATCTAATATCTGTTCATTATTTGGGGTTTATAGAACATGAAATACAGAAGATAAAACTGAAATTATAGAACTTACAAAGGGCTGCATGCTGCAGCACTGGGCATAGCCAACAACTGAGTCAGACACAATGTCCTCAAGAACTCTGTTATTAAAGCAGTTGACACTTCCTCACTGAGCTCTGTGCAACTGCATTTGTAGTTGGGAGCCTTGAAACTTCTCTCATTTCAGACACTCTTTGTTTAATTAATGCTACATGTTCTATCACCAATTTTATTAACATGCTATTTCTGGATGAATATCTCCCCATCACTTATTTAAATTCATGAAAGCTATCTCAGCCTTGTAATTTCTAAGACCTTCCAAGAGCACATTTTTTTCCTGTAGTTTTTCCAGTCTTACAAGAGGCCAGTCTCTTTCAGTGGTGGTTCAAACCAATACCATAAAGGCATTGCCAGTAAATGAATGAAGTCCCCCAGTAGAGGCACAGTTTAAAGTTTCAACAATAAAAATAAAATTTAAAAAAATAAATCTGTCCCCACATGACAGCAACTCCCCCCTCCCCTTTTTCCCTCACCGTACAAATCAGCTGTACATGAGATGATTTTATCATATATGTAATTTCAGCTTTCCTGCACTTAGAAATTACAGGCTTTTTCCTACACTGAATCACAGAATCACAGAATGAGCTGAGTGGGAAGGGACCTACAGGATTATCAAGCCCAACTTCTGGGCCTGTGCAGGACACTCCAAGCATGACACCATGTGCCTGAGAGTATTGTTCAAACACTTTCTTGAACTCTGTCAGGCTGGTGCTGTGACCACTGCCCTTGGGAGCCTCTTCCAGTGCCCAGCCACCCTCTGGGTGAAGAACCTTTTCCTAATATCCAACCTAAACCTCCCCTGACACAACTTCAGGCCATTCCCTTAGGTCATGTCACTGGTCACACAAAGAGGAGATCAGTGCCTGCCCCTCCTCTTCCCTTCACTGCTCACGTTCTAGAAAACTCACAGTGTAAACATGTCTTATGAAACTCAGAGCTATCTAATACAACACCAATGTTTTGCCCTTTCTCATCACTCTAATTCTAGGTCCCTTGCTAACGAATAAATCAAAAATAGGAGCTTCCTATTTTGACAAAGATATTAAAACTATGAAAAGTCCTTCAAAAATAGAAGTTGTTTCAGGAAAAGTATTTTATATTCCTGTCTAGCCTCTACAGTTCTGAGAAGGGGACAAATAGATATCCTGGAGACATTGTTTTGAACAATCAGGATACTTTTATTCACTAGGGTCTTGTTTCTCTGCTAAATGCCTTTATGCATCTATAGTTGGAATTCACTGAAATGAAAGCTATCTAATGTTGCTGAAACAAGTCTGTGATGAGACAGCAGAAGAAATTAAGGGTTTATTAGTACATTATCATTGGTAATTTGAAAAATAAGATCTTTTACTATAGTCTTTTTAATCCTTTATTACAAAACTATTGCATAACGTTTGTTTTCTGATTTTATTACTAATGAGAACCAAGCCATTTAAAAAAACAATTCCGTTTTCAGACTCATGCTAATCTTAAAAGAAACAAGGTCTTCTATATAAACAAGACTGTCATCATGCTCAAACTATCAGCAGAATGCACAAGGAAGAGTGGAAGAAAACCTTTGTATTCATATAAAATTAACACACTGAATGGAGAATTATACACCTTGTATAGTTTTCTTCTGAGGTTTGGGCCTTCTGAGAGAGTGGAAATTCTTTTACTCCATTTTTTTTAATATTTTGATGGTGATATTAAATGTGAAGGAAAGGTTCTGAAGAGTGATTTTCTCCTCCCTCACATTTGAACTGCAAAGTGTCATTGTTCACATCAATAAAAGGATGATAGCAACTGGGATACACCCTGAAGGCTAAATCGTTTAAAATACTTCTTAAGAGTTCTTTCTGTATAAAGTGGAATTTATGTCCTGATACTGATGTTGCAATAGGGCAGTGAGTATATTAATAGAGAAATACCAGTAATGCTTTTTCACTGGAAAGGAAGACAAAGAAACCTGGATCCTCTTTAATTGCAGTGATGTTTTACACTGTCTTTTCTGCCTTATGGAAATACTATCTTTAGAATGAATTAGTTCTATTTTCCACTCTGCTGGTTACTGAACTTTTTGCTTAATAGATAGAGGAGTGGTGAGAGATGTTGTTCCAGACATTATTGTACATGCTTTTTCAGACACAGACCCTTGAAAAAAGAAAGCAAATGAAGAAAATTTGTTTTGTTTTCTCTAATACACCATTAGAGTAGCAAGGAATTATTCTTTTGAATATCCCATGAATTCACACCAAGAAGGCATAATGAGTTTATCTAAATACATAAAGAGTTTATAGAAGCACAGAGAAGACTGAATTTACATCTTTTCTATCCCAGCTACCTAAACCATAGCAGCTTTTTTTACCTTCTTTTTCTTTTTCTCCTTTCTCTCTCACTCCTCTTTTCTTTTTCCATTTTGCTTAATAGTAGTAATCTGCACCTATAACTGCAACTCTGATAAAGGTGATTTTGTCCTCTACCACTGCATGGTAAGACTTAATATAGAGTATTTATTCTCATAAGCTCTCAGAGATAAATTTGCATCTTCATTCAGAGCTCCAAAATTAGCAGTTGTGGAAAGTATAATGCATTTACTCCATAGGTCCCTCAGTCTGCCACATAATTCAAATAATAGGAATGGAAAGTCCTATTTACGGGAATTTTCCTACTCATGCATCAATGCGTATATTAGTACAAAATTTCTGACTTTTCAACAAACTTGAAGTATGTTTTGCTTCAAATCCAACTGAGTGCTTCTTTACATGAAGAGCTGATATCCCCTATTTTATAAGTAGTTCACACCTATTTTAAAGTATTTCAGGGAATAAAGACATTTCAAAAGTGAGTCAACAGCCAAATGTGGGATAAAATACGAAAATCTAGATTTCTAATTAGCTTCATTTACATGATTTGGATCCATCTTTATAAAAATAAAATAATTCTGTATAGCCCAGCCAAAATTGCAGAATGAAATATGCTAAAACATCATGAGAAAAAAATTACCAATAATGAAACATTGTCCTGAAATGAAAGTCTTTGGGAATGAAGGCTTAGCTAATGGAACTCCAGTAAACACTACAGAACCTGACAAGGTACCTGTCCTTGACCCTACCCAAACTGGAATATCTCTAGGGAGCAGAAGTAAGACCTATGGTTACGACATCTACTACAGGGATCCCAAGAAGAACAAACGAATTGATAGGTTTGATAATATGTAGACAAAGGGATGTGAAATAACCTGCTGTTAGGTTATTGCTGCTATTTACCAAATAAATGTATTCAGGCTTAACACTCAATAGTATTTGGTGAAAAAATTGTTTATGAAATATGTTATGAATGGAAAACGCTTCCCTGCTCTCTCTCCTGGTAACTCTTTAAAAGAAACTCACCTCTTATAAAATACTCCTCATTAATATTGACCACCAAGAAAATGAAAACAATTGTATATTTTGTCATGAGTTTTGAGCAAATGCATTTATTCTGATGTTATTATGGTATTATGTTGAATACCCGAACACTGCACATAAACTGATAAGAGGAAAAAAAAGGATAGGAAGTATTATTATCTGTAATATAAAGTGAAGTATGCTGTGGAATCTGCAGCACTTTGACAGCCCTGCTCAGTAAATTTGTGACAGAGATAAAAAAAAAAACCCTACTCCATACAGACTGATTAATTTATTTAATTATGACCCTTTTTTACTTTATCTTTCCCTGCTTTATTATAACTTGCTCCCATTGGCTCTATATATTTAAGAGACCTGACTAGCATGGAAAGGATACAAAAATAGTTCTCATCATTGCCCCATAATAATTGTAGCATGGACAGAGTAAAAAGAAATAAATGAATTTTCCATGTCTTCTGCACATCAGGAGATAATGTGGTCTTTAAGTATTTTCATGAATTTGGCTAGATGAAAAGCACAACAACTTCTGTAGAAGTTTAGTACAGAACAGGGAGCTTGGATGGTAAACCAGTAAAGAAAATTCCTGTGTAGGAGCAAATTTTCAAAAACCGGATAAGACAGCACAGTAAGGATTTTCAGTGGACCCAAACGTGATACTGTGAGTATTCTTTGTCAATTGGTGCTCATTACCAGAAAAGAAAAGCTGCCATTCCTAGTGAGGCAACTAGCTCACCACAGTCTATCAATTTTTAAGAGAAGATCTTCCAAAGCATCCAAAGGAAATTAGGAATCACAAATTCCTATTTTCTTTTAGAAAAATAGCCTTTTTTGAAGTAATGTCCAATTGAAATACCTGTGGTGGAACTTCTGTCTTTTTTAATGTTAGAGTTCATATCTTTGATCCCCTCTGAAGACTTTAAAAGGAGACAAAAAAGTGGGGAAATCAGAAATTTATTTTCTAATTATTTTTACCTCCCATTATAAAACTATTACATATCCTTCACAGCACTGGGGGCTTTTGAGGTACTTGTAATGAGATATCCCATTGCCAAAAGCAATAGATCAGAGGTTTGCAGTGAGAGATCTAACCATATCTTTTCTTCTCATCTTCTTGTTATGCTGTATTATAAATTCCAACAGTTTCAGACTCTTCTGCTCTCCTCCAGCCAGCTTCAGGCAATATATTTGAATCTGATTTCTCTTTTTCCCCCCTGAGAATGTTTTGTGGCACAACTGACAGAAAATGTGATTTAGCCTGCATTCTTTGCAATGCTTTACATTCCCCAGATGAAGTTCTATATGACTATTTTCTGTGACAGAAAATTTTCTGAGCTGGAAACTTGTACTTGATACCAGAGTTCAGAGCTGAGGCTACAATTAGGTCAATGTTTTATCAGTGTCTAACAGAAATATATATTAATCTGAAATTAATATTCTGAAAAAGAATCCACAATTTCTTGTTTGCTAAAAATTGAACATCACTTAAGATCAAGAAGTGAAGTTTTAGACCAGAGGGTCAGATTCTATGCAAGTGTATTCTCCCTCACAGTATTTTTTCAGTCTAAACTCTAAGTTTGGAAAATCACAGTTTTCAAATTGAGATTCTTATCTATTTTTTTTATTCTTTCAAACAATATATTATTATACTGTTACTAAGAAATGCAGAATCCACAGAATTATAATGAAAGAATAGTATAAGAATTCATCCTCACAATTTCCAGAGCTCAAATACAAGAAAACTATGTCCCTAACCCCTAATTATTCTGTGTGTACTGTCTGTCATGAAAATCTAAGATAACAAAATACGAATTGAAGCAGGTGCAAGTTCCTCTCAAAAAAGTATGCCTAGAACAATGAGATGATCGAGAAAGTTCCATCTTGAATCTTCCATTCCTGAAAATTTTCTTTAATAAGAAGCTGACATTAACTGTCTAATTAGTGTCTTCAAGGCAATGATGAAGCTGCATGAGAAGTAATCATGAATTTTGTAATACACAGCATAAGCTATGCGACATTTGCATAGCACAATCCTAGCATAGTAATAGGAAAAGATGAATTTTACATCAAAAAATACTTTTTTTTCTGTAAAGGAAAACTTCACTATCCTTTCAAATGTTTATATGAGGAACAATCGTATCGCTTTTGCAGTAACTCAACCGTTTTGATTTTTCTGGAATTGAAAGAGGCAGGAAGAGTTTCTGTTCAGAGTCTAGAAATCAAATACAGAACACAGATATGAGGAAAATCTTTTTTTCCATGTGTCTTAGATTACAGTATTCACTAAAAGTCTGCAGTATTAATTTCCTTTTATTATTTTTCATAAATGCTTCCTTAAGATCTTATGATTATGAATTTAAAAGATATTCTGCTGAAGCAAAAAATTTCAATCAGGACTACCCACTTATGTAGTATTAAGGACATTACACAGATGTCTTTGCTCAAGTACTGCTCATTGTACCCTCATTTAATCTTTTAGCTTTTCAGAAGAGAAGGCACCAACTTCCACTTTGTTTCTTTGGAAGATAGTTCTTTTTGAACAATTTCTCCCAGGTGAACATGATGAAACCAGTGAGACAATACAACAAGCAGTATATTTTAAAATATTGCAATTACTATGAAAGTTTCACAATTCTTAAATATTCTTCTAGGACATAATAAAACCCAATGTGAATCATTTTTATATTATGGTTGCGGTGTTTCTGTTGATAGCTGTTAAAGTCCTTAGGCAGCATCTTTTCACATTACATTATTGGTCCCCTCAAGACATACTGACATAAGGGACAAGAAAAATGATGATACAAGCAGTTTCTGAAAGGTGTAAGGGTATAAAAGCAATACTTACTTTTGGACCTGCAAACCTATTTATTTGGTTAAATTGCTGTTAAATCATCTAGTATGAAGATGCTCAGTAATATTAAAATGAAGTGCAGGACAAGCAAAAAAGATGATACTGTGAAGTATATTTAGCTCCATAGAGTCAAAATTTTATATATTCCAATATCTTTCAGATCTTTTCCATATTCTTTATTAAGATCCTCATTATGTTATTTTCTCCTGCTAATAAGCATAGTCCTATATTTTAACAAAACTTTAAAAAAACCCAAACAAACATCACAAAACCAAAAATTTTTTTATAGATTACATAATATCATCTACTATTAGAATTTTGCCAAGAACAAATATAGAATTTTTAATTCTACATAATTTTCTTTGTAAACTTTGTTAAAGGAAAAACTTTAAAACTGAATGTGTTAAATCTAACTGAAGATTATGTGAAAACATCTGATCAAGAAGAAATGTTTTAAAATTATTTTCTCCAATTCATATTTAAAGTCCTTGTCATTTTGTTGTTTGCTGGGTAAAATTAACGTAATTTCAGTGTGAAGCCTTAACAAAATTAATATTAATTAAAACATGCTTCATAGTGTATGTTCCTGAAATTATGGTATGAAACGATGTACTAAAAATTTTGCAGCATGGTACATTACAATAAAAAAATAAAAACATTGAAAAGTCTTCTCTGGATTAGATCAGTTTCTCTATCTAATCCATTTTTATGGAAGTGATCTGAATGATACTGGGAAATTTGGCACTGAAACAAAACAAAAGTAAGCCTTCACCTCACAGGAATGCAATTCCCAGTATCAATATTGTGCCATCAAACAGAAAGAAGCTACACACTGTACTCAAGTGGCACAAAATTCAGCTGTATGAGGCCTGGCATACCACACTAAGCCAACAATAAGAAATAATAAAATGAGATATATGACTGAAGTACTTTCTCTTGCTTGGGTTTAGGCATGTCAGGTTGGGTTTAGGCATAGGTATGCATGGATGTATAATTTCTGCCTAACTCATGCACAGCTTGGAGATACATCTCTAGAAATCAGTCTTACAAGTACTTTACTGCATTTGCACCCATTTAAGAATTTTGATATGTAATTTTCAGTTTTTAAGTGCTCTCTTAGATGTGACCCTCTGTGATGTTCTCATTGATGATTACATGAAAGCTTAACACTTTTTGTTCAATCAGATTTGCCTACGAATTACTGTAACTCATCAAGACAGTTTAGTAAAAGAACCTTTCAAGCTCTCAAAGTATAATGGTGTTCCAGTTTCACACCACTGACAGCTGCTTTATCTAGTTCATATATCAGCCGATTCTGCCAATACTTAACAAAGTTTGAAGCAATAGACTTGCTAAATTTATGCAGACAGACATCATTGTTCTATCTGCATGCAGAGAATTTTCCAGATTCCCAGATTTCAAAGAACAGTCTCACCACAAGAGCAGTTTTGCTGAAGACGATGATGCAATTTTGTTTGAAGCAAAGAAACTATTGGTACTTAAATGATCATAAACAAGACAAGCAGGCAACTTCCTGTGCTGGGTTCATCTGGGCTAGAATTAATTTTCCTCACAGTGGCTGGTATAAGGCTGTTTTGAAATTGTGCTGAACATAGGGTTGAATACAGAGGTAACACACTGGTGAGGAAGTTGGGAGCCCATGGGAAGCTGGGAGGAGACACAGCTGGGACAGATGACCCCAACTGACCAAAGAGATATTCCAGACCATATGACATCATGCTTGGTATATAAAGTTGGAAGAAGGAGGGGTCGGGGGGACATTTGGAGTGACGGTGTTTGTCTTCCCAAGTCACGTTATGTGTGATGGGGCCCTTCTCTCCTGGAGATGGCTGAACACCTGCCTGGCCATGGGAAGCAGTGAATTCATTCCTTGTTTAGTGTTGTTTGTGTGCATGGCTTCTGCTTTCCTTATTAAAGTGTCTTTATCTCAATCCACAAGTTTTCCAGCCTTTTTTCTTCTGATTCTCTCCCCAATCCCAGTGGTGGGAGAATGGGAAAGCAGCTGTGTGGTTTCAAACTCAGCTACTGGCTGGGTTTACACCACAACACTTCCACAGCTTTCTTTTATGTAAAATGATGCTTAGCATTCTGATGTATTTCCAAGTATCTCATATATTGCATATTTCAAAATAGGCTTCTAATTAAAAAAAAAATAATAATTTCTTCCATTCTACATATTTATCCTAAAAAAAAAAAAAAAAAAAAATCTGCTCTGCATCAAGAAAAACAACAACAAGCTATGGAAAAGGAATACAAAATACATTAATGTATACCACATGCTATTCAATACGATTTGGCAGATAATGCAATGCTTATATTTCAGACTTGCACTCACAGTAAATGCTTCCTTCAGCAACAAAGTTTTGTCTTTGCAATAGCCACAATTATTATTGGTGCTTGCACTTAGCTCATCATAAAAAGAGTCAGGTTTCTAAGCAATACCAGGCTAATCATTATCTATTACACCATTAAATTTTCAATGAAGCCCTGACCTACTATACCACAGGTTTGTCCCTGATGTTACATCTTTTGAAGAAACTTAAAGGCTATTTACTCACTACAGGTGAAATGAACATTTATTCATGAACTTCATTCCTTTTGCCATGGGCAAAGGGCAGGAATGAAGTCCATGAATTATAAATTTTCAAAGTACAAGGGGAAATTAGTAGCTACTGTCCTTCTAAGAAAATACTACTTTTGGAAAAGGGAAAAAGAATACACAAACAAATGAGGATTTAGGTGCTTTTGCTTTAATAAATTTTGAATGCTATACAGTCGCTGTGACTCCCGATTTTTTTCTTTCCTCCTGTATTAAGCACCTTGGTCTCCATATTCATTTTTAAGAAAGGCCAAACCCTTTTATTCTCATCTATGTCTGTCATAATTTAACCACTAAAATATCATTCTTCCTTTTTTAGCATGATCAACAGCTGAATTTAGACGTAAAGCAGAGTTCCTAGTGAAAATTTTCATAATCAGTCAACAGAAGTAGAAGCTATTTGGACAGATAATGATAAAGATATATTTTGTGATAAATAATTACTTTGCTCTTTCTCCACTTGTAAGTATGTGGGTGCAGAGGTGCAGTCACTTGGTTCATGGCATCTCGTATGAGGGAGATAACATTTGTACTGAACTGTGCTGCATAAAGCTGTGACACTCTGCTAAATGCAAGATTGATGGCCTATGTGCTTTGCCAAAGAGAATATCAGAGAGAAATACCACTGAACAGAGGAATAAGGGTCATTATTTTAGAATCAAAACCAAATTTAAAAAAAAACTTTACAATTTTGTTCAAGAACGCATATTGAATTTTAAGTAGTTTTCACTATTTGATCTCCTCAAAATATTCTTATTCAGGTTGAAATAGAGACAATATATAAGATAACAGAGGCACATTACACAGCATTAGAACTCCCACAATGTTATCAGAAGTTTGGCAATTCTGTTTTGCTTCTTCTCACTACTCCATCTTAAAATCACTTTCTATAGAACAGCTTAAAACTCTGACTCTTTAACGAAAGAAACAAAAAACAGTTCCTTAACCCTAACCTAACCTTAACACAAAACCAAACAAAACACATCACCATCACTAGAAAAAAAGAGGCCAACAATAAAAATGGAACCTTTGAAAATCTGAAGCAATTAAAAAAATCAATATTGGCTTCCTCATTTCATGTTGTAAATAACTTTTGAATGTCAATATTCTCTGTAGATGTGTTAAGTTTTCCAGAAATTTGACCTAAACAGCCACCATCTTATTTTAAAGGAAGACAAGCAAAATGACACAACTTTATGAGGATGTACTTTCTGTCCAAGAAATAATAGTATCTTCTATGTAATCAGCAGTTACCTGTATTTCAAATGCTCTATTTAAGGCTGAAGTGAAGGCTGAAGTACCATCTACAATGCAATTTGCCTTTCCTTTTGCCACCTGTCTAAAGCAGGAATAGGATATAAAAGAACCCCACAAAATCCCAGTTTGGCAGGAAAGGTCATCATACTTCAATATTCCCAGTACTTGTATGCTTATAAGCTTTTACTTCTGTGCTTAGTGACTCACGGCACCTGACACTTCCGGAGTATTGTTACTTTAAAAACCTGGCTGCAAGTCCCTTCAAAAAACCTTTTGTTTAATTGATTATCAATATCTGAACAACCTTAACATTCTATATTCCACGGATTGAATAACATTTTCCTTCATCTAGAACTATTTGAATTACAAACATCAAAAATAGGCATATCAGAGAATATTTTTGCTTCACAAAATCTAGCACCAGCTTTCATCAACACTCCCTCAAACACGGAGTGTTATAGCTAAAGAATATATCTGACTTCACAGAGAATTTATTTCAGCCAAATTCGTCCACCCTAATTTCGGCACCAGGATGGTAAAATAGTGCTAAATAAGGTGTAAAACACTATATAGTGAATTCATATGCCAGGGGTGTTTTCAGAACTGCACAGTTCTAGAAATGAACAATTCACTCTTTGGATGACTTGAATCAAGTGTGTCTGGTAGTCTGCTTACAGTTTCAGAGAAAGGTTCAAGTTCTGGGGGTTATTATACCCTGCTTTGTCCTCGAAAATAGGGAACAGTTCTGAACAATTATGCATGAAGTTGGAGCTATGTAAATGTTATGTAATGAGGTCAAAATAATCAAATATGACAGTTGTCATGTGATTTTGCAATAGGTGAAAGAAATAGCAGGAGAAGGGTAAAAAATTGCAGTTCCAGGGAGTCAATGGATTGGCTCAGAGGCACTCAGAAACATGAAATCTACATGTCTGTACATGACTATTTAAATAAATGATCTTGTTATGTTATTGTTTAAACCACTTTTAACTGTGGTTTAAACAATAACCACAGTTATTGCTTAAATAACTGTGGTTATTTAAACACTAAATAACTATCTCACTATCTATCACTTCATAAAGAATGCAAGTGTTTATCACTAAGTTTTTTCCAAAATATGTGAAGTTAAAACCATCACTGAGTTTATTTATAAATTACAGTCATTAACAGACTCAAGAATGGGCAGTTACCCAGAAGTGTCAACACCTGGGGTGGGGTATACTCAGAATATCCCACAAAGAAAAAATAAATCAAGCTTTCTGCTGTCTACATACAACTCCACCTTACGCCCTCAAGCAGAGCAAATGCTCTCCATTTTTACTAGTCTGGTAGTAGATCTAAAAGTGGATGTAATTCTGTGCAATTTGCTGTGACACACACATATATGGCTCATAGTATTTTTTTATACACCTATACCTCCAGAGTAGGTTACTGAAAGGTTATCTGCAGGGCTGTAATTTTACTCATTTTGAAAACTTAAACAGATTCCAAATGTTACCAACCTAAACATCCATTCAAAGTCAAAACATCTGTTACTGCTCTGAGATCTATTATGAGCACTCTGAAAATAAACTTTTTTTCCTAGTATGTTGGGTGTCAAATGACTGGGAATTAGCAAATTACTCACGCTTGCCTCAAACAAGGCAAAAGTACTTCTCAGAAGCAGCATTCTTAGCCTGGCATATCGATTACTCTTTCTTTTGAAAAAAAAGATTTGGCCATAGAGTAATGCCAAGGAGAAAGTTTCTGAGTCCAAAAGTTGCTTCCAAGGATTTTGGTTCAAATAATTTTCAGTTAATAGTCTTGTACAGTCCAGTCAGGGAAACCAGTTCTATGAGAGGAAATAAACAGGTAATAATTTCAAAATATTTTTACAAATAGAAATCCACTTATCTATTTCAAATTCTGATGAAAATGGCATCAGTCTTAGCAAGATAGACTTACCAATGAGGTACTGGAGCAAGATTAGAAAACTAATCCAAAGATTTAAGAAAATTATCTTTGAAGAGGAAGAGTCATTGTGTCCACAAAGTGATTAGATATTATTCTGATATAGCGGTATCAGAAAAAAGTTCCTGTCTCCTGGGATTTGAGAACATTTCTCAAAGGTGTGTCAGAAAACTCCACAGCTCTCAGTCTTGTACATCTTCCCTACAGGAACACAGCCAAAGAACGTTTGCTCAGTTTTCACTGCTTGGAGTCACTAAAAAGATGATGACAGTCTCTTGAAAAATGAAGCAGTGGATGAAAATAGCCAACAACTTCTATTTATTTATTATATTTGATATGTACACATAAACAAATGTCACAGATGAAATCTCAGCTTGTTAAAACCATGTATTCAGTAACATTTGTAGACAATCTCTGAAAAAAATATAGCAGCCTTTTATTTTAAATTAAATTAGCAAAGCTGAAGTGAACTCAACAAATTAATGCAGTTTTAATCCATTGTGACTTTTTGTGCAGAACATTATGTCTGAGCAGCTCTGGTCATGTTTTGCTACAGACAGTCAGGACTGCAGTGTACACTGAGAAGACAAATTTTCATTCTGACCTCATCTAGAATGTACTTGACAGCAATTTAAGAAAAGCAGCAGGGCTTTGAAAATTATAATGAGAAAGGAAGATCATTTGTGTAATTTTTGTAATGTTGAGCACTACCACAGGGCACTCATCATTGATTTAATTTCTGCACTTTGCAATGAGTTGTCACCACCACTGCTCTTTGAGCTGTAATTAAGGTAAAATTACTGTGAAAATTTTGTAATTTCAGATTTTCAGATATTCATTCCTGAGGTTTATATTTTGATGAAATTCCTTCTTATCAGCCCACAGCTGTAAGCTAATAGACTGTAACAAATTTAAATATCATATATTCTGAAAATACAGCAAATGGAAAGCTGGCACAAAGCACAGCTAGTTCTAACTTCACAAGTACTGAAATCCCTGGATGTGCAGAATATGTTATTCTATTCCCTTTACCACAAATTCTCTCTCAGGACCAAGTAGCCCCGCATTTCTAATAAAACACTAAAGAAGTATATCTAGATTTCTTTGCCAAAATTCACGGCTAGTGATATATATATTTTTTACCTCTGCATTTCTACTGTAAATTTAATTCACTTGAAAGTATGATCATATCAAAAGTTGTAAAACCCAACATATTAAAAAAAAAAAACAAACTACTAAAAGAGATCACAAAATTATCTGCAGCTTTTTTAGGCTAAATTAAACCTAGGTTAACC
>VYXC01007090.1:0-47439 GCA_013397175.1 Platysteira castanea | reverse complement strand
GTTGTTGATATTTTACAATATAAATAAGATGGTTTTATCCTTAAATTGTCACGCATAGTATGTTTTCGTATTTGTCATAAATTTTGATTCTAGTAGAAACTTTCTTGTTATGCTTACAAAATAGTTTTTCTGTTTCGCTTGAATTTTTCAGCTAACACTCTTCTCCTAATTTTACTCTAGTTTGGATAAATTTGTCTTTTCTTTACATTATAACAATAACAAATTATGTATTAAACTCATACATTCTCACCAATTTGTATAAAGACAGAAGAAAAAACAAACATACAAACCAGATGGAAAAGAAAACTACTTCAGAATGTATTCTGCGCAAAAAGTCTGTAGTAATTTCTGGATCCCCCTATTATTAATCAGATAAAATGGACAGCCACATTGTTCTTTCCCAGCTACTCTGATCAACTTTAAGTATAAACTTACACTGTGTGCTATAATAGTGCAGGAAGATGGAAGATTTTTTTAATTTAAGAAGATGCATTTATAGTCCAAGTACACTGCTGGATGTATTTGCAGCAATATTGCAGCATTTAGGCATGTCAGTTGTTAGGAAACAATCAATACGTAGATATGATAAGTGCAATTTTTTCTGTATTTACTGAGATTATCCCAATGAAAATCAAAATGTACACTGCTCCAAAATAGTCCATCAACTGGACATTTGACGCAGCAGATTAATGGTTAAATTTCCCACAAATAGCCCTGTTGTCTTGACACTTCTATTCTTCAGCAGACAAATTTGTCTCTTTAAAGATAAACTTGCTTGGTTCAGCTCTACCCTTTGAGAGAAAATCAAAGAGAAATAATAGCACTGCAGGTCCCACCTGGATTTGAAAATCTTAGCAAGTGTCCTTGGCAATCGTAGTCCAGCAAACATTCCAGAGACAGGTTAATGACCATTAAAAGTATTCAAAGGACTTGTCTGTAACTATATGAAAAGTCACCATGCTTGTTTATACTGCTTTAAGATATCTATTAGTCATATATGCTTGCAGAATTTTTATTAAATCATAATAATCATAATAATCTTTGTCTATGATCATTCTGTGATAAATGCTCAATTATCTGTGTTGTTTTATTGTCTCTACATAACTTTCACTTTGATCCCAGAAGATGGGCCTGCGACCAATCATTCATATGGGTGGGTGAAAACCCACTTCCTTTATTTCTTCTCAAAAGATTTTAGAGAGTATTTGACAACATTATTGTAAGTCTTTGAGGAGTTTCAACAACTAGAAAATTAATAATACATAGTGAAAAGGAGATCTAGAATTCTTCATAAAAATATGCTATAAAAAGACAAGCACAGAATTGACTTATTTTTCTGCCAAAAAAATTTTAAAATGTATGGAAATTAAAGAATTTCTGGCTAAATTTTCTTACTGATGTCTGAGTAAACGGACCAACTAAAATTTTGTTTCAGTGAAATCAAAGGGAATTTGCTGTTAACACCAAGGAAGCCAAAATATAACCTTTTATCCTTAAGTTCTGGTTTTCTATCGGTACGATGAGGGTAAAACCACTCTATTTCCCATTCCATTTGGCTGTTTAGATTACTTGTTCTTCAGTATAAGAACAGTTTCTCACTACCCACATCAAAAGGTATTGATCTTGAATAAAGCCTCTAGTGTTACCCTAATGGATACAGGTCAGAATATAAAAGGACATAGATAAGTGGAATACATTTTAGTCAACTTCAAAAACACTGTTCTTTGAATTTGTTTACTGGTAACAGATTCACAGTTACAACAATATATATCTCTGCCTGAAGAAAAAAAAATCAAATATAATGTGTCGTACACTTCTTATGCCTTTGCCTTGATCCAAAGCCCCTTTGATGTTAATAAATATATGATAAGCCTTCGTATTTCCAGAGATTCCTGAAACAAAATGAGACCCTATTTGTTTCATGAACATTCAAGAATATTTATGGATCTAGTTTTAGAAAATAAAAGATTTGACTTGGGGAAATAATTTAATTTATTGCAAATATAAGAGAGTAAGATAATGAGAAATTTAAAAAAAAAAAAAAAAACCACAAAAAACCCACCAAAAAATACATTCCTCTCACCCCTCCCTTCTTCCCAAGCTCAACTTAGTTCCCAACTTCTCTACCTTGTCTGGAGACAAGGACAGGGAATGGGGGTTGCAGCTGATTCATATTGCTTTGTCTCTGTTGCTCTTCCTCTTCATGCTCTTTCCCTGCCCCAGCATGGGGTCCCCTCCCACAGGAAGCAGTCCTTTATTCCAAACTGGATCCTTCCCATCGGCTGCAGCTCTTCACAAATTGCTCCACTGAGTCCTTTCCATGGAGTGCAATCCTTCAGGAAAAAGCTGCTTCAGCCTGAGACTCGCAGAGGGTCACAAGTCCTGCCAGCAAACCTGCTCCAGCATGGGATCCTTTCTCTTCATAAACTTCCAGGAGCCTTCTCCCACACGGACTGTCCATGAAGTCACAGCTTCCTTCAGAGCAGATCGACCTGCTCCACTATGGAGTTGTCCAGAGGCTGCAGACAGATCTCAGTTCCCTTGTGGATCTCTCTGGGCTGCAGGGTCACAGCCGCCTCACCACGGCCTTCACCACGGGCTGCAGGGGAATCTCTGCTCTGGCACCTGAAGCACATCCTTCTCCTCCTTCTTCCCCTACCTTGCTGTCTGCAGAGCTCTTTCTCTTACGTATTCTCACTCCTCTCTCCAGGTGCTGCTGCCCAACAGTTTTTTCTCCTTAAATCTGTTATCCTGGACGTGCTACTGCCATTATTAATGGGCTCAGCCTTGGCCTGCAGCAAGTCTGTCTTTGAGCCTGCTGCAAATATCTCTATCAGACATGGAGGGAGTTTTTGGCATCTTCTCATCTCTCCAAGCCACTCTTGGACTCCCCCTGACTACCTAAAACCTCATCACAATAGATATCAGACTTTAAAAATTACATTATTAACATTTTAGAAAGCCAAGATAATATAATTGAAGAAACAAATGAAGATTTCTGTATTGTAAATAGACATTTTATTTTTGCTGATATTTTAGAGTACTTCCTTCCTCCTTCTAAATTATAATATAGATTATGACAGTAACATTTTATGTCTAATGTCAAAGCAACTGCAGGCAATTTTAAAGTGGTATTAAGAGCAGACATTTTTGACCAGCAATGGCTCATACATATTTTGCTCCATCTGAGGTAGACAGACATGCTATTATTATTCTGCATTTCTGTCTGTTGTTTTTTCATTGTACATTTCTGTTACTTATTCTATGCTGCTGCTACAGTCTAATTGATGATGTTTATCAAACTGGAAATCTTTTATTCTTTCTCTGTGTCTCATTTTGGATTTTATTGCCAGATTTTTCCAGAAATTATGTGTTATTGCTATAGAGATGCCTTTCGAAGAATGGATTAGATTAAATGATCCGTAACGTCCCTTCCAGTCCAGTGCATTGTAGTTTTAGGTTTAGAAAAAAATCAATCATGGTAACAGCTATATGAGGTTTCTGCCTGTGATAGTTGCTCTGTGTCAAGCACTCTGACAGTCTTCAGGCTTAGAGAATATTAGGAGAGTGGAGATAGTGCAATTGGACTTCTGTTAAACAGGTTCTAAACATGCTTTATTAACACAGTATGAGATTTCTGTTCATATGACAGCCAGATACACAGAAATACTTGGAAAAATCTAGAAAAGGAAACATATATAAAATATGAAAAATATGATCATTCTAATAAAGGTTTGTCACTTAAAGCAGTCACTTAAGACTTTCCTAGTAAAAGGAGTCTCATCTTCCTACTAAACCTATCTAGTAAAAAGAAATAGTCACTTCTACACCATGAATCTCCTGAATGTAAAGTAGATCTGTGGGGGAAAAAAAGTCAAACTCTTTAGAGAAACGGACTTTAGGATAATTAATTGAGATCTACATGTCCACAGTGAAATCACTGAGAAGTAGATCTAGTGAATCTCATGATAAATATCAAAGCATCACTTCAAGTCTCAAAATTTACCATAAAATCCGTGTTGGCTGAAGCATGTGAATTTCAGTGTCTAGAATAAGACTAGAGTGGAACTAGTGTAATTTGGCAAAACCGTGATATGATTATCCTCTCTTTTTATATATTACATATTATGACTATACATGTCACAAAAGCAACTGTAACTAAGGTCATGGTATGTCTGTAATTCTTTAATAACTGCTGTCCTGACTAAATAATTAAGTTAGAAAGGAATGATCTTTGTGAATGACTAAATGCCTTGTCAATTTCTGAGCATTGCAGGAAAAAAACCCCAAAACAATAAATGAACCCATAGACAGTCTTCTAATCTGGATTTAATTAAAATAGACCTAGACACTGGTGCAATGCAGTATTTTATAGTAACATTGTTTCACTTTGCAAATGTCTTCCATACACATACAGAACCACAAAATAAAGTGACCTCCTCTGAATTACCCAGGTAGGTAAGCAGTTTCAAAACAGGAATACAAATTCTGGCTCGTTTTGGCACCTTTGGAAATTACTGCAAGAGTGATGTCTGAATATGGATTTATAAGCACAGTTTTAAATATTCACATTTGAAAATCTGACCAATGTACAGAATGATAAGGTATTCATATGTTGGCTTAAAATACTTGCCAGATATCTTTTGAAATGTAATAAAGACTGTGGAATACAGAGAGTCAGGATGAGAACAAAACTGAAAATATTTCTTGCAGAGAAATAGCCTTCCTTTCACACAGATGCTTTCCTATTAGCTGATACCTCTGACCCTTATCCTTTAAAAATCAGCTCCTGTGAGTAATGCGTGTAATAAGTCTTATGCTGAAATAACCTCAGAACGTGTACAAGCATGCCAGGAAATAACTCTAGCCACAGTATTTATATTTAATAAGCAAATAATAAACATGACATTAAATTTCTAAAATTAAGAAGACTAGAAGCCATCCATGAAATTGTCAATTATCTGACTCTCCCTGCAGTGTTGAATAGATAAAGCAAAGGTTCAAATCACACTTTATTCTGCATCCATCTCCAATTTATACATTCCCTCTAGCTCAGCCTCTTTAACCTCTCAGAACCAATTCTCCCCATGCTCATTATCTTTAAAAATAAAATTTGATCTATATACTTAACCCAAAAGTGAGTTCATCTCAAATATGCATTTTAGACCAGGTTCCCAACATCTATTATTCTCTTTAAGAAATGTTTTCTAATACTGCAGGGAAGAGTAGGATCAAGGCTACTCAAAACATAAGCATTGCTGTTTACCTTCTCAGAGTGATTCTTTCATTCTTATCTGAGTTTATCAATGCTGGAAAGTACGAATATCTGGAGTGAAGATACAAATACCAAGATACTCAACTTTTTTCCTTTCCTTAAGTAATAATAACCTACATACCAATATTACATGTCTGCTTCAGCCTAGACAAAAAAATTTGACTAATCAAATAGTTAGAATTGGACCCACATTCTTAGGACTGGTTTTAGTACACCTCTAATATTTCAGCATTCAACAATTTTTATTTTTTTAAGGAGGAGAAGTGGTAATCACAATTTGTTAATTCATCAAGACTAAATTTTTGCTGTAAAAAATATATCAGTTATGTAAGCTGACTTACTGACAAGAGTCTCTGAAACCAAGCTGGAATTTCTCATCACAATAGGAAGGGGAAAAAAGAGAATTCTCTTCCGAATTCTCTTTTTAACCACATTGTCTCCCTTCTACTTTATCTCTTGACAAATGACCACATTCCAAAGCACATTTCACAGGTCCAACAAATTAGCAGGGTTCTCTGAACTTTTGCAAGTGTTTCCAACTTCTGTTTGAAGAGTCCTCACAGTAAGACAATGTTGAAGCATGTAAATCACTCCCTGAAAATGCCACAGTGCTGCTAACCGTCTTGCTGGTATCATGTGTTTACTATACCAGAGTTAATCATATTTTTTTTGTTTCTAAAGGGCTCATTACAGAAGTCTTTTGGAGAGTATCTGCTAGTCTGTAGAAATGAATAACATGATCTCAGAGGAATGTGTCTACCTAAGGTTAGATAGAAAATGACTAATTATCATTATTAAAAAGACTAATTATCATCCTGAATCACCATTCAGCCATCTGTTATATAAGAGAAATATGACTCACCCAAAAAAATAAGAACCTTATGAGAAAAGTCTAAATGTGTTTCGATAGAGTACTTAGGGAGGTAATAGCAGTTATATTGTAAACAACCTTCATTTTCAAGTAATGAATATTTTCAAGTTTCTTCTCTAAATGTCTGTATAAGGAATGTATGGACAAAGACTGCTAGATATTGAATGATGTTACTAGCATTACATGTTCATTTCCCCTTACATAAGAAGACTAGTGGAAATCAAAATATGTATTAAACAGAAAAAGCTTCTCAAGAGGCTTGAAACAAATTTCATGGATTTGATGCAAATTATTTGATAGCTTATGAGTTGTGCATTAAGTTGCAGGCACATATAAACACATTGTGTGCTTTCATTTTCCATGGAGAATTATATATATAACTTGAAATGTGCGTATTTGTGTGTATAAACATACGTAATACACACAGCACGACAGCTATTCACAATTGAGTCATAATATCCAAGTCATCCAAAACTCTCAAGAGAGGCTAGGCGTTTTAAGTCATTTACAATATCATCTCCAATATTTCAATCAAGCAAATTGTAAAGTTCACATTTTTATTTCCAGCAAGAACTTCACTTGTGTCAGAAAATACCTATTATTTTTCTGTGTTAATTATTCACCATCTCTTATTTTTAGCATGTTAAATTTTACGTCAAAAGGCTGAGACTGGATAAATTTACTGCTACTGAGTGTGGAGCTGGTGTGAGGGAGTGATGTCCTGCTCCAGGACAGTAATTAAGCACGGTTGCATAGAATAAGTTCCTGGACTGAGGCTTTGAATGAGAGAAAACAGTAAGAAGCCTGCAGTGCAAAAGGAACACCAAACAGAGTTTCTCAGGACTGCTGAAAGACTCACTTGTCGGAAACTCCTGTTTCTCAGGACAAATACCCCAGGCTGTGCCTCCAGCAGCAGCTAGCACAGCTCAATAACAGCAGACCTGTGGAGAAAACTGGTGTTAAGGACCTGGTGACTGCAGGATATATACTTCGCCAGGACTTACTTTAGCTTAAATTTAGTCTGGTTCATGGACTGAAAGTACCTTAGCAATAGGAGTATGTGCTTCTGAAATGCATTTTCCAATCTAATGCTATCAAAGAAAAAAACCAGCTAGTTTGTACGCTTGTTGAGACCACTCTGTGGATAAACCAAAGCACAAAAAATAGTGGCACCGGCGAGATCTGCTCTAAAAATGTAGTCCTGATCCAAACTAAAATGACAATGTAAAAGATCTTTGGAGGTGAATGAAAAGCAATTTTTTCTTAGAAGATAAAATGTGCAGTTAAAGAAAGCTAAAATGACGTAGAGAGTTGCTGGAGAGATGGATCCATTCTACAATAAAAAAAAATAGCAGAACATAGGTTTTCAGACTTTTTTATTTCTTTTTTTGTCTTCAGCAAAAGATCCCAGTCTTCTCTGTTGGCAGAGTCACTTTGTTGTGGATTGTAAATTAAGCCACCTTAACAGGAACTTGAGAGAAGAAAAAGATGATGCTATTGTCCAAGTGTTATCTCAGACCTAGAAGGAGGTTATCAAGCTCGGGGAGAAGAATCTATCAGTGATAATTGACATAAAGAATGAAGAATTTATGGGTCACAAGGAAAGCCAACTCAGCAGCTGTCCTGAAATCAGCTCAGACTGGGTAAAAGGTAATTTCAGGAAGGTGAGATAGTGACCAAATCATAACCCACTGACTCAGGAAACCCTCCAACTCAAAAGAAGAGAAAGACTGGGCATGGGATTAATCAGCATTACAAGTGAGGGAGTCATTTAACCAGTAGAATAAGAGAATTGTGTAGCCAATGAACATTAATTCCTTTATTTGCTAAAATGTATAACTAGTGAAAAGTTTTGAACAACATCCAGACCCCCACCACCAACAAGCCCAGGGTGAGGAAGGATCAGCAGCATGCCACAGAATCCATGGGTGGTGACTATCTTCTTGATCTCTCTCTCCCTCTCTCCCTTCCCACTGCTATTCCCTGCTATTTCATTCTATTTCTCTGTTAAATAATACCTGTAATATTGACTTCAATGTATGGTCTTGTTTGCACCTTAATTTGGGCAGAGGCATCTCTGTCTAATCAGATCTTAACACAAGGTTCCCAAAGGTATAAGTAAAGGATGTTAACAGAGTTCTTCAAAATAAAAGCACAGAAAAATATAGAGGCCACATGACTATAATCATCATCACAAATGAGTAATTACTTGTCATTAAAAGATTATAACTTTTTGACCAGGGTGAAACTGGTCTTGGGGATCAGACAGAGAAAAAACATCAGATATCCAGGATATATAAAATGCCATGTGTATAGTAAAACTTGAATGTAAAATGAAAATGTGAATTAATGAAGAACAAGAGGATTGTGTTTAAAAAAAAAGAAAAAGAACAAACCCAAGCAGTTCCACAAGTAGGAAAAAAACCTCTTTCCACCAACACCTTCCTCCTCCAGATGCCCCTGATGACATAAAAAGACTTTAAAGAGTAAATATTTGAAATTACGATGTGGCCTCCACATTTCTGTTCCACTTCAGGTTCTTCTGCAGCTGAAGTTATCTAGTTCAGTCATAAATTAGGCTGTACCTTAAAATAACAACTTATACTTGATTCCAGGTTAAGAAAAAAAGATATAAATCATTGAAACCAGCTTTTTATTTGGGTTCAGTACAAAAGTGTAAACCAAAGTCTGCAGTGAGAAGATCATCCAGGCACTGTGTTTATCATTTAAAAACTACAGTAGGTCTTACTAGACCGCATAGACAGAAGGTGCTGATCAAAGTAAATACAGCAATGGATAACAGCTTCTTTCTGCTCCTCAATTTCTTCAACTTATCCTGGGACAAAAAATAAAAAATCAAGCCATTTCTAGTATTCTTTGCACCCTCCTTAAAGTGCAGCTGAGAATATGCTGGTAGGATTGCACTTTCAGGAGAAAAAGAGAATGTTCTAAGTAAAACCTTGATTTTTTTCTGACATGTGAATCTGATAGAGCACACAGTCTTTTTCTTAGACGGTTAGGATCCACACTACTGAAGATGTGTAAAGATAGAAAAGAGTGACCACTGGAGTGGGCTGTTGCCATAGATTGCCTCCTCCTTTTTGCAAGACTTTAAGTCCTCTGTTTCACTGAATATAGTAGAAGAGGAATGCATTATAAAGGTCAGCTGAAAGACAATCATGACTGTTTTTTTTTTTCCTTGGTTTGTTTGCTTACCAGGTTTTGCTGTATGTCTTTTAAAAGGGGTGGTTGTGCAGCAAAGTCAAAAAGCTGCTTATTTGTGTTTCCTGGCTGCTGAAATTCTATCAGATAGAAACTTCTGGAAAGATGAAATTTTGCTTTTCCTGCATATGTCTGAACTTTTCAGGATGAGTGTTCTGATGGGCGCATTGAAAATGAGCCAAAGGATATCACGGCCAAGCTGAGGCTGGGAAACCATGGAAAGAGCAGGGCAGAGGTGACCAGCCAAGTGCATAAGGTAGTAGGCAGAACAGAGATTCAGAGTGCATCAGCTGAAGTGTGATGGCACTCAGCTGTTATCTTGTATTGTTGTAAAAGACAAAAACAATGGAGCAAATACTTGTCCTGAAAAGACATATTAATAGTTTTTTTCTCTCTTAGCCAGTAGGTCTAAAGTTTTACAATTAAGAAATATCTGTCTGGGTCAGTATTCTAAAAAAGCTGTCTTTATAAGTTTCATGTTCTCCTGCTATTTTGCACATGCTCTCTTAAGAGAAAAAATTCTCAACATCCTAGCCAATTTCTGATGTATTTTACTAACACTGATGAAAAAATTGTTCAAGGAGGAAATAATGGGGAAAAAAATTGGATGAAATTTGGAAATTAGAAAGAAATACTATGAAAAAGGTAGACAGAACATATGGCAAGAGCAATTCTAAAGTATTCCAGATTGTCTTGTTCACATCTTCTCAAAGAACCGAGAAACTCAATTTGCTCTGAAAGGCTGCATTATATCCTCACACTTCCCAGCATACATATTAACCACAAAGTTTTAGAAAACCACCATGCCACATCATGCCATCATGTTCATCCCACATTCACTATTAGACCAAGTACCTGGGAAGATGAGTGAGTATGATAAATATTACCTTCATCTGATGTCTCTGAGGGTCAGTGCACCAAGACCACAGCTGAAAACTGGGCAAACAGAAATTCTTTTTCAGTTCAGGGAAGTTTAAAAATAAAAAAGAAGTATCTTTCTATTTTTCATTGCTCAGTTTTTGTTATATAAAATAGAAGAACAAAAAGAACTTTTTCACTTTGCTTACTGTTAAATGCTCAGATACCAAGTTACATAGTACCATAAAAATTTCCATAGGCAAACAAATAACATCAAAAGGCACTCTCATACACAAGCAATGTTATATGATCTCAGCTCTATGATCAGCAACTAATTCATAGCCTGAACAATAAAGCTTCTTTACGAGGTTTCAGCAGACACACAATTCTAACTCCTTTTTCATTTTTCAGTCATACTCTTTCTTTTTTCTCTTGTTCCTCAAAATAAACTCAAATAGGTAAAGTAGCCCAAAGACATTGTACCTTGGTTGAGCTACTTGGCTGCATTTGTTTTATGTACTCTCATTATTTATAGCGGTAGGCTACAAGTACTTGAAGCAGCAATGCCATTATCCGAAAGCTAGTCACAAAAAACACTGATAATACTTCTTAGTTTGAGTTCTATCAAAGACATAGACTCTTACTTTTTATTGTCTGCTGTTTGCAATTGCCTCAAGATAATGGTTATATTTCATAGAGTCCCCTTCACACCCTTTCTCTTCTTGTTTATAATAATCATAACTAAGGATGATTTTGGAATATTAAAAACTTCAAAGGTACCTAAGCTGTATTGACTGAGCTATAAGAATAATGGAAGAATTCAGAATCATCACTCTCTTTTTATTGTTTTAATCTTTTCTGCCCTATTGACACAATAAAGGAGCCTTCACAACAACTGCTATCTTAACTGCTGTGGTGCTCCAAGCTATACATTAATCTTCAAAGCTGAAGTATTTTGAGTTGTATTTCCAAGAATGATAGTGTGGTATTAGTAAATCAATGGTTCCAGTTATGTAAACATCCTTATATAATATTTTTTATTTTTGTCCATGACAAAGGAACCTGGAAAAGTTTTTGTTAGTAATTTTTGTCCTATGCTTCGAGCTTCACCATCATGTCCAAACTGAGTATAAAAAAGATAAGAAGCGTCAGATATTTATAGCCTTTTTAAAGTCCTAAAACTGAAATAGCTATAGTTTTATGAATAAAAATTCATATCATGGTTCAGTACATTTTAATAACTGTTATTTATAATAAGTGCAAGATAGTATTAGACTACTGATAATTCAGATTCATGCTTTCCTGACAGGAATAGATTGAAACTAACACCAAAACAACAAAACCCACTGCAGGCTGACGGAATAATTTATTGTAATTTTTTTTTTAAGCAATGGGCATTTTCGATTATTATTCAGATTTCATTATTAAATAAATATATTATGATTAAATATGGAGAATAAAACAAAAAATGGAAGATCTTGTCAGCAGAGGAAAAAAATTGTTTAAAAAGGAACTAATCATCAGAATCCAAGAAAGAAAAAAAGGATTCTATATGAATGTTGTTCAAGAAATGGTAGCAAAAGAAGAATAGATGATTGAAAACTAGAGAATCACCGCAATGATGACAGAAAAAAGATAGGAATGAAGATTCTGAAATAGTTCAATTTATAGAGCACATATTCCTGTGAAGACATTGATGTCTCTAAAAACAAAGACAGAAACTTTGTATTAACTCAACAGAGCAAGGACTCAGGACTTGCTAGATTTTCAGGATTTCCAGAGAATCAGAGATTTTTTTATAACCAGGTGACAGCTATCAAACTTATATTAGCTTTGCTTATATTATCTTAGCTTTGTGACACTTGAACATTTATTGTTAAAATATTATCTATGCATTTTTGTAACTATTATATAGCACCTACTGATAATTTTTCTGTGGAGGGTGTGTTATCTATGATCCTAGATAAAGGAAGTGATATATAAAAGTACAGGATAATAACAACATTTGAAAGTACAAACACAGCATCATGCCAGAAACCCTAAGGGCTCTAAAAAGAAGTTAGCAGTAACTGCAGACAAACAGCCTTTTGAGCCAGGTTAAACTTGGTTTAGAGATAACAAAGAAAACAAAGAACAAATATCTCNACCATATCCAAAAAAAAAATTAAAAAAAAAAAATAAAAAAAAAAATTCAGCTTTGTGAGTAAATAAGAAAAGAATGATAAATTAGACCATGTCAGCAAACTTAATAGATTAAGTCCAGTTAAGCACATAAGTGAAGGAAAAGAACCTCTTCCATGGATGTCATGTTTTCAACAATGATTTCATAACACTGACAACTCACTGTGACCATACTTTGGAATGAAGGCCAGCACAAGGCTAGAAAAAGGGGTAGAAGGTCAGCATATAACAGTTTTACCTGTTTGGGGGTTTTTTTTATATATATAATGAGCTGCAATTGGATAATTCATCCTTAAATGTTCATATCACTGTAAGTGAACTGTTAGCATCTTCTTGGCATTTTTCTTTGGTTTTAAAAAACTTTTGGTTGTCTATCAATAAATGTTTGTTGTCTCTGCACATCAGCTGTATTTTTTATTACAAAACTTTTCCTGGGTGTAACGCAAGAGGAAGAAAGAAGTTCTGTCTCTCCAGTGGGAATGCACAAGATGGATCTGATATGTTAGGTATTTCTCTCCTTGAGTCATCTGGCTGAAAAAGACTTTCAAGAATTTTAGGCACAAGTGATGTTTTCTCTGTCCTACATGAATACATTAGACAGTGCAGCAAATCAGTAAAACCCAGCAGGTGCCCTGAGAATAGGTGTTGTGATGCAATTATGAAGATATTTGATTTTTCCCAGCATCTGTGGACAGAAAATTTTTCTTTTTAGATAGATTTCAACTGTTTCCAGAGTGTGGTCTTTCGGGATCAAGTGCAGTGAGATTTATAAAAGCTTTAAAATGGGAAACAAGAGAAGAGTGATGAAGACAACTCTAAATTCCATGCCTGGCTATAACAGGGAGTGTAGAAAATCAGGTACATGAGGATACAGTAAAGGGTACAGGCCTTTTTTCAGGGATGGATATGCAAATAAGTAAAGAGTGAGGTTTGATATTAATGTGATTAACCATCAGACAGCACACGACACAACAAAGTCAGAACATAAGAGATCTGAAGCAAACAACTAAGAGAATTTAGTGGAATAATAAAATGGAGAAACTAGTTAATTTATTGCAGTGCATGAGAATAAATGCTATAATAATAGAAGAATCTTCAGAGCTGGAATGTTATGTTAGGGCATAAGTCATTCAAAAATATTAAAATAAGCTAAAATTAGGTTTTGTGCTAACAAAAAATAAATAACATAGTTAGCCTTGACTAGAATTTTTCAGAGAAAAGACTATGAAGGAGATTTTGTTGCTTTAACGTAAGGGTCTGCTGATCATGTCAGGATACAGATAAAGTTAGATTTTAATATTACTAAAGAGATGGCTTGAATGTTTTTCCTGTTTAGTTATCCCAGTTTATATATAAGTTTTCAAGACGCTCTTCACGGAGAGAGGGAGGGATAGTGATTGTGGTTATGCCTACACTGACAAATAATTTTCTTTCCATTTTATGGGTATTTCTCCCAATTATCATTTATATTGCACATTTGTTATTAGTTCCTAGGTTTCTTGCAAAGTGAAAACAAATTGTTCCTGCTGACACAAAAAGCACCCTGGTAATCTTATTCCATTCCCACTAGAATTTTTGTGTATAGGTGATACAAACAAAAAGTCAGCAAGTTTAGTTCTTTCTAATTTGAGCTGACCTACAGTGATACCCAGTACACCCACATGCCTTATAAAAAATCTCATAGGCAACAACCTTCCTTGTGGATATGCAATGAAATGACCATTCTGCCACATTTCCCTCATTATTTAAGGCACCCTGATCTTAAAATAAAAATCAAAAAAAACCCCACCAAAACCAACTACAACAACAAAACCCCTCAAAAACTAAGTGCACACACACAAATTAATTTGGTCTCAGAGCTCATAGGTCAAGTTCTATGCATGGTGTACACAGAAAACACACTCCAGGGAAAAAGCTGAGGCTTCAAAGCAGTGACGGTGCCTAAAATCTCAGCTATCCATTGTGTTGAAATGGCTGAAGTTCCTTGAAATATTCATCAGACAAATTTTAAAGACAATCCTTACAGTGGAATCTGGAAACCTAGTTTCATGTATGATTCCTCTAAATGGGATTCTGCTTCACAAGTGAAGAGTAACAGACTTCAACCAAGGTTTGATGGAGGAAAATCAGAAGTTGCTGCTTGTTTTGGACACTCCCTAAGACTATTTGCTGCTTTGAGCCCTTTAGATAAGAAAGATGGAAAAGCATGAATTTGGAGAGGTTGTTGTAATCTACTTAATATCGGCAAGACTGTGGTGTTTCCAGGTAATATTGGCTCTTAAGCAGTGACTCAATGGCTTCAGGAAATTGTAGTTAGAGAAACAAAAATTGAGAGTTTGTGTTTAAGACTTGTAGGGCCATATGGCACCTGCAACTCATTTTGGTATCCTCAGTGTGCCCACCGTTCTTAACAATTTATGAAAAGGGACTGATTTAGATTTCAAAAAGGAAAAGAGGTAGGAAAATAATATGGAAGGATTCTATAACTACAGAAATAAAGAAGAAAAAACAGGCATATATCAGTTTGCACTGAGGATAAGGCTACCTATTATTAATTGTATCCTTTCTCTCAGATTTTATCCAGAGCACAGTGGAATATAAGTGGAACTTAATGAGAATGCATATGTGGAACTAAATCAAAGAATTTAGTGAACTTAAAATGGAAGGGTGATATAAGAATAAAGCTAGAAGTGGATCCTACGATAAAGGCTTAAAATATTTGGCCAACTAAAATTAAGACTGACTGAAAATATACTTGTCCTCAACAAATACTCCAGAACTTGAATAGCAGGGAGGGAGGATTGCTATTCAAGTTCAAGGACAAAGTTGTCACAACAACAAATGGATTTAAGTTGACAGTAAATAATGTTGACCAGAAGTGAGAAGGGATTTATGATTCTAAAAGAGAAGAGCAACCCTGCGCTCAACAGCAGAGGAAAAAACACAGCTAACGTGAATTTAATTACCCTATGAAACAGACTTAAGATTATATGACATAATTGTGTTTAGGCACTGAGCTCTATTTTAAGTGCTTCCTTTCCAATATTTGCACCATATTCCTAAAATAAAATAAAAAGGTATTTGAATGTATATGTTGATTTCAAATGTGTCACATTTATAAAATATCTAGATTGCTTCTAGTTTTTTCCTGTCAATCACTTTTTTACCTTACTTTAGACAGCATTTAACTGATTCCATGTTTTTCAAGGTAGGTTTACTGCCTAGCTTAAAAGAAGATTTTACTGTATTTGAGCTAACATGTTTGTCATCTTAAAAGCAGGTACTGTATAAATAATAAGCATAAGTTCTCATTAGATGTGTGCAAAGGAAGCAAAGGACTTGCTATACTGGTCTGATTATCTGTAAATTCATAAGAATATTTGCACCAGCATCCATCTAAATAAAAATCTGCCTAAAGGTATGTTTAGGGAAACAGTGTCAGCAGGAATTCACCTCAATATTTCTATTGGAATTTAAAAAACACTCTGCTTTCAGAAGACATTTTTTGTTTTCCCTACAAAATTAAGACACCAATTTTCTTGTAACTAGAGTGTTTGGATATACACACCTATAGCTTTTCTTCACTGGGGAAACAGTGTTATATGACACAATAAGTATCTATAAGTCACAATGTCAGTATGCACCGATTAGTACTTTTAGAAATAATCTCTATTGGAAATAATCTCTATTAGTGTTGTCCTCCCCGGTGTTCCCCTCTTTGAATGCTAGCCATAACGACAGGGCACAGCTTGTCCCTTCTTTTCAGTTCCTCTTAAAACATACAGCAAATTAGGTAAGACTTTGGGAGGGGGAGAGATAGAAGGGAGTATTGTAAATATCTTTGAAGTAATTGTCTATATGTTCACTCACACTGGGTGACTGAGAAGAGGAGAAACTAACAATTACCTGGAGGTGGACCCTTAGAGTTCTTAATTAAACAAAGATTGAAGGATAACTCCCAAAGGCAGCATGATCACTGGATGCTTCAGCAAGTGCATAATGCTCAGTGTAAGTATGAACAGAGCTCCAGGTGGCCTCTGTGCAAATGCCAAGTGTGCAATGTTCCACAGAGAAGCCACTGTCACTGCTTAAAATGGGCAAATGAGCCCTTGCAAGACGGGAGGTTCTCTGCCAGCAGTTTGATAGCATTCATTTGCATGCTATGATAACCAGGATGGTAACTTTTGTGAGGACACTGACACCCCCTGAGGTCTTCCAGCCTTTACACGAGGACCTTGAGAAACCTCCTGAAGGAGGTTTTCCAGTGTAAAAGGACAATGAGAATTTATTCTCTAGTGTGTAGACAGTTACCTTTACTGAGAAATCATGAGACTCAGGAGAGGCATGGCAGCTAGAAAACTCCTCTGGTAAAGCCTTGAAAAGACTGTTAAGGGTTGCTTTTTTCTTATTGAAATGACACAAGGGGAATTAACCTTAAGATCCTGTATCTGATCTAAGCTTTCCTGTAGAAATCATAGCTACTGAAAATTCTTTTGATAGATAATTGATAAGATACCATAACGTTTAAGGTTAGCAGAGACTGCATTCTGAACTGAAAGAACCTATCCATATCATACTGGAAAGCAGATCTTCACCTGTAAGTAAAGCCTATTAGACCCTTCAAAAATTTTTCCTGGGGAGACAGAATGCTGATTAATCTTTTACCTGAGGACATAAAGCCACAATGACTGCTAAACTGGCTGTAACAGAAGAAAATTACAGACTGCACATCCTTAGTTTTGAGCTGGAAAATTCACTGAGGCTGAGAAACGTGGCTTATTACAGTACCTGTATACAAATGCAACTATTTAATGTGTCAAGTAGATGTACTAAAATTTCTTCTACTGTCTATAAGAGTGTTCTCTAGAGAACAAATATGCTCTAAGTCAAAGTCATCCAGTAGTTTACTCTGAGACAAACTAAATTTCATTTTTCTCCTGAGAAAGAGGTCTTGAGAAGGACAAACGCAGGGTGACAGAGAGGTGGTATCTTAAAAACAACAACAACAAAATGATGACAGAATCCTTGCCTATGATATCCATAACTCAGTCACCAGAAATTATAAATTGGGATGTTTAATGTAAATTTGATACTTAGCCCCTTGAAAGAGGCTGGGATGAGAAATTTGATAGTCATTCTAGGGCAGGCAACAATTATGCACATCAAAATATTGTCATAATTCCATCAGGTTTGTCTCCAAGATGATTTATGCAAAGACAGGCCTGCAGGTAGACCAAGGCCTACCTGGAAAGGAATTAGTGTGTAAAATAAATAGTGTCTGTGTGGACATGTATATGGACTTGAATCAAGACTGAAGCAAATGTAAGGATTTCAAGACGTCCATCAAATATTTGTGGGATGTAGTTCATGTCAGTCTATACACTGAACACGAGTCTTGCCCTTGCAACTGCAGTTCCTTAGAGATATCTGTGGCCGCAACCATGTGCTTTTTCAGGACAGTTCTCACCATTATGGATCTAGATGTGATATCCAAAGCAAGATCGTCCTACATACAATTTTCTCAACTAGGATCTTTATATTATATAGGTTATAGATATAATTATCTATATTTTCTAGGTGTTCTGCATGGGAAAAAAATCATACATTAGGTTCTGTCACATTTTTAACTAGCAGCCTTCCAGATAACAACACATAATCCTAGTTTCTGAATTATCATTTGTGAATTGGAACAAGGTCAAGGCCTAATAGCTAACTTATTTCCCTTTTGGATGATGTGCTTCTTTCTTTTAATAATTATAATCAGAAGCAGATATCATGCCATCTTTCTCTTGCTGTACAGTAGAACAGGTAACACAATAGCAAATTAATTTTTTTTTTTTCTGTAGAATAGAATGGTTTCAATGTCTGCACTTTGGTTGAGCCTACATTTCAGATCAACAGCATGCTTTCAGTAAAAATTTCTGAATTTTTGTGACAATGTCCAGGACCAGACAGTGAGAGATGCACTGTTGCAACACTGATCATAAAAAAGAAAAATACTAGCTTAATACAGGTTGAATAGAAAATACTCCTTTAGGAAAAAAATATAAGGCAGTATGAATAACCAATATTTTTTAAAAATCATGGATGTACTTTGTCAAGGTTGAAGACATTTTTTACTGCTAGTAAGTGTATAAAGATGACAGCAAGGAAATGCAGTTATACTGACTCACTATGGCAAGCAGCAATAGTAGAACTGCTCTTTTAATAGTTGCTATGCTGCAGTGCACCATGAAGGTGAAAACAGCTGTTTCTGAATGACTGTTCATTAAAAGTATATACACAAGCTTCCATTTTCACCTGATCTGTGCAATTGAGGGGAGAAGATCTGATATATCCCCCAACAGTTGATATATACTTCTATTTTTCCCATAAACTGTCCATGCTATCCCCGTCTCCAAGCATTTGCAGTTGCAAGAGGAAAGTTATAAGTTTTACAAAATATTAACTCTACCACTGGAAAACAGAGGTAGCATGTTGGACTTGGGACAGAAATAAAACAATAACCTGCAAAACAATCACCACAAAATATCCAACAGTTTTTGGTTGCACTGCTGGCATTGAGCAGACCTAGACTGAAATATATTCTTAAATACTGACAATAGATACTGACTTTAACTAATTAAAAATATTTTCACTCTTCTTCTAATTTGTATGCTATTTGCATTGTCCGCAATCTCATCTTGTAAATTTCTCAGAGTATTCATAAAGTTACTAGCAATCCAAATAACAAACAACCGTGAAACATTTCAACTTCAGATTTTCATGCATCAATTGACATAAAAAACCTTTTTGCCTCTCCACAACGTAATGGCATACTATGAGTAGCCCAGTGTGAGCAGAAAATGTCAACTGAAGAATCTTTCACTACATAACTAAAGCCACTTTATCTGGCCAGGAAATTGCAGAGGCTCTTTTGTGAGGTAAGGCATGCCCCACAGGTTCAGAAGAACAAAAACAGGAACGTTTTGTACAGAAGTATTTATTTCTGTGTTATTGCTAGTTTTATTTTAGGGAAGCTATGATGAAGACTGAGCACTCTGACAAATAAAAATATCACGGAAAAATTGTTTGAGATGGAGTTTCAGAGTTGAGTCAGAATTCACTTGTTTGATTCAACATGCCAAATAAATGCAATGTAAAACAAAATACTGCATTTGCTAAAATAAATACTCATTAAAATGACTATAACTGTAGATAGCTACAGTGCTTAGAGAAATAAATAGAGCTGAAACTGAAATAAATGTAACACACTGAAAAAAAACATGCAACTTTTACAGAACATGATAAAATGAACACTGCACCATTTAAAACTGATTGACAGGTAATGAACTATAAAATCTATATTGAAATGGAAATGACAGAGAAAGAATAGCACAAGGCATCAATGCAACAGTCACAGAGCTGAAAGATGGGAAAATTTCTGAGACAACAACTCAGTGAAATTAAGGAAATTAAAGAATAATGAAAAATCTTTGTGTTCTGATTGAATTAACCAGTTGCTGAGAGACAGAACAGCACTGTAATTTAACATGACTCTTAAATGCATTCTCCTGCTTCCAGCAAACTTGCTCTACCACTGAAAATGAGACACCAGTAAAACACAAAATGCATTCCTTCATATCCAGCCTTTCCTTGATTGTAGCAACCTATCTTAACCATGTTATCAATTTACTATCCAAGTGTCAATATAGCAAGTGCTTAACGAAGCTAACTTCAGTTTATTCTGAACTTCCAATACAGGACTAATTTACTTTGCACCTCTTTTGAATTTATTCCAAAGAAAATCTACCAATCTATTCGATTAAAAAAATTAATAGTAGTATTCAGTTGCAACATTTTCTGGGACTTGGATTTACTTACTATATATTTCAATATTTGTAGTTTGCATCAATGGACGGCAATCCAAAGGTCACAGTCTCTAGCTAATCTGCAGAATATATCAATTTGAAAATGTTTTCCAATAAACACTGTGATAAAAACTCATTAAAAATATGACGAATTTTGTTACTTAAAAGTGATCTGCACTCAGCTAAATGTCTGAAGATTACTGTTCCAAACCATTCATTTTATTACAACTCTCTGCATTAAATAAAACAAGGAGCCACTTTTTTGTTTGTTTGGGGGTTTTTTTCAGTTTTTTTCCATCTAAGCAGGAATAATATCAACTTGGGAAAAGATGTATCTTCAGGAATAATAATAAGGGATTTTGATTTCAAGATTTTGGTAACTTGAGTCAGATGCTTTTAGCCAAAAGGTCTATTAGGTTGGATGTTCACAATCTTTCTACTCCTAGGTCATGAAATTTTGTCTTGCACTGTGCTTGTTTAAATGGGTTTTCAAAATGTAATTTGTTCTGCTTAGACATCATCAGTAGACATCCACTGTATTTTTAGGGATGTACTATGCAATTCCAGGCTTTCTCTCTCTTCACAAACATGCTCGAAGATTTATCTCTTCAGTTTATCATAAATTAATAAAGAAACGTAGGTGCTCTGTATCTTCTTAGCATAGTCTAAAAATCTCACCCAGATAGGTTCACTGACAATTTCAACTTATCAGTCATCAAGATAGCTTTTTTAACTACATCCCTGGTGAACCTTTGCATCTTATATCTTGCTACTTCTGTTAACTTTTTTAATGTTCTGTTCTTCAACTTCATGAAGAAGTAATGTTTAAATACCAAAGACCATTATATTCCTTCAACAGGCACTCCAGATAATGTCTGAGGATAACAGATTTCCAATTCTCCTGGAAATTTCCACCTGCATGGTATGTGGGTAGCATGAAAAGGAGCTAACTACCCTCATTATAAAGCTCCTTTTCTATGTTTTTGAAATCCTGAAATTGTGAAATCACTGGGCTACAATTCCTCTCTGAATCAGATGTCACAGTATTTTTTTTATTTCCTGTATGATTTAATTTTATATTTATTTGTCATGAAACACTCAATATTATTACATTTTATGTCATGCTCAGAGCACTTCCCCATTTCCATTCATCCTGTACACATTTAATACTTTTAATGTTAAGCCTATGATAATTTTTCTTCAAGTTTAAAGTTTAAACCAATCTTTATTGTCTTTAAATTATTTTGGATAAGTAACTCTTTTCAGTAATACATACTTCAAATAAGAAAAAAATACAGATTTTCTTTGCAATGTCTACTTCAGCGTTAGTCATACTAATTTTTCTTTGAAGAATTTTACCATTTTTCAATTTTTGTTTGTTTGGGGGAAGAGATGTCACAGTAAGAATAGGACATGACTGCAAGAATGCTGAGAAAGAGTAAAATCCATCTTTCTGTCACTATGCAAAGGATTATTTTTAACTACCTATGTTTTTTTCTAGTCAGTAATAGCCTCCAAATACACACATCAAACAAACCACTGAACAAGGAGGAATGAAATGGAACAGATCTATTAAAAAAGGTATAGTGAAGTGTGTTCACCGCTCTAGTGCACTGAAAAGAATTCAGTTTAAATTAGTTTTACTACAGTGTTGTATTGGAATACTAAACACAAGATTGTAGGCAATTTACAAAAGTAACTGAATAATGCACTGAGAAAAATTGCAGATCTATATTGACAGATCTCGGTCTTCAAAACACTCCTCAGAATAATAAATAACAGGATCTTCAGCTACTAAAATATCCAGATAGAGACATTCCATCAATTACTGAAGAAATAAAATGGTTTCTATCACCATGCAAAATGTAAATCCCTGAAGTTTCTGTCTAGCAAAAACTTCCTGGTTAGATACAGATCTAAGAACACTGTCAAGAAATGTCAAAATTTGGAATAGCAAAAATGTTCCTTCTGTGATAAAATACATTAAAGCAGTCTGTTAAATGGTTTTGTCCAGGAGTAGCTAACTTTGTCATGGAAAAAATTCAGATTGTATCTGGTTAATATGGGAAATTTCTAACACATAATTCAAGGAAATCTGAAATATTTAAAACACTTCTGAAGGAAAATGAAAGATATGAAAGAATACACACAGCCACATAGTTAAACTACATTTTGATTTAGTACTCACCAGCAGGCAAGCTGAAATTCATCCTAAAGGAGTCACAATAGGAACAGTACACTATCCAAACATCAAGTTATAAAAATTTCAGAAAAAGAAAAAAAAGAAATTGATACAGAGGTGATACCAAAGATATCTAAGAAAGAAATTTTTCACACACTAAACTGGAGCTAAAGTTGTATGATGTGGCACTGAACTAAGACATGCTTCATGGAAATTAGTGTGGAGTTTTTTTGTTTTGGTTTGGTTTTTCAGCAAGCTTTTAAAAAAGAAAAGGAACAAACCAAGTCTTGCTTATCCATCCATCTTAACTTTAACAAAGAAACTCAAGATACAATGTTAAGATGGCACCTAAAATGCCAATTATTTGGGCTTTTCAATCAGTAGCTGACAAAGATTTTGTTAAAGGAAGAAAGAAAAAAAGAAAGAAAGAATATGAACTTCAGACTTTATTATAGGGGTAATGGAATGGTAAAAAAAAGAAGCTCTGATTTCCTATTGTTACAGCATCAGTCATTAACTGCTAGAAAATTACCTAAAAAGCATCACATAGAGAGCATGAGATGCAGAAGAAGTAGAGAAATAGTGCTTTATGTATTCTTAATTTTGCATGATTTATAAATAATGGCCTCTGGGATTAAAATTTTCTCACAGTTAATGACTTTGGGGCAAACTCCTCTGGACTGTCATTAGTTGTCAAGAAATGCTGACCTCAGAGGTCATTCTTATGGAAGTGCTGCATAATGCATATAATGGTTATGTAAATGCTGAATATCACTGCAATAAATATTCAGATGAGGTGCTTACAGAAAGCTTACAGGTTATTCTTGAGCAAATGCTTTGGCTGGGTGTGGAAAGTGGGCAAAAGGAGGGTGTGTGAACACTTACAGTCAACGGCAACCGAGCTTAAATGTTTTTATTCTCTGATAAAATGTATTTGAGATTAAGGTTTAGTACTAGCAAAGATAAGGGATACTGAGACTGTAGGATAAACTTGGTTGTAGTTGGAGGAATTTTGCATTGCACTGCAAAATAAATAGAATCCACTGCCAAGTATTCTCAATGTGTCACAGAGGCACGCGTTCAGAATCAGGGCATTCTATCTTGCTCATCCTCCCTAGATTTGGATGGCTAGTTCAGACACCTCCCTTAGGAGCATAACCATTATTGTCTCTAGTGAAAGCCATGCATCACCAAAGAGTATCCCTGAATTTTAAGCTCTGAGCCTCCTTGAGTTTGCCAGTCAGACATATTGATGGAGGAGGAAGTTCCCCCTCATGAATTTAGACAGCAGAAAAAGAGGTTGCTATCAAGCACATCTACTCTGAATTCAGAGCACTGGATTCTGTACTGTGGATAGACATAACTATCACCACTTCTAGAGGGCTGCTGTCACTCTTTTTGAAATTATGACGTCCACAGTGTCCACTTCTTGCATAATAATAGCCACTAAAAATAAAGAACACGTGTAGCAAATCAGTGATCATGGATCATTTCCTTCCTAAATATGAGAGGAATTCAATTTACTTTACCCTCTTCCTAAGTATCTTATCTTCTAGGTTATAGCATAGACAGGACTACAATCACTGTCCACAATTCCTATGGATGTAGGACTCCTGCATAGGCAAAACCCCCAAGAAGCAAATCCCCCGAAATCAAATATTTAACCAACCCTTTGAGCTTTTAGGTAGAACATTATTCATGGAAAGAAATGTTTGCTTATCTGATCCATAACCCAGGTTCTGTTTCGATTTCTATGTTGGATCAAACACTAATTAAAAAAGAAAATGCTTGGAAAGATCTCCCTCTCCCAAATCCTACATCATTTAGATACTATTTCTAAACGTGAAGAAGATTTTCTTCTAAAGGTGAAGAAAAACATTGACTCTCTCTAAGATGTTTGGTATCTACTCACCATTTATCTGAAATGCAGTGCGTTTTTAGCAAAAAACAATACTCCTAACTTCTTAAATTGATGCACTTTTGTAAAATATTAGACAATACTAAACACCACAATAGGGTCACTGTATAGGATAATTAGAAAACAACTGAATATCCAGTCCTTCATGATTAGGGTGGAAATATCCAAGTCACTAAATTACTTTGATTTAGCCACCGCAAACCCATTTTATGCATCAAAAAGCCGACTTTGTTTACGAATTCTCTTGTTAAATTGTTAAAAGCAACAGTGACAGTAGACATCACTGTTAACAATACAGCTTCTAGTCCATGGCATTATATAGTCATAGCTACATTAGAACAGAAATGCTAAAGGATAACAGTATTGTGTGTGTATATATATATATAGGTATTGTATATATATCAATAATGATGCATTGAACTGATAATAAAGACTGATGAATTTACAAAAAGGATTGACCACTTATAAGTAGTGTGTCATTAGTAAATGAACTTTGTTTATAGTTGAAAACTGATCTGGCCTATTAGTCTTCTAAATCTTCCCATCCCAGTGATCTTTGATTTCATAACTGGTACTTATATATGTTGCTGCTCTACAAAGATTTATATAAGAAATTATGCATACGAAAGCAGAATAGAAATAAAATTTAGAGATACTCAACTGTGGGGTGGCCATCATAAAAGATGTTGCATTTACAAAAGATGGTCATTGCCAGAAAGTAACTCAGAGATGACAGTATAATTAAAATCTTTGTTTGAAATGCCTCTAAGAATGTATCTGGCATGAACAATTACTATCAGACCTCCTACTTTCAAAATAAATGATAGAAAAAAAAGGCGATTTTGATTGTCCTTAAGATAGATTTTGTTGGTTTTTTTGTTTTATCTTCTAAAGAGATTTAATTTTGTGTCATATTTTCAGACAAAAATCCAAACTGACTGATGTATGCTCCACCTTTTGAGCTTTAACAGGAAGTAGGAACTGACTTAATCCAAGGCTAGTGTCTGGGATATATTTGAATGTTTTAGAGTAGAGTACACAGACCAAATACCAAACTGTCTGTAAATAAAAATGAAAAAAAAAAGATGTAATTAACCAGTATATCATGTTTAACACATAGTGCAGAAGTACATTCTCACAGCAAGTATATATATATGTGTATATATATACACATATGTATATACACACCAGACATTCAAAACTAGAGATTTTTTTTTGAGTTTTAAGCCTTTTTTCTTGAATTTTGTAGAGCTAAGTAGGGCAGAACATATATGTGCTCTCTCAGATTTGGCTCAGCCAGAGAACTGCTGTGTTGCCACATACTTTCAGAATTCTATGAAAACCATAAAAAAGAGTAGAATATTTTCTGTACTGATAAACAGACTTAAAGACCTATAGATAGTAGGGAAATCTTTCTGCACTCAAGTGATATACACATTACAACATTAACCCCACAATATTTATGATTTGCTGAATATAGATCTCCAAGACTCTCACTTGAAAAAACAACAACAGCAACCAAAAACCCAAACAAACAAGCAAACAAACAAACCCCCACAAAAACACAGAGCAGAAGTTCATAAAAATGTGTATTACCTCTAAAAGCCTTTGTGCAGTGTAGACACACTTTTTGATAGTTTTGTTCCCTGCAACTGTGGTTAGAATTTCAAAGGATATTTAAGCAAATGAGAGGCCACTGAAGTACCATGAGGTGTTGTTTCATATCCAACACCCTGAGATGGGAGAGTTCTACCATTTAACCAAAAGTGCTAACACAGCTCAGGATGCAGTTCAACACCTTTGCGTGGAGAAACTTACACTATGAGTATCAAACATCAAAACCGTGAATTTAAGGCTCTTCAGGATCACCCTTAAAAATAAAAGAGCTTCTCACATTTGCTGAATCCAGTCACAAAAATATACCTTAGGGATGAGATTACGTTTCTTTGTGAAAAAATGATCTCTCATTTTAAGTGGAATTTGGAAATTTTCATAAGTATCTAGCCTCCTTTCTTGCCAAAAATTGCTTAAGACAAGAACATCACTTTCTTAGGTGGGTACAAGAGTATGTAGACTGATTGAGGTTCAAAGTAAGGCTTAACGACCATCTTGATGTCATCATCAGGGGCTCCAGGAGATGAAGATTTTGCAGCTAGTTCTGAGGGTTAGTGTTCAAGTTCTGTGTGCCGGCTCTCCAACAGGACAGATCCAGTCTCTGATGCATCTATGTAGCCACATGGTGCACCTGGAGAACTCGCTATTTTGGCACAGTACCTGCCATAGTCTGTAGAATACCACAGGAAGCATGAGCCTTTCTGGGAGACAATAGTTTTCATCCATCAGGCCCTCAGTGTGGCTATCCTACTGAGAAAACTAATTAGTCTCAGTGTAGGAGACCTAGAGATTAAAAGAAAAAGCTGTTAGGATATTCAGCACTCAAAGGTAATTCAGACTTTTGAAGAGGAAAAATGTTTGCTTCTTAACATTAGTTTGTTTTTATGTATTTAGGGAATGCTGTGTTCTAGCACATATTTGTTAAAGAAATGATTGTCACATATGCATTTATCCGTTACGGTTTTTTATTTGTGCGGCTAGTGGACGTTATTAATTCTTTATAGCTTAATTTTATGAGACTGTAGAAAATATACTGTTAAAGGATGGGCATAAAATCATGTGCAAAGGAGATTCCAGTCTGAGGTTGCCTACTTTTTTTTTAATTAAGAATAAAACCTAAAAAGAAAGTTGGTTAATAGAATGTTCTTTTCTGTAAAATAAGCAGGGGTTTCTGAAAAGAAACATAAATAGCGGAATTCGGAAAATAAGGTATTTCTATTACAAAGAAATCATGTATGCCGTGCACATGTTCATTTCTGCCCAAAACTATAGGATGAGATTCTGAGTTAAAAATGACCTATTTAGCCATAGCCTCAAAAAATCTAAGAAAACCACTTTCTTTTTCCAAAGCAAAACTCCTTGAGGAAAAGATGATATGGCTTCCTCCACGTGAAATCTTTACTTTTTAATATTCTTAGCTTCCTGTAGAAGTTATAATCACTTTTTAAATATTTTACCTAATGTACTTTCTTTTCATTTTCCTTGGAAAAATATATTTGAATTATGTAAATAATTATCCATCTGTCAAGATAAAATGTCCTAAAGAACGTTTAGAAATAATGTATATCCATAAAAAAATACAAGTATCTGTGCTGTAGAACTGCAAAAGTAAGCAAAACTTATTTTATCCCCTAGTCCTATTTGCAGGATATTAAATCTCAGTCAGAACTAGAAGGATTGTTTTCATTGTTTTTTGTTCCCTCAAGAACATTATAAGAAGACATGGGATTTTTTTAGGGGAAGACTTGAAATTTTGCTTTGGTTGGTATTTAGGAAAAGATGAAAAATTCAATTCTCATATTTTGAGAGCCAAAAAACCATTACTGATTTTAGAAGCAATAGAAACATTAGTGAACACAACAAATAACCTAGATGACTAGGTGCCATTTTATTCAGTCTCTGAAAATGCAGTCCCAAGTTTGATATGAATTGTTAAACCTTTTAAAGAAATGTTCTGTTACAGAACCTCTGAAAAAAAAGTACTGGTGTTTAGAAGATAGCAAGAGAATTGTTCCAATGTCAACAATATCCTTATCACAGTGCCAAATCCTTGTAACACACAAACCAGTGTAAGTCAATGTGAAAATTTCATTTTTATATATTAGGGATAAGAATTTTGCTTACATGGATTTACTTCTCCAGAGAGTCTACATATAAATCACAGGCTTAGTTTGGCTTTCAATTTCTTAGAATCTTGTTTTATTTAGCAAATTGCATAAATCCACTAAGTAGTACAATGTCTGCAATAACCTTACTTGAGCTTATATCTTAATTCTTACATGAAAAGAAAACCAGACATAAATGATAACTAAATCCTCCAGCAAGGTGTTTTCAAATTACAGAAAATAGTACTGTTCTCTTAGAATTTTTGACTTGGAATAATATAGGTATTTTAGCATAAATCAAAGAAAAATGTGGAGCTTTCTTAACAAGTATTCCTTCAAAAAATACATGACTTCTTCATTGATTGATGAGAAAATATAGAAGATATTTTATGTGCATTCACATATATTTAGATACACATAGTCCTTTATTTGCGTTTTTTACTTTATGAAATAGTTGTCAAAAACTAATTACAAGACTTTTGGGTAATTTCTAGTGATTAAGATGGAAGAGATTTTGTGTCACTCAAAACCTGGCAAGTCTCTCTAACTACAGCATGACTTGGCTGTGCAGCTAAATGCTAATATTTACTGCACAGGTCTGACTTTCCTTGCCCTCCTAAGAGCATTCTATTTTTCTAGCTGCAGGGCTACCACACACCTGAGTCTAGTCATCTTTCTAGTACAGTCAAAAACATTTTTTACTTTACTTTCAACCATGTAGAATTGGCCAGAATGCATCTCATCATTTTTTTCTTGCACTATCAAACCTTACCCAGTAGAGCCTTAATCTGTGCTCAGTGTTGTCACCATTGTATTTGACAGCAATGTATAACACATTCTATTGTGTGAACACTTAGAAATGCACTGAACTATGTAAATGAGTCTCACTGCAAGAATTTTTATAACACATTTAAATTCAAGGGGCACATACTGAATCCAAAATTCTGCATTAACATACATTTCATGAAATGATTTACAGAAATGCAAATCAATTCACTTCCATAAAGTGATTATGGCATTTCCTAATCTATCTTTACAAAAAAAATTTCTTCCTATTCACTTTCCACTGTAGTTTAAATCACAATGTGATACTTAACAGTATGATGGAAAGAACTGGGAGGCTTCACATTGTCTTCTAAAGGTTAACAAACAATCTTTGGGCAGACTTCTGACATTCATTCTGAAGGAAATACCCAGAACTAAAGGTCTTTCATTTTAAAATATCATGTATCTAGAAAAAAAAATCATTCTGCTTGAAACAGAAGGCTTTTTCAACCAGGTAGGACAAAGGTGTCCTAAATGCTATGTAAGATTTTATTATCTTCTACTCCATGTTCTTCCTATTCTCTTCCCTAGTCAGATAACCCAACATACATGATTTAGTGAGTTTAACAATTGTTGTCTCCTTTTAAGTATAGATCATAAAGTCTGCAAGAATAAATACATGTTTATGTATTTGAATAGAATAGAGTACTTGTAGAATAAATTCTGCATTGCTAAGAACAATCTCAACAATGTCATAATTCTTCTGTTGTTTAAGTACTCCTGGATTTCATCTGGATACAAACTAAGTACAAATCTAAGGTCAATATTTCTTTTTGTATCCAAAATCCAAACTAGTTTCAGTTTTTCAAAAGTGTTTCAGCCAGAATTTCTTCACAATATATAAATTTGCTAATGATTCTTTTTTTTGCAACTAATAGAACTAATTATAGATTGCAGGTGCAGTAAGCTATACAATTTATTCTGACCTGTCTTTTCAGTGAAATGAAAATTTTCACAGATTTTTGAAGTTGTGTCACAGTCTCTATTAAGTCAGAATCAGAAACAAAATTTCCCCTGAAGATGGACCACTATCAAGTACAGATTTCTTTTTCTTTTTTCTTCCTTCTTCTTTTTTTGGGGGGTAGGGGTGGGTAGCTCATTCATTGGTTTGGTTTTGCTTATTTTCTCATAAAGTAAAAAAGGCCTTGGCACAAATAAGAATATCCAATCATCCATAAGTTAAGCACTAACAGACTAATAATGATTTAATTTGGATCTCTCCCTAGTCAGCAACAGAGCCCCAGACAGCTGCTCATTCACTTGGGGGGATGAGGGAGACAATTCAAGAGTAAAATGAGAGAGGTCTTATATTGAGATAAAGACAGTTCAACAGGTAAAGCAAAAGCAACACACACAAGCAAAGTAAAACAAGGAATTCACTAACCACTTCCCATGGGCAAGCAGGCGTTCATCCATGTCCAGGAGAGCAGGGTCCCATCTCTCGAAATGGTTACTCGGGAAGACAATGGCATCACTAATAATGTCCCCTCTTGCTTCTTCTTCCCCCAGTTTTATATGCTGAGCATGAAGCCCTTAAGGCTATATGGTCCCTTTGGTCAGTGAGGTCAGCTGTCCCAGCTGAGCCCCCCCCCAGCTCCTTGTGCACCCCCAGCCCCCTCGCTGGTGGGGTGGTGTGAGGGGCAGAAAAGGCCTTGGTGCTGTGTGAGCACTGCTCAGCAGTAGCTAAAACATCCCTGGGACATCAACACCATATTCACCACAAATACAAAACACAGCCCCATAGTTGCTACTATGAAGAAGGTTAAGTCTTCATCAGCCAAAACCGTCACATTGTCATAGATTTCAAAACCTATCCATAGTACACACTGAGAAGAGGGATCAGCCTTGATTACTAGGTTAATCTGCATTGCCAAAGTGAAATAATCCAAATTTTAATTGGATCAAACAAGATCTATGGTGATCTTGTTTAAGCCTGAAAAAATAAAATAGGAAAATAAATACATTTTTATTTAAACTTTTTTGAATTAAAATAAGATGACAAACACAATACGATGTGTTTAATTGTTATGTGTGCAAATCTTTCTAACATTGCCCAAAATTAATAAACAAATTTTATTCATTATTTTATAATTATTATATACTCTGCTTAAACATATAAACAGCATGAATAAAACATGGAACACATTAATGGGGATATCTCATTATTAAAACCAACCTACTACTACTTTCTTTGAAAGATAAGGTTGTCTGCAAGAGCATAGCCTAGCTGATTTATCTCTGGAACTGTAAATGATGTTTCACAGAGCAAGAGTCACTTCATGCAAAAAGCAGTAACAGCATTCCTCCCTTTCCTTCTCACAAATAATTTTCTGCAGTGCCATAACTTTAAATGCATCACTAGAACTGATGCTTCACTGTCTCTTAAAATTCACCTTTGACAAGAAAAATAATTTAGGAGAAAATAAGACTGGTGTTCTGTTTATCTAAACAGTCTTGTAATTTTTGTGAAGATAGATTACTAAATCCACAAGTGAATAAAATATTTCAACTGGAGAAAAAACACTGAATTGCCACCAAGAAAAGAGTGCATCCTCTTTAAAACACTTCTGCTTTTTGTTCATTCGACTTGGAGAATTGAGTCAGATCAAGTGACAAGTAGTAAGGCAGGACACATGGACAAGTTTTGAGAGTAGGTCTTGACTAGAAGTTAGTGATGTCAGATATTAGAGAAGCCAGCGGACTTGAAGGGTTAGGGGGTGTATAGATTTCTGAAGAGGCAGAGGAATCAGGTTATTTTGCAGTCAGGGGCTGGTGGGAAGGAGAGAAGGTCTCTATATTCATGTTAATCCTGGAGGCGACTTAACACTTCAAGCTCTTTGGGACAGAATAGAACAGATCTGTTCTGGGCTTATAAGTCAGTGTCTTATAAATACAAAATTAAAATAGAAAGCCTTGTCTTTCATGTAAAAATCATCCATTTCTGTTTCTTGACATGAGGCAGTATTTTTTTTTCTGTTGGATTAACTTTCTTCCAGTTTGGCATTTTGAATCCATTTATCAAAGGATAAAAAAGCACTAATACTAACACAAAAAAAGGGAAAAGACACTTGCAGCTGGAGTTGGAATTGCACTGGGGAGTGAAAGTAGGAAGTAGCTCAGACTGATTCAAACTGTGTTGCAAGTATTACTAACTAAGCTAGTTAAAATGCTGTGAAATTTAAGAATAAGTAGCTTCTTCCTGTAAAATGTGTTGGAATTAATTTCTTATTTTATGTTACTGATTTGAAGGAAAAGGCACTGAGCATTAGATCAACTTCCAGTTAAACAGCCATTTTCAACTACAGCCCTTAAAATGTCTATTACAGCTATATAATCTTGTTTGGGATTTCATCAGCCACACCATAAAAAGGTGTTTTGTTATATTCAGATGGAATTTCCTCTGTTTGAGTTTGTGTCTATTGCCTCTTTTCCTGTCACTGGGTACCACTGAATCTATCCTGACCCTGCCCTTTTTCCCATTTCCACCAAATATCTCTACACCTTGATAAGGTAAAACTTGAGCCAGGAGAGACAGCCTGATGTCCCCACTTCCCTTAGCATCTCCTCATATGAAAGATGCTCTAGGCCCTTCATCATCACACAACTCACTCCAGGATGCCCAATGCTTCTGTTGTGCTGAGGAGTCCAAAGCCAGACGCAGCTCTTCAGAAGCAGCCTCCGCAGGGGTGAGTAGAGGGCTAGGATCACACCCCTTGGCCTGATGGCTGCACAGTCCCTCGTGCAGCCCCAGAGGCTGCTGGCCTTCTTTCCACAAACACACTTTGCTGCCTCGTGCTCAATTTGGGCCCCATCAGCACCATAGTTCCTTATTTTGCGAACCTTCCTCACAGCCTGTCAGCATCCAGATGTACATTATTCCTCCCAAGTGCTGGACTTTGCACTTCAGTTTGTTGAGCTGCTTTAGGTTCCTGTCAGTCCTTTCCTCCAGCCCGTTCAGGTCCCTCCGGATGGCAGCACCACCCTCTGGTCTATCAGTTACCACTCCCAGTTTTTTATTTAACTTGCTGAAGGTTCCTTCTGCCCCATCACTAATGATGATGCTCAGTAGTGTGAGGCTTGCTATCAGCCCCTGGGGTACATTACTTGGAACTCTCCTCCAAGTAGATCAGCTTCCTGATCCCAGCCCTCTGGGCCTACATGTTCAGCCAGTTATTGTCTATACCCTAGTCCACCTCCTCGTTCATGCTTAATCATCTCGTCTATGAGAATGCTAGAGGAGAGATTGTGTCTAGATAAGTAACATCCACACAGCCCTGTAACTATTTTACAGACTGATATCATCAATATATTAGGTATATAAAATAATTACTTATTTTTCAAAATTCAGTTTTCTGCCAAAAGTGCTGGAAACCGTAATAAATATTTTACTGCATGACTCATGCTGTGTGGAGAAAATTTTAATGAATTATAGCTCAATGCTGCAATCCAAACATTAAAGTTGTGATTAATAAAATTGCCTTTTAACAAAGGAAAAAAAAAGGTCTATAAGAGAAGAAAATCATGTTTATTATTACAGTGACAGTGGCATGATAAAAGTATTGTATCATCAAACATTTTTAATAATAGAAAATATATAGAAAAAATATATAGAAAATATGTTTTATGGAAATAGAGCTGAATCACTTTTGAAAAGCCATACATGATGCACTAAACAGTAACAAACTTCTTACTATCACCACTGCAATAAAAAGGAGGAACAAATATCTGCATTAGGTTCATAGAAGGTCTACCTGTTCAATAAAATAAAAATTTTTAGAGCATAACACAGTAATTATTTCAAGAATATCAAATATTTAATACATTTAAACCTTTTATTTTTGTTTTCAGCATGAAAACCCAAACCATTAAACGTGATTGTTTCCACAATTGTTTCATTCAGCCAATGAACCAAAAAAATCAATTAGTTGCACAGCCTCGTTTTGGTGGATTTTTCTTACTTGACTAGCCTCAGAGAGAATAAACAGCATAATGATCCAAAGAGTAATCTACAATCAAACACAAATAAAAGTTCTCAAACTTTACACATTAAAACATACAAAGAACCCTGACTTCAGACTGATATGTTCTGAAGATAGTTATTTACGTATGTATGACAGAATACCATAGATAAACTGCAATTAATTTTTTTTTCATCACTTCTAGATACTTCAAAATGTTCAAACACAAATCAAACTATATTCCATCTCCATCTTGGAGAAATAAGGTGGATTACTTTTCCAGAAATTTAGTCAAGTATCACAAAATTTATTTGTTGTACTGAAGAAAAATAGAGGCATAGAGGTGAGAGTTGAAGTATTTTATCATTTAGATCTAAAAGATTTTTATCAGATTGGAAATGTGACTTCAGATTTGTACAAGACGTACTTGAGGATTAGTCAGCTGTCACCCGAGTAGAAGTGCTTCTCTAATGTGTCCTAGTTTACTCTTTACTTTGTGTTTTGGTATCAATCCTATTGCTGTGAGGGAGTTTGAAGCAGAGTACACACACAAAGACACAGGCAAAGATACACTCTTTGAGCCTTAATTAATTTATCCTATAAATAATTTAACACTAATTTACCTATTAGCAAAAGATAGCACATTTAATTTTACTAATGAGTCTGCAGTAATAAAATGTGTTTGATAGCAAATTAAAAACAAGAGGATTCTTTTATCTACAGAAGGTGAGGGAGATCCTGCTACAAATTAGTAGCAACATTGCTTTTACAATCATTAGTAAAGTTAAGGAGCAAGAACTAGACTTACTACATCAGAGTTTACCAACTATGAAGCAGGTATTTGTATATTCTTACAATTAGTATTCACAAGAAATAACTGTAGAACAAATTTTGTATTTTAAAGAACCATAAAGAAGATCACAAAGACTTTTTGTTAGGTTTAACCATAAACTGTGTAGCCATTTTTCTCAAGAACAAGACATGAGTAACTGCTTTTGCCTTAACAGAGGCTAAGAATAACTGAAGATAATTTTTACTTCCTCCTAGAGTACAATGCTAAATCAAACCAGTGTATTTTTTCTCCCTATTAATAAACAGAGCTCAGAATCACTGTAAAAATGTGCTGAACATGAAATGCGTATAAACAGCTACTCTATTGGTAAAGCAGGCCAAAGGCAGAACCATTTTTGCCTCTAGCTAAGCTGTTCTGGCAGAATGCCCACTCATCATTAGCATATCAGTTTCTGATATCTTAAGGTCCTGACTGTTTCTATGCAGCTGAGCTCAATGGTTGATGAAGAAAATCAAACTCTAAGATTTTTCGTAGGTATTTAGCTCTAATTTTACCCATTAAGGGCATTTGACAATATTAAAGCAATACATACACCAAACACCATACCCATAGATGAGGGAGATTAGTATATAAGCATCTTTTCTGAATTGTTCTATAAAATAAAATAACCAGCAACCCCCTAAGCCTAAAGTTACATTTACTAACAAACTTCTGATTTCCGGAGAAAGACAAAGCTTTTGTAACCATGTGTGTATGTATATATATACACACATACATGCAAACAGATATGCTTTTTTAGCAGTACAATAAAATTACTGAGGTCTCCAAGAGCATACCTGTTGGTATTTTTTGTGGGGAAAAAAAGATCCACTGCCCTAGTCTGTGAGGAACATCCTGCTTATGGCCTGTTTCATGCACATATTAATTTGTATTGAAAAGGTATTATTATTTTTTGCATTTCTTACAAATATTTACATCCAAGTTCACTAGATCAGACAATTTTTATTCCTTTTTACTTCTTTACTCCTTTTTATTCCTTTTTACTTCTCCTCCAGTCTAACACAGAAATCTTGACATATCAATGTAAATGACTCTTTTGTAAGTTGACTAAAAAATTTGATACCATACTCATTGTCTCATTTCTTCAGATCCTGCAGAGCTTCGAGTGTATACCATCACCAAAATTAGAGAGCTCTTGCTGACTCATTCTTGAAGTTAAAGTAATTTGAATAAAGTGAAGTGCAAAAAAGCAACATAGCCTTTAAATTTTTCCTTGAAAAATGCACATGGTGGCTGCTATCTCTGTACCACAACTTCTTTTTATAATTAACACACAGATTCTAAGTACTTTGGATTATTTGACAAAATATGTCAAGAAAAAGACTGTTGCCATCTTGCATTTTCAATCATCCTGAAAAATTGGCATCCTAGGCTTCAGGACACAGGGCATTTGTGTTTCAAGACTCAGGTTTTTAAAGCATTGCTAAACCCATATTTTGAGCTTCAACACAGAACATTTATAAAATCATCATGCCACACTTGATATTTCCCAGCAGAAATCTTTAACACAATAAATGTTAAAAATAAGCCAATAAAGAAAAAAAAAATATGACCAAATGCATGATTAAGACTATGTTTCTCTCCCACCTGATATTTTTGCCTTGTGATCTACATTTTGCAAACACAGGTTTGTTTAACTTGCCAAGTGATGGATAAATTACTCAACATCTTTAACGCGCATATGGCTAAAGAGATGAAAAATGAAGAAGTGTAAGCATTTGATTTTAAAACATGAATATTTACAACAATCACTATTTGAATGTAATGAATTTTAATTTAGAGCTTCCTACACTCAGCACAATATATTATCCTTTATCTAAGCTTGTAGTTCTTTTTTACAAATTATCTTTTAACCAACCAAAAAAGTTTAGAAAAAGCTAAGTTGAACAATGTTATCATTCACAATTCTTTATTTAATTTCTTTTCTTTAAATTTGGTAAATATTCTTACTGTTAGCATTTTAAAAATTTAATTAATTTATATTCATTTACTTTTATCAGTTGCACTGTTTAAAGGATCCTAATAGGTATACATTAAAAAGTTACCAGTGAGGATAAAACTGTTAGCAGATAATCACATTGTTGCTCTTATAGAAATATTCTCTATTTTACATTTCAGCACAGTCAATGAAGAAGATTGCCAGACATCCCAAATTAATGCCTGCATTTATTCTGCCTCTTTTTAAACAAAATGCATACTATGTCAAGGAAAGAATTCAAAGGTTTGCAGAGTTTCCAAGCAGATATGGCAGGTCAAGGTCAAGAAAAGTTACAAAGCTTCTTCCCATCTTGTCACTTGGAGTTGTTCACTAGACTAAGTCACCACCACACTATATCCAAATAACTTCAGAAGCAGCCGATATCTTGCAGTGAAAAGCAGAAGGATAGGAAAGGGTTTCTGAGTTTATTGGGTTTTGTGACACTGAAGTTCCAGGTGTGCCAGCAGGAGCCACAAGTACTGTTTTAAAAATGTGCCACCACGACTGGCAAAGACACTTGGGCAGTTTCCTGCTTTGTGCTGAAAGCCGCATGCAGGCTGCAGGTGTCACTTGTTCCTCCCATCCCTGCAAAGGTGTATTTTCAATTTTAGTGCTCCCTTGCTCTCCTGCCATTTTTCAGCCTGCTTTCCTTACCATCACAAAAGAGGCCCCTCTCACACCACAGCCATGCTGACCCATCCCAGCACCCCATTATACCCTTGTCTTGGCCTTGAACAGATCTATGGGACAGGTACAACCTGTCTCAGTGTCACTTGAGGTCCCTCAACCACAGCGGCGCACAAATTATCTGAAGTTACTTTTGTGTACAATGGTTAATTACTACCAAACATACAATCAGTAACCGGCTGGTAAATTCAGGTGATCGCATTATTATTTTTGTTATTTACATATTCAAGGTAACTGGTCACGTGAAGAGAGCCAACCATTCACTCAGGTAATAGCTCAAATACAGAAAAAGGGAAGCTGCTGCCATACTGAAACAGTTTGCATTTCAGCACTGTCACTAGCATGCTTTAGAAACCTTGATACATAGGAGATTTGACAAAAGATTCATAGCATTGTATGAGTATGTGATATAGAAAAAAGAAAAACGAAAATGAAAATTCTTTCTGTTAAATATTTCTCTGTGGTAAATTTTAAAAGGATTTTCAGCAAACTTATGTGATCTTTGCAAGACAGATTTCTTTTTTTTTAAGATTTCTTTTACCACAGAGCTTTGAAAAACTGGGACCTCTCCAAGATTTATTTGTGCGGTCTATCAGAATCTACATGTCCCTAGACGAGGACTACCACCTGTCCTTCACTTTATTCAAAAGTTACCATGGTGGATTAACCTTGTCTGGCTGTCAAGTGCCCTCCAAGCTGCTCCTGCATACCTCATCAATAGGATTAAAGATTAGCAAACCACAAGCAAGTCAAGATAAAGGTAGTTTAATGGGGCAAAGAAGGGAAGAGGGAGCAAGGAGAGGCAAAAAAAAAAGGCAAAGGGTGAAGCTAAGCAAAACCAAAGATTTATTCTCTACTCCCTATCAGGCATCAATGTCCAGCCAGTTCCTAGGAAGTAGGCACTCAGTCTGCATAGTATTTCCTTTGGAAGACAGGGAGGATATTTCCTTTGCACATCTAGTTTAGCACATATAATGGTGATACCAAGAGGAACTGTGCTTCACTAGCAACAACTTCTGAAGTAGCTTTAGCTCCCTCATAATGTACTAGTATTTCTTTTCTGCTGGGGTAGTGGGCTTCAAAATATTCCTGCCTGAACCCAAAGGAATTGAAAACACATCTCATGTACCTATTCCTTTGACCAAATACCCTAGTGCCCTGAAGTCCCTTTTGATTTCCCTAGGGTTGCTTCCTTCAATCTCATCACTATCAGCTTGGATAACCAATAGAGAGTAATAGTCAGAGCACGATATCAGATCAGAGAGTTTCCCAGTAAAGTCTCTCAACCATGCCTCAAGGAGGCAGCAAAATTCCCTATGGACGTGTCCTGTCAGTATGTTGTGCCCCTCAGAAGGGAGTTGCCTATGACGATTCCCTTCTTTTTTGCTTTGTAAAGCCAGTTCCAATACATGGTGTTGGCTGACTTATCCTAGGAAATCTCCAAAATGGTCTTTCACCTACTTTATAATTTTCCTGGCTTCCAGTTTCAGAGCTTTGTCTCTTTTCCTTAGGGGCAGCCGGTGTGTGGAGGGAGACCAAGAGGGGATTTTTCTACTACCCCAAGCAGGGACCTGCCTCTTAGGTCCCCTCCTGCCTGTGAGGAGAGCATAGGGGATCCTTCACTTCCTGAGGTGCCGTGGGCTGCTACCCTGCCTTAGGGTTGGTACAGAGCAGCTCCAGTAGTCAATCCTCGTCAGATGCCCTGACACTCCTTCACCTTTCCACCTCCTCTTTAAATTGTACCACCAGGCTGAGTAGAACATCAACCTGCTCACACTCCACACAGGTATTGTCCCTGGTGCCTTCTGATACCAATTATATAGATAAGGAATACTATATATATAAGAAATAATTGTATTCTGAAGACTATACAGAAATGAAAAAGAACCAACTGTTTAAGCCATACTAGAATATCAGAACTCAAATCTTCCATGAGCTCATGTGGGAGCAGACAGCACGGTGACTAGTCTTACTGAGAACAGCGCTTTGCCACAAAGGGAAATCGACCTTCTGAACAGACCTTCTTAATCTAGGAGAAGCAACTAGGGTACAGCATTAGGAACCATGAATGTAGCCAAAACCACCGCCTCTGGCAGGACCCAGCTCCTCTCTTATGGATTAAAAGCCTGATGCTAGAGAGGCTGAAAAGCACTATTTAGGAACATTTATTTCTTGAAACCTTTGCGTATTTCAAGCCAAGTAAGCCAAACTTTATTTGCCTTCTTTGTGTTGTCCATAGATAGGATAGGAAACATTGGGTAAAAATAAGCAGCACAGATCAGGAATCGTTTGATCTGACTGAAGGAAGGAAGCATGTTATGGATTTTATGAATATATACATTTAATATGTACATGCTGACTAATGACTTAATTCAGACTGTTAGATTTATGTTCCATTCATTTCTTTTCCTTGAGCAAATACTCAGTAAATGTAACACGTTATTTATGGAAAACAGTGAAATCGTTTGTAGTAAAAACCAAAGTATTGCTATTTTACACTGGTTGATTGGAAAAATTCTTGCTTACAAATTCAAATGCCTTCAAAACAAACATTAATAGCATTAATACATGGGTGATATTTATAAACAATAGTCACTGTTAAACATTCATAATATCATTAGCCCTATTGTGTGATATCACGGAATAAAGAGAAGAATGGTGACTTTTCAGCATTTTCTGGAAGAGTAGCATTTTATTTACACCTACAAAGGACCTTTGAAGCTGCACATCATGCAATTTAGTCGAAAATCAAAGGACATGGTTTGTTTATATTTCTTGGCAAGACATTTCCAGCTTATTAACAATATAGCTCTGAATTATTCTTAGATCATTCTTTCTGTTTACTGAAAGAGATGTAAAGGTCATGTCTAACAAATTCCTCTTTAAAATGAGGACAGTAATTTAGTGGTACCTAGGTATAGAGGTAGAAAAGACAAATAATTAGAGCTAGTGACATTGAAACCTAACTGCATGAGGCCTGTTTACTTCAAAGAAACTGTGTGTCACTAGAGTAAGGGAGGGAAAAGGAGATGGCAGTCTGCCAAGGCGAGTTTCTGCTGGGTGACAGTGAGTATTCCAAACTAGAAAAATGCTTGTTATTTAAGCAAATTTGAAAATGTGTTTGTCATTTTTGTCAATATATTGTATATTTGACAAGTAGGTGAAAATGGTATCCCATGTGTCATAATAGGGGCTGTAGCCACTCTCACATTACTAAAAGAGTTCATAAGTTCAAAAGCTGTTATAAAATACCTATATATTTTGGAAAGCAAGCTGAACTGTGTTTCTTTTGAAAGTATTTTGAAAGGGAAATGTTGTGCTTCCAATTTTTTTGAAAGTTTTTTTTTTCTAACACTGAGGTTTCTAACTCTTAGGCTTATTGAGAGTATTTTATGTCTAAAAATGCTGCACTAGACAGACTACAGAAACAAGCTACTAAATCTGTAATTAACACTAGTATCAGAAAAAGGCCAAGACTGCAAAATATACTTTCACTTTTGAAGCTTTGATTAATCAGTTTGAAAAGTAGTGACCACTCTTCCTCCACTTTACATCCCTGGGAAATATGACAGTTGGTACCATCTACAACTCCATAAGAAGCAGAAGGAAGTCCCTGGAAAATAGGGACAATTTCTACCAGCTCAGCAGACCATGAAATGCAAGGAGCTGAACAGAATCAACACCTACACAAAGAAGTCTTACTTCTAGTAATAAATATTAATATTTATTACGTACAATAATATCAAACGATTAACTAGTATTAATTCTTACTATCAAGAGAATTTAAGAAAATATTAACTTCATTAGAGTGTGTTTGACTAGATCAAGGGAACAGAAGGTGCAAATCCAAAAGCCCTTGGGCTTAAAAATATTTTCCTCAAATATAAAGAGATAAATTAAACTGATTGCTCGGCTTTAGAAGATTTCCCTGGAAAATAGTGACAATTTCTACCAATTTTGTTACATTTTTTCTTTAGTTCATTGCACTTTTGATTTAATTGGACCTTGGAAGTTTTGTATACAGAAATAGAATGAAAAGGAGAAATCTTTTTACATTAAGAGAAAAATTTTGATTTTTACTGTTTTTTCTTTTTTTGTGTGTGTTTTCTACATGGTCTACTTAGATCAACAGTTCAGTTCAAATCAATGCTAAGATGTCCGTGACGCTACAGTCTTTGAAATTATTGCAAAACAATGTATCAAAGCTTTCAAAGTGACAATTTTATACCTGCATTTACTGAAATATCAAGGACAGTTTACAAATTATTCAGTTTGTCTTCCTAATTTGGTTATACATCTAGTCATCAAATAATTTTACATGATTTACTGCTCAAGCTGCATATTTCACTAATCAGCCAGCACACTTGTGTGTTGTCTATTTTAGTATCTGAGAACTTGCATATTTTACCTATTCAGTTACACAATTCATCAATCGAATTAAATATTGTATGGATCCACCTGTATGTGAAAATACAGGTAGATGTGGAGCTAATTAGCTTTTAGCAATATTTTAAGGGCTTTTTTTTTGCAGTATTTTAAGACCTTTTTTTTTTTTTTTTTTGCTTCAAGTATTATTTACATGCAAAATACTGTGGGTTTGGATAGTTTGTCTCATCCCAACTGCTGCAGAAGTCATCCCTACATATTCTAGGGCATTCAAGTTTTAACATTCTAATATAGAATTATTGAATGGCCTGGGTTGGAAGGGACCTTAAAGATCACCTAATTCCAACACTTTCACTAGCCCAGGTTGCTCAGAACCCTATCCAACCTGGTCTTGAACACTTCCAAGGATGGGATGTCCAAAACTTCTTTGGGAAACCTACTCCACAAACCTCACAGCAGAGAATTTCTTCCTGATATCTAATCTAAACCAATGCTCTTTCAGTTTGAAGCCACTCTCCCTTGTCCTTACTACATGCTTTTGTATTTTGTTTCTCTCCATCTTGCTTGTAGATTCCATTCAGGTACTGGAAGGCCACAATTAGGTCACCCCAAAGCCTCCACTTTTGCAGGCTGAACAAGATGAATTTTCTTAGCCTTTCTTCATAAGAGAGTTGCTCCATTCCTTGGCATATCTCTCTGGGTGAAGCAGCCAATACTGTGCTGTCAAACCATTGGTGCCCATGATAATTAGTATAAAGGCATTTCAGGGAAACATTTTCTAATTTATTTGAAGGCAGTTTAGCCAATCTGAGCTTAAATTACCAAATAACAGACCAATAACTGAAGAGATGAAGAAGTGAATAAGTTCTGATACTTGTAAAGGAAGAAAGGAAGCAGAAAGGGGCTGAGGCATTTGCACAAATTCCCTGAAATAGGAGCTGGGGAGGAGTATTTCTAAGTAGACCTTAAATTTTTATTTTTCTTAGGAAGTTTATGTACAGGAAACACTTAGAGGATGCTGAAATGAGAAAGATGGACAGAAAGGTCAACCACATATTCTCCATCAAACACATTAACTAGAAGGAACTGAAAAGTTTTGAAAAGGCCAACATAATGACACTGCCTGTTGTCTTCTGTGAGGGGACAGGACTTTGAGAGTCATTATGAAAGCTTTATTGGTATGTACTACTGTCTTACCAAAGCTGGAAGGAGACAGGAAAATACAAGCCAAAGAAAAAGCTGAGGAGAGAGAAGGAACCCCTCTCCGACAAAGGATCAAGAGGACATCTTTCAGGGAAGAACAAGAGACTGAAGTGCAAAAAGCCACGGTGAGAGTCTGATATAGATGCTGAGATACAGCCAGAAATAAAATGAAAGTATCAGTGCTAGATATGTTTCTACAAGATACTAGGCAGTAAATCTCTGCAGGTTATGAGCACAGGCAAGCAGGACCAATGTGCTGGGAAGTTCAGAATGATTTTTCCGGGAAAACGTTTGGGAGTTCATATTCTAAATGTTTCTGGTCACATGCAGAAAGAAGGGTTAATGAAAACCTTGCAGATGTATCGTTGCTGTACAGCATTAATGGTAGTTTTTAAAGAAATTACATTTTTTGATGCTGCATTTTAGTTCAAAATCCTTGAAATAGTCATTTGGCATCCTGTTTTTCTACAAAATATTCCATGGTGTTGATTTACCACGCTTTTGAAAATACATGGAAATGGCTGCATTTTATTTCAACTAGTTCTGAACTGCTACACTATATTTGTTATTTCTGAACAGTAAACAGCTATCATACTTCCACTTACACTCACGTGTATATATGTATATTTATGTTAAAATAAATGCACGGGGACTTTTTTTTTGTTCATCTTATCCCTCATTTCTTGACAGTATTTCTCTCTTTTCATACCACCTTGGTCTGAGTTTAATAATACATTACCAGTGTCCATTAAAAAAGGAATATTTCTGTTAGGTTTGTTATTGAGCACAAAAAAATCCCAAGAGCAGCAGTAAGCCAAAGGATAATCTATTCCTTATAACACTGAAACGAGTGCTGAGCAAGTTACTTAAAAATCTACATGAATAAAGTATTGGAAACAGGCCCTAAGGGAAAGCTAAGGTTTAATGCTTATACATATAACAGTGATATGTTTCTTGACACACAGCATTCGAGAGAATAGATTCCACAATGAGTGCTTCTAAAGTGCTAGGTTAGTTGGAGCTAAGCAAAAATTGGTATATTTTTATGACCCTTACCATTTCTTATGGGAACAAATTCTACCTTGGAGCTAGGTATTAATTTATGCTCATAATAACCATCAAAACTGTAAGTGAAAAGGAAAGTGAATGAAGATCTGTCCTTAGTTTCTTTCCACCTTATAATAAAATAGTATCAATTTTAATAAATAAATATCCTGAAATTAATTATTCTTCAAATTGTACTAGGCATAATGAAAACTAAGGAAACAATTTATTTAAAATTTTTGCTATTGGGTTTCTATAGACAGAATTCTTGCTTTCAAAAGAATTGACTATTAAGTAACTGATCATAGGCTCCTATTTAACATGGGGGTTCTGTTACTCTTGAGTTTGTATTCATGCAGGTCACACATGTAATTATGCCTCTATCTATAAAATTTAATCTTTAAATCTTGTTATATAAAGATGTCTCTGTCATACCTTTTTTTTTCCCTACTGTAAGAAAAATTGATTAAAAAAGGCCAAGATTTTTTCATATAAAGAGTGATTTCATATAGTGATTTCATTAAGAAAAACTTTTAAATATAAGCTTATTCTGTTTCAGCATTCGGCTAGTCCAAGTTAATGGAAAAAAATTACTGAATGCAGAAGTGGAAAGAACATCTTAAGAATATATTTGAATTCCAAAAATTCTTTCAAAAATAAGCTTTAAGTTTTTCTAAAACCACAGATCTATAATGATTGAATTAAAGAATTAAAAAATGTTTAAGTTTTAAAAACTTTAAGCAGTGGCAAAACTTATTTAGTAGTCATTTCACACTGATGATAGAAAAAAACCCCTAAAAATCTTCATTTCACTTTTTAATTATGTGGTAAACTGTATTAACTTGAAGTTTCAAATGAGAGGGTCACAGAATATCCTGAGTTGGAAGGGACCCATCAGGATCATTGAGTCCAACTTCTGGCCCAAAAATCACACCATGTGCCTGACAGTGTTGCCAAATGCTTCTTGAACTCTGTCAGGCTGGTGCTGTGACCACTCCCCTGGGGAGCCTGTTCCAGTGCCCAACCACTCTCTGGGTGAAATATTTTTTACTGATGTTTAACTTAAACCGCCCTTGACTCAGCTTCATATTATTCTAGGGATTATTATCCTCTCTTAAAAGTTAAACTTTCATTCAAACATGAATGATTTTGCTAGAATCACCACAGGGGTAAGTGAAAACTGAGATTACAATATGAGAAGCTCAATTAGGAGACAATTTTAAATTACCACTGTACAAGCAAGATCTATTTCCTATTTACTTTTCATTTATGTGCAAAGAAAGTAAGTGAAGGACTGTTATTAAAGACTATTCCAAAATTTGATATTATCTCTGTCTCAGCAAGAAATACTAGAATCAAAGAAAAACTCACATATTTTGACATAAAAAAGCTGCTAAATGAAATGTGTCCCGCTGTTTCATCTATTTTGACTGCATGTAGTGTACTATCCACTTTTTTCCATAGATGAAAACAATTAGAAATTATATTAAACCTTCCAAACCGCAGCGTTAGAATGATACACAATCTGCTTGTAAATAACCCTTTATTTTCCATGTTCCGATCAGAACCAGTCAATATGGTTCCTAAAAATTTTATAGATCAAGGAGACACAACATTTAGGCACCACCTCAAAAAATCACACAGACTTTTTACAGATGAGGTATCAGTGAAGGCCTTTTACAGGTGTTGTACAGTAGCACCAGAAACTATCCCTTTAACCTTTTCTAAAACCAAGTCTATGATAGAAAGAAGTACAAAATGTGTTGTTAGCTTCAGTATGCTTACAATTCCTTTGGACCACTAAGTAGGGCCATTTTGACCATTTCAGACCATTACAAGCTGAAAAACACACTGTGCAAAATGAGTCCAAGAGAAGCAAACCAAGTAGTCACAGTAGCTCCCAACCTCTATGGAAAGCAAGCCAACCTCCAGGTTTAGCGTGGAATATCATAATTTTGCTCCAGATTTAACTACCCTTCCCCTCCTTCTGCAACATTTTTTCTTCAAGATGCTACCAATAATATGTCCACACACATTATGCAAATATTCCAATATTAGCAACAAAGCACAGTACGGAGAACCATCAGTAAGATTTCTTGAACAATCATGGAAAGAGAGAATCTACTCTACCTTACCTTGTGATATGTTACATGAATCTTCAGTGTCAGCTTTATTCTGTGAGAAACAGCAAATAGATTCCTCCTTCTGACCTGAGCACTTAAAGGGCTATTCTGCAGCATGGTTCAGATGAATCTTCTATTTGGAATAACATCATATTTCAATTGTGAGAGCAGAGTAGATGCTTTCTCATTTATAAATTCCACCTCACTTAGGCATTTAAAAAATTCTGAGTTCTGGAAATATATGTCTGATATCAAAGAACAGGTAAAGAGTGAATTGATAAATATCAGCACAATTGGTTTATTTCAGTGTTTTAAGTTAGTTCTATAATAAACAGAAAGTGAACATTGCAAGATATTTGGTGGTTAAGATTTATCAAAGGTGAAAGAAAATGAAATGTAATCTTTTTTTTTCTTGTGGTCTAGAGCATGGATTCTAATAAAAATCTGGTTATAGGTGTATCTTTCAATGGGTTATAACACTGAACTATAACAAATTTTATCATTTTCCCCAAACTAAACTCTATTTTCTATTTCATAGTTAGAGTTTAGATTCAGATAGTTGAATCGGAGAGTTCAGCATTTGCTACTGCTTATTCTCTTTCCTTCCTATGTCATTTTTCCATTTGCATATTCTTGAAGCTTTTTTTGAAGGTACTCTAGCACTCATCAGTCCTTTTATCGATCTGATCCAACTCATCAGGATAGGTTGAAAATAGCTGTTGTCAGGTTACTTTTTGATCATTTTAGGAAGCTCCTGCAGTGCAAGGTCAGAATCCCCTCAGAATAAGAAAAGGAGTCACAATTAGAAAAGACAGAGCATGAAGAAAATTTTTGATGTATCAATAACCTGTCAGAAAAAAAAAGGATGTAACTTTATCCTGAATCTTTTCCTCAAAGTTGTTTCACACTCTGTAAAACAATTAAATCTCCATCTGTCTAAAGAAATAGAATGACTATTGCTGGTGCTTAGAATACTTACTGTTCCTCAATTTCTACCTCCTTTCTGATTTCCCATGCAAATTTCCATATCTTGCCACTCATTCTCCTCCTTCCAATACTGTCAAAGTGCTCACATTGATGCCTTGGAGGGACTACCTAAAAACAGAGGCTAGACAAAATTAAGAGAATAAAAGTGGTTATATTTGTTTAAGGGCCTTCAGGTACACTTTGGGCAGTCAAAGCCCCTAGGGACTACACCCAAGATAGATGACAGGGTGTCATGGTTTGACACTGGCCCAGTGCCAGGCACCCACAAGAGTCGCTTGCTCACCCTCCCTTACCACAGGCTGGGCAAAAGGAGGGGAAA
>VYXC01007089.1:437630-552193 GCA_013397175.1 Platysteira castanea | reverse complement strand
GGCTCCGGCACCTGGCGCACCTCCTCCCCACTTCTTCTCCACTGACCTTGGTGTTGCCGTGTTGTTTTCCCTCACATATTCTCACCTCCTCCTCATCTTTGACTAGCAGCAAAACCTGAGTGACTTTGTTTTGATTTTTTTCTTAAAGATGTCATCACAGAGGCGTCACCAGCCTCTCTCACTGGCCCAGTTCTGGCCAGCAGCGTGTCCATCTTCAGAGCCATCAGCCACTGGCTCTGCCGGACACAGTGGGAAGCTCCCAGCAGCTTCTCACAGGAGCCAGCTTTGCAGCCACCCTGCTACCCAAAACCAGGCCGTGCCAAACCAAGACACACCTGAAATCCAGGATCCCCTCCCTCACCACTGCCCACCTTTTGAAAGTTTTGGGGTAGGGTTACCTTTTCTGAGGGGTCTTTGGTTGCAACTTTAAAAAATCCTCATTTCAGTGCTTATGTCAAATTGAATTATTTTGGCAGGAAAGAATTTAATGTCTCTCTTCCTTCCATTTTATGTTATCTTTATTTACCTCTGAGTGAAATACAAAAATACAGATTAAAAAAGAAAAAAGAAAAAAGAAAGCTTGTTTGTATTTTACTTCTCTTTTATTGCATTTCCTTTTTGGCTTTTTACATCATACCTTTAAATTTTTCCACTGTTTTTTGAAAAGATGCCTAAAGGTAACAAGTGAAACAGAACATTGCAGTGCTGCAGAAATTGATTCATTTCAAATGAAACTACCTTTGATATGGAATGTTTTTCAAAGAAATTCTTCTTAATTCTGCCAGCACCACTATTCAATTTGCAGACTTGAAATTAAATAGGTGTATGGTGTTCTATCAGCCCTGTATGACTTCTAAAGATTTAGGATGACTTATATTTTTAAAATTTTATTTCATCAGTCTTTAAGGAATATTTTGGGAACTGTTAAGTGTCTGTAATTTATTTCAAGAAAAAACTGTTGAATGAGTAGAGGTATCATTTATCTCTTCTAGCCTACATCAGAATTGCTATATTACTATACTGTAAACATACTGAGATAATTGCTAATGGTGAGTGAGAATACTCAACAGTTTGCCTATGGACAAGCTCACTCTGGGTATCACTGGCACTGAGGAGTTCTCACAAACCACAGTGAAATCAAAGAAAATATTGTTTCTTTATGGACTTAAAACAGACAGTTGCATTTTTATACAAACTGCAAATGCTGTAAAGGTCTTATATAGTATTTCAGGTGTTCAGTTCACAGGGGTTGGGGTTTTTTTTTTCGCTCCTTGCAGTTTTGAATTTGAGCTAAAACAGATGTAAATTGCTACTGTTCTGCTCTTATAATGTTTCAGATAATAACTAGGAAAGAGATAAACCAAGTAATTAGGCATCTTATATTTGTGAGGTGATTGACAAAAGTGCTGCAAAAGGTGGGGCCGTATATGCTGGGAGTCACAGCATGTCTGCATGTTTACAAGACACATAACTTTGTAAAAATTAAGGTGTTTTTATTTATGTATTTTCTGGTTATATTTCATAAGAATTTACTCTATAGATCTGCTAACTTACTACAAACAGTATATCAGCCTGCCACTCCTCATTCTTTTCTTCTGGCACATAAAATTTCTACAGCTCCTGTATGTTTTGGCAATCACAGGGATGATACTGAAAAACAGGGAAGAGTATCTTTTCATATGCGTACTGCTTTATGCCAGGAGAGTTGCCACCTAATATTAGACAGCTGATTTCATACTTGACACAGATTAGTAGTGCCTTAGACCTAGATCTCTAGACTCATATTTGTCCATTAAATATCTTTGACTGTTTTGTAATGCGAACTAGCTGGATGATAGTATCCCAGGCGTACAGAATTGCTCATTATGTCAGCATCAGTGTCTGATTTGTGTTTTTGGTTGTGGCAGCAAATGGACCTGCAACTCCCATTTGTGTTAGCTGAATATTCCTTGAAGGGGGAGAAGAAAATTAAAGGGGTTTTTTAAACTTCCTTTAGTGTTTATTTTTGTTATCACTAAATAGTAACTTCTACCTCCATATAATAACATGGAAACACAGGTAATTAAATCCAAGTATTGTAAAATATTCAGTGCTGAAAAAAAGCTGCCACAAAATTTATTTGCACAGCATATGGAGAGAAAAAGAACAAGTGCAACTAGAGAAATTATTAAAACCTGACCATTGGAACCTCTTAGAGAAGACTCTTGAGAAGTGGGTCCGCATGGACCTCATGAGGCTCAACAAAGCCAAGAAAGGGTCCTGCAAATGGGAGAGGGTGCTGAGAAACTGGAGCAGGTTGCCCAGAGAAGATGTGGATGACTCACCCCTGGTTCAAGGCCAGACTGGATGGGGCTTTGAACAACCTCATGTAGCTGAAGATGTCCCTGCACATTGCAGGGGGATTGGAACTAGGCAACCTTTAAAGGTGCCTTCCAACCCAAAATGTTCTATGATCCAAAATGCTATGGAAATTCTCTAGGCTCTGATGTACTGAACAAAGTAAACCTCTTAGGTTATGGCTTGGCCCTAAATGCATAGGATTTAAAAAATAATGATAATATTATTGAACATGGATTAATTTAATTTGAAACAGGAACCATTGATAAGCACTGTGAGGTGAGAGCTGCCAGATGTGATTTGATAAGCTGGAGCTCAGTGATTTTTGCATTTCTTTTCAACTACTAAGATGTTCATCCTCCTCACTGCACACTGAGTGTGCGGGATGGATTCAACCCAGATGGCACAGATAACAGTGGGCAGCCATGAGATCTGCCTCAGTGCACACCTGCAACTGCCGACTCTGTGCCAAAGCTGCAGGCACGTTCAGCAGATGGCTGGGAGCTTCTAGGGCATGACAGAACACATGGAGCCATTGTCAACATCTAGACACAGGCAAGTAAGAGAGATTTTCCCTCTCGCTCACACAGCCAGTCTATTTGGGGAAATAAAATGTAAATTTTAAAAAAATCCAACCCAAATATGATAGAAAAAGTAGGACGCTGACACCAGACATGATACTACCATGGGAATTTTATATCAAAGATTACCCCTAAATAGAAATAGCTTCAAGTTGCATTAATATTTTCAAGTTTGTATTCATAGTCCTCTAAAAGTCTTACTGCTTCTTCTTCTTCTTTAGCCTCAGACAATCACATGCCTGTGAAATGTTTTGCTTGACTTGGGAGGGAAGTACACTCTTCTGCATTTCTATGCTAGATTATGTTAAAGGCTTTTCTGCCTACTAATGAGAGAAGGAGAGGGTGAGCTTTCACTGAGAACTTTTCTTTGAAGTTGAAAATCTTTAGTAGAGCCCTCTCATTTCTAAAGACACTATAATCATCTTGATGGGAGGAAAAAAAGAAAAGAATTCTGGCTCTGTACCTATCTTCCTCCCACTCTCCCCCTCATTTTCCCTTTCCCTCTCCTTCATGCACACGTGCACGTCTGCATACACACACACACACACACAAAATCTCTCTCTATGGAGTACAGAAAGAGCAACCTACAATGCATGCATTTTTGGAAATGCACATTAACATCTATGCAGGTACAGACATTTTTTTTAATGGCTCTTACCTGGCACATGCATGCCAACACTCACACACCATACTTCAAGGACTTTACTTTTATCCTTTTTAGTACACTTTTTATGGTTTTGACCTTTATTTTCTGCACACATCCTGTCAAATCTTTTGCAAATGAATTTTATAGGCACAAATATTTGCTCTAAAAGAATCTGGAATTATAAACACCCACTCAAGGAGACTTTACTTTAAACATGAATACTTTGCTATGGAAATACTTGCATTCTTCACTCAGGGAATAAAATCTGCATCTTGTGTGACCGCTTCCAACCAGACAGCACAGCTTCAGTTACGATTATGCACCATAATTCCCTGTGATAGAAGGATAGTGACAATAATCAATTCAAATGCATTCAGATAAATAATTTTAAAGTAAATGCATGTTGCTGGAGGATGCTTAGCAAGCAGAAAAAAAGCCCAGTAGCCTAATATGTTATTTCTTGGGAATAGTTCTGTCTGCCCTTAGGCTGACATATTCTTTGGGAACACTTTAATGCAGTTCCTATAGTTAGCGAGTACTTCATAACCACCTTCTAGAGAATGAAATCTCTCTGTAACACTCGGGTGTGTTTTGAAGGCCTTGAAGCATACATGTCTCTTCTCTCAGCAGCCAAAAGGTTGCAGGGCAGGACCGGGGGGGCGTTAAAACCTTGCGAGGAGGCATCAACATCGTTTCACTGTACCAGAATATATCTCTCCTCTTTGAGAAATACTGGTGAAATCCTGGTCTCGCTGAAGCCGCTGGGCATTTTGACAGCTGCTTCCCCCAGCAATCCAGCTCGGGGAATGGCTTCATTTGCATAGTGCAGGGGTGGGGGAGAGGTATGTGGGGACAGAGTCAGGTGCTGCTTTCCTTACCTGGATAAGGAGGTCACACGTGGGCTGGGTCCCGGCCTGGGGAGGCAGCTGGCAGCTCTCTCCCAGCCATTTCCCTTGTGCCCTTCGGCCACTCCTGTTCTGCCCCGCGCACCCCTCTCCTGCTCACACCCCGAGGCTATGATGTCTACAGGCAAAATGTGTTCCTTCAAATAAGATTAACTGCCTGTGATAGTATGGAAAGACTACCATGTGGTTTTTAACTCTTTGAGTGTCCTGGGACAAACTCTGTCTCTGGGGGCTCCCCCTCCGGCTGCCACTGCTGCTTGCCACTGCATCTTCTGTTGAGCTGGCATGCCAAGAGATGTAAAAATCATGTCTGAATATCAAGCTGATATACTGTCATGCTTGGTAATTATTCTGTCAAGTGTCTTATGGGAGGCAAGAGCAGAAACAGCTGTGGAAAACCGGGCAAGGATGTTGTTCTTGTAAATATCTTTGAGCTTGTTGTTCAGTAATTGCGTAGCTGTAGGAAGGACCAGAGTTTATACAGCATATTTCACTTGATTGTAGAATTGGCCTGGTGAAGGAAATGTCTAGAAGAGAAACTGTGAGAAAATTTTACTTCTGATACTGCTTGCCAAGTGTTTGAGAACTTAAAAAGAATAGATAACAAAAAAAAAAAAAAAAAAAAAAAAAAAAAAAAATCCACCCAAAACTCTTTCAGTGCAATTTTTTCCCTTCTTTCTTTTTCTCTGTAAACTTGAGTTTAGTAATTTAGTAATTTAGTAAGAGAGGGTTGCACATTTACATAATGCATTAGTGGACTACAGATCAATCCCTGAACCCCATGGATCCCTGTATCTCCTCATGTTAGTAAGCACCCCCCAAAAATTCCCTATTTCTAATTTTGAACCAAAAAAGGCTTTTATGACACTTCAAGTTAAAATGTGTTTGCCTGAAATAATTTCTCAGAAGCGTTCCACAGGATTAGGATTTAGACTGCTCAGGAGTATTCTGTATGACTTAGACAGTGATAGTGCTCTATGTCTCAAAAAAACAGAGCAAAAATCTTACAACCAGATGTCTCTGTGGTAATTTGATTAGACCAAGTCTTCACCTTATGTCTAATATAACACAGCTCTTTGAATTCCTGTAGAATCTCTAATGCACTCATGGTCGTGTGGTTCCACAATTACTGGAATACTTGGAGCAAAAAGTTAAAGACAACTGATCAAGCACTAGGCAGTATTTTTGAGACGTTCAATTAAAATGTTTGAGAAGTCTATGTTTTTCAAATACCTGAAAGCAGCTACTTAAAAGGGTAATTTGTTCATCGTTGGAAGTTGAGGGGAAGAGCATTTGTAAAACTAACCTCTCTTGCAAGGATAAGTTAGATTAATGGTTTACAAAATGTTCTGGGTAATGTAGCTCTTTTACCTGCAGGGTTTTATGTAGGCAAGCATGTGAGAAGTCTGCTTGCAGTACTGCAGCGTTGGCATGCACTGTTTATTTAGATTCATACCTGCAAAGCCGGTAGTGATTTCATGCCATCAGAATGAATTTGGAACAGAATTCATTACTCTTTCCAAGAGAGAGAATTTTTGAGAAGCCCTCCTGGTGCAGGTTAGACTTTTTCTTTCCTTAACCTTCACACCTTTTGAACCATTTGCTTCTGAGGAGGATGATACAAGGACATTGACATTCGTCAGTGTATAAGACCAGATTCCTAAGTCCTAGATTCTTTGTCAATAGTACAGACATCTTGTGGGACCTGGAGCTTATCATCTAATTTTTTATGTGCCTTAAATTAACTTTCTCTGAAATTGTAAAATTTGGCCATCTCCCAAACAGGTAGCTGATATTAGAACTTATTTTTACTCTAGGACATGACATACAGTACGGACAAGAGGTGGCTGGGAGTTTCACTTCGTTGCTGCTTCTATCCCACTTTCAAATTATCAGTTCCTAAGGTGTAGGTTGAGATGGACACAGCTCTGGGAGCTGCCAAGCCACATATTCCAGTAATTGAGGTGCGAGTAGAGAGAATTGAATATCCCCTATGGAAACGCAGAGAACCAAGCCATACTATAGAGCAGAGTCAGTGTAGATGCACATGCATGCATGCATATCTACATATCTATGCACAGATATCAGTCAATTAGCCTGATAAACCTAAATCATCCTGTGATTCTATAAACTGTTTAACATTCAGGCAGAATTGTTTTAGCTGTGGGTTAAAATGGCTATGTAAATCAGACATTTCCCTTTGCAGTCCCAGATACTGTCAGAGAATATATATGGAGCTTATCCCCTCAAGTACAGTAGGAGTAAAGAGCAGCCAGCCCTTTCCCTGCCCTCCATTTCCAGGACTGCTTTTCCAGAGTTCTTTCAGTAAGAAGGTCTGACTTTCCACCTCAGCTGAAGGTGACTATGCTTTTCTTGCAATCTGTTTACTTCTTTCACAGCTTTCAAGAGGTGCAAGGACCATGAGCCTTTGTTGTGGACATTGTTTGCCATGTGACGAATTGCCTGGGGCAGCAAGTTCTAGAAAGTCCCATTTTCTTTTGCTACAAAGGGCTGTCATTGTCTCTTCTAGTCAGTCATAAATGTGTTTTGCACAAGTGGCAGGGAGGAGCACAGTCTGTAGCTGTATGGCAATGAAACTGTCTTCCAAGGGGAACTGCCTGTACTTAATATAATACCTTCTCATGTTCTGTAATAATAAGCTTGACACAAGCACCAAAAATTCATTAAAATGTACTTTTAACCCCTTCAAAAAGAAGACTCAAACAGGATGGGTAGCCATTAAAGAGGAAGCCATGCAACACTGTAGGATCAGCCTCTAAATATATGTAATCTGAATTCATTAAATTCCACACAACTTTGTAAAACTTCCCCTTCTAACTGAAGAAGAAACCTGTTCGCTGTTTTTTTTCCTACTGGAATAATTGCAGTATATTAAGACACACCAGGTAAGCCAGAGCAAAGCTTGTTTGGAGTTCTCATTTCAATTGCACATTATGCACTTGCATTGTAATATATTCAAACTGACAGCTTCATTATAGAGAATTAATCTAAATTATGTCTAGACATATATTTGCAAGAACAAGCATCACAGAGACTGTTCGGTGGCTGACTGTTCAGAGGAATTAAACAAGACAATCTCAGGCTTAAACCTTACAAATAAATGGTTAAATTGATAAACAAAAGAGTAAATGAGTTTAGGTCATGCCTCAGGAACAATACCAAAACCTTCTCCCTAGAATTTTACTATTTACACATTCCTTAACCAGTTTACGGTTTAAATTATCATTCCCTCTGCTGTAGGGATGCGACCCTGCTGTAATGCTACCACAGAAGCCCACACAGCAAGGGTGTAGGGAAATCACAGCAAGCCATATGAAGCATTACATGATTCCTGCCTCTGTGCAGTAAAAGTGCCTGGATATGCCCATACTTTGAAAGAATATTGTGAATCTCATAGAGCTGTTTTACATCACGTATGTCAAGAGGCTTAGCTATCATTTTAACATTTGTAAAGTTGCAGACATAAATTTAGTATTGCTCCACCATTAATGGTGATAGGAGGAAAGGAGACTTGTAGCTCACAATGTTATTGCTTTATTATTTGTAAAGACAAAGGCTTTAGGACTTTCCATCTGAAGATAGTAATTTTATTACCCAGCTGTAAAAAATCCACAACACTGCCAGTGGATCATACAATTAATAGCAGGTTTAAAGACTCGCTGTATACAGTACTTCAGACTAAACTCACTGCAAGCTAAAAGCTTGCAACTGCAGGGCAAGGGATGGCATATGAGAGGTTTGATGTTGCACTGTAGCTGTGACTTTCAGGAGAGCTCTCAGGGCAGCTGAGCACACAAGAGATACCCAACCCAGTGGCTGCACCACGCCAGGAGTCTCTATGTCATCAGAAAGCACCTTGATGTTATATCATGACAGCATTCCCAAGTGGCAACACAAGGACAGCATGTTCCCAGTTCCAGAGGAAATGAAATGCTTTCTACCCTTGGGTGGGATTGGTGGCAGGGGAGGGGCTGCCTCTGCCAGTCCATTTGGTTTTGAGACCTCCGTCTGCTGTAATGCAACTTTCATGTAGCTCTCCAGAAGGACTGGGGAAGGCTGAAGGAGGAAATTGGGCTGAGCCCAGGTAGGGCTGGGCAGGACAAATGTGAGGCTTGACACAGCTCCAGCACCAAGACTCTGTATTTACAACAGTAAATTCAGCTCCTTGACGAGCCTTTTTTCTCCATGGGGAAACAGGAAAAACTAGCGTGGGCGCAGCCCTCAGTAACACGTCCTAACAGCTTCCAGGCTGGAGAAGGCTTTCGCTCGTCTGACTCAGAGGGAAGGCAGAGCTACTGTCCGTGCAGATGTGCCTGCAGATATACCAGGTGGAAAAGGTGCAGTGCAAGTATTGTACAAGTCCTTCAGAAACGGCGATGAGGTAACGATGGCAACACGGGAAGGTCAAATTAACTTCTTAAGACTGCCCAAAGGGTCTGTGCCAAACCCGGTGTATGAACCCTGGCACCTCCTGAATCCTGGGAGAGTAACTGTGAGTGCAGTGGAGGTTTACCTTCAGAAACACTATTGCTGCTACCTTTAATAAGCGCTTTAAGTGCTTTGTCAAAAGTGTTTAACAGCTATTTAGAAAGCAGAAGCAGAGAAGTGAGTGTATGGCATTAGTTAGCCACCACTAGATGCTGGGTTGCCTTTCTGGTCCCTGCTGTTAAGGGAGGCTGAGGAAAGACTGCAGAAGTTTCAAAAGGGAGCCACAAAGCTGGCTTGTGGACTGCCAAGCAATCTGTAGGAGGGGAGACACAAAGACCACAATTTATTCAAGTTACTGAAAAAAAGAGACAACTGAAGTGATTTGGGTGTTTTGTACAAGTGTTAGCACACAGGATAAATATCTGAGAGTAGAGAGCTTTTAAACTTTTATTGCCAAAGGCATGACAAGATCCAATCACTGATAAATGTCCTTTGGTGGGAGAAACTCCAGATCACAGCCTGCAATCAGTAGTGAGTACCTCACATGACTGCCTTCAGGCTATGAAAGAATTCCTTCTCTCTACCTCCAAGATATATTTTGATTACTTCCCTATCAACCTGCCACTTTCTGAAGTGTCAGAACTTGGTCAGCAGTTGGAAACAGGGCAATGACTGGGTAGACCACTGGCAGAAGGCACTAAACATTCTCAGCATTCTGCTTTGTGTATCTTCCCCTGGTGCTCAGGGTCATAGCAATAACCAGATTTGGGGTGGGAAAAGCATTTTTCTCCTAAAAACAGTCAAGCAGGATCTTGAGAGGATTTTTTTTCCTTTATCTTCAGCACAGATTGTGGTTTGCAGACTGGAATTCCTCATTATCAGGGGTCTTCAGGGTGCAGTACTTGGTTGTTTTCGTCCCTGGTACAGAGATTTTTCTCCAAAAAATCTGAAACACTTATTATAACCAAGGCTTAATATACCTGTAGTTTTTGGGACATGCAGGAATGCAAAGAATTCTCTTGGGCCATTAAGAGACTATCACTACCCAAGTAAATTTTAAAAAAAGTCACACGAAGTCCTTCTCAGACACTGGCCCATCCTGACAATGCCCAAACTCCTCATGCAAGTCCTCTGGCAGCGATGAGCAACTTGAAGCCTGTCTCATTTCTGTTCCTTGTCAGAATCAAGAAAATGGAACTCTTTCTGCTCGTCTCCCTTTAATAACATAATCTAGCTGGAGTTCCGAGAATATCCCACTGTGAGCACATTGCATTCAAAGTGCAATTTAAAGCACAGCTGGAGGAGAAAAACATCTTTATGTTTCTGGTTAAGGGTTAAAATGTCCAACCGAGTTGGTCAGTTGACACAGGTTTAATTGTCCTTTCTCTGCCTGGGGGAATTTAAACTTCAGAGGAAGAAATCTTTGCTTCTGGCACTCCCCTGAGCACTAGCTAAAAGAACATTTTACAACCCGATAAATGCCAGGATCAATCACGGTACTAAAGAAAAGTGTAATGTCCACTCAGTGTGTTTGAAGGAAGAGCACTGACCCAGCCTTTCTAATGTAAATTAAATCCTGGGAATACTAAGTGAAAGTATTCAGATACCTGCCTGTAAGCAGATTTGGAAGACAGGAGTTTTGGCCTGGTTGTCATAGTGCTCCATCAGCTTGTCTTCCCTTCTGCCATTATCCACTGTTGCATGTAGGGCTCCCCCCTGCACCGTGTGAGGAGCCTGTCCCAGGACTAGCAAACAACTAGGAGCTTGTGCATGGTAGCCCTTCTGTGAATTTGAAGATTAAAATTTTCAGAAATTTACAGCTGGATAAGAAAGAAACAGAGAAAGGCTATGCCAGAAGAAGAAACCTAAAATTATATTCAGTATATGGTCACTCCTATAAGCTACCCGTGAGACATACCTGGTTTTTGGCAAAATCTTTTGTCACAAATGAAGTTATTCAGTCAGAAGAAAAAAAAAACAAACAAACAAAAAAAAAAAAAACCAAAAAAAAAAAAAAAAAACAAAACCTTAGGTGTAAATCAAGAATTATTGGCATGCTTCTTTCAGTCACATTTTTAACCTTTTTTTTTTAAATGGGATGTATCTAAGTGAGCTGTATGCATATATTCTGTTTCTCCTTAGCTTTTGAACCTACTCCTTCATTTGAAGCAAATTCAAGACATGAATGAAACCCTCAAAGGTTTTTACTGCTAGAACATTTTTCTGGAGGGGAGCTGAAAGGTGAAAAAGAACAAGGAGAGGGGACAGAAAATCTTAATATTGTTCTGTCAAATCAGCCAAGAGATACATCTCTGTAAGAAGACTGAGTTGATGTTTTGTACTCATTGCTTTTATCTGACTTCCCTTCCGCAGCTAATACCCAGAGTTTCTGAAGGTCTGAGCCTCACTCATAGGCCCCTCCAATAGCTGTCTGTTCTTGTGACCCTTGCAGGAACTTTGCAGGAACAATATATCCAGAGGTTGTCAAATTTGGTTCAAATCAGCCAACAAGTTCTGGGACCACTGAAGGGGAAAATATATTCAGGGTGCAGTTAAGACAGAAATAGAAAACTTGTCAGCCCTGAAGCCATGAACAAACCACCTGGTACCAGCCGGAGTTAATGAAAGGAGAAGGAGGGCTCAAGCGACTTTACCCACTCCAACATATTCCCCTTAAAATCGCAGGTTGAAATGCAGGCTAGTAGAAACTGGTTTATTGGTTTTAAGTGCTTCAGCTTCTGCTTGTGATTCATCAATAGAAGAGCAGGCTACAGCATGCAGGGAGGTTTGTTTGGCCAGCTGTGAGCCAGAGCAAGCCCAGACTCATGTAACCAGTCATCACTTTCTCACTGTTAATACAGCCATGCAGAGCTCTCTGTTGTTTTCCTTGGAAAGAGTGGGTAAGGATGGAGGGAACATGTGGATGAAATATAGTTCCAGGACAGTGAACACCATTTGATCAGTGTGTGGAAAGACATGGGAGAGGATAGCACTGTGCTACCATATATAGAGATTGTTGTATCCTGGCTCTCTGAATATTACAGACATATTTAAGGGGTTGCAAATTGGTAACTAACTTTCGTGCCCAGCATTACAGGGTAAGAATCTTATGACTGAGCATTCATGATGGTCAAAGTGCATTCATTTTAAAAAGCACATTTGTTCTTTTTATGCATTTTTTTCTATGTCCTTATGTATTTCAAAAAGACTTAGAAGAAGAAAGAATTAAAACATAATTTTCTAGGCAATGCAGTCTAAATAATTATAGTAATAATTATGTTTGGTGTCTGCTTCTAGGGTGTAAATATAACCCATCCTACCATGTAATAGAAATTAATTTTAAACAGTGCACATTTACACAGCTCGTATGAGGTCTGATTCTATTTTCAGTTATTAGCCATGAAAGCTACCACTGTACAAGCTCTCAGTTCAGTGACAGCCATTTGGAGGATAACTGCATGGCTTGCATTAGCTCAGTGCCGCATGTCAGCTAAGGCATGGAGCCATTGCTCAGGAGTAGCTGTGTCTGGTTGCAGTGCTCTATTAGACTTCTGCTGAGGAAATTTCTGCTCGCCCTGTTTGTGTTTACACTAATGACTTTATACACTGTCAAAGAAGAGAAAAGGAGCCTTAAACCAAGTACAGTTTTCTCATATTTCCTCCCCTGGATCCCTTCACACTTCCTGAGCTATCTGATTATAACCTACGTATCTGGATATGAAGGAAGCCAACAAGGAAGGCTACAGGGACCTTTTTACAAGAGCAGAATGTAGTTACAGGATGAGGGGAAGTGGATTGAAACTAAAAGAGAGTAGGTTTAGATTAGATATTAGGAAATAATACTTTACAGGTAAGGTGATGTCTCACTAGAAGAGGTTGCCCAGAAAAGTTGTGGATGCCCCATCTGTAGATATGTTCAAGGCCAGGCTGGAGAGCTGGAACTCAGAGCAGCCTGGGCTAGTATAAGCGGGTTGGAACTAGGTGATCTTTAATCTCCCTTCCAACCCAAACCATTCTGTGATCCTCTGATTCTACACTGAGCAAGTAGGCAAACACAGCAGGTGGATCAGGCTCTGCGCAGATGCTTTGCGATGCTGTATTCCTGTCTGGAATATCACTGACCCCACCAGAGATCCTCAGTGCTGCAACAAGAGGTAAGGATTGGAGTCAATTATGAGGAAAGGTGAGTATAAGTGGCAGTATAGCACCTTCACAACTCAATATAATTTAAATCAATTTAACATTTCCCTCCAAACTGATGAAATATTACTTTTGGCACAATGTATCCACACTTCAGTCATCTCTGCAGCCAGCCTGCACTCCCTGCAATGTTGAATTGACTGCATGTTTGACAGCCGTGTCACCTTCTCTGAGATCTAAGTAGGCATTTCCTTCACTCCCTGACCAGCAACTTGACAAGCAGTGCATCAAGAAGATGAAAAGGCAGTGTTTTTATGAGTAAAGGACAAAGAAATACAATAAAAGCTGTCCCTTTTACTGATCACGAGCCTCTCTGGTAGACTCAGCTTATATTGTTGTAATGCTGAAAAGCTGGAAATTATCGAAAGTGAGGAGCCATGCTGCTGCTCAGCTGCAAACAGCCCAGGAAGTCATTGGGTTCCTGCTGGGCTGGCTGGTGGGGCTTCTGGGCTGCTGTGCTGATCTGGCTTGTGCGGTGCTGGGGAGGGACAGACGCAGAGGAGCGGGAGGGGCAGGGAAAGGAAACCCCCACAGCAACACCAGCATGCTCTAATAAAACCCAGAGCTGTGACGCCTGGGCAGAGGTTTGTTTTTCAGAGAGCGTGGCACATGGTGGGGTTGTTGATGGTGCTGCCTGGCCAAGTACAAAGAGCTCCTTGTAGGGCTGCCTGTAGGGTCACTTGTCCTGGAGTGCTGCCACTCCGGCTGTGTTTTCTGGTCTCAATCACTTGGTCACTTGCTCGTGAGTTTACCCATGCCTCTGGCCACCATGATTTTAACTAGAATTCCACTACATCATCTATTAAAAGGAAGTGTTTGGGTGAGGGGCATGAGAGTGGCATGAGGCTGTTAGGACTCCCTGCCTCCCAAGGAGTCCAGGAGGCACTGCTGGGCTCTCAGAAAGGCCACAGGGCTGCCTTCCACACAGGCACACAGGGGGAAGCCCAGCTGTGTGTCTGGCCAGTGCCAGCTGCCCTAGCAATGGGATTCTAATGCCCCCAGCATCCCCGTGGCAGGGACAGGAGGGAGCATGGGATCTGCCAGTGATGGGTGGTGGTGGGAGGAGGAAGGGGAGGCAAATGAGTACTGCCCCATGAACCAGCTTGGGAACTGGTGGCCATCTTAAGAGCCTGGCCTCTGCTGCCACTATGACCAAGGGAGATACAGTGGCCAGAGTTTGTCAAGGCACTGAGCTCGTGTGCCCCTGCTGCCCTGCTAGGGCCTCTGCAAGGGTGAGATGGGGACATCTTAGCAGCTGCTGTCAACTCCTTATGCCACTACAGCCTGTTACTTGGGGCTAAGGGGAGTCACATCCTGGGAGCACCTGTTCCTTGGCCTTACAGATAAGGCAACTCTGAAGCCCTATCTTGGATGCAGAGGCATGCAAGATCAGAGTGCAAAGCTGCAAGAGGGATCCAGGCTCTAATTTTCATCTCTGTTAGGTTAACTGAATCTTCCCAGCAAAATGATTTATGGAACCTTAAAATTGGTACCCCCAAAGTGGAACAATTGCTTTAGGATGGAGCACTCCCAGCTCCTGATGAGCTCATCAAGACTTAACCAAGGGCAGTACTCCTGGAAACGGGTGGCTTGTAAAAAATTGCCTGGCTGCCAGCATTGTATCAGGAAACACTGTCATGTGCATAGGTCACTTCCACAGGCACAGCTGCTCTGGGTGGGCATGAGCCCACAGTGGCCATGGCCCTGGGCCAGGCCTTAAGCTACACAGCACCACACCTTTGTGTATGGTTAATCTGTGAAGCTGCCCTCAGGAACAATGGGCAGGGTGACCAGAAGACTCAAGTGCATGTAGCAGCCTGCTTTTCTGTCCTGCCATATTCTTTTTCCTTGACCTCTCTGTCCCTGACTGCACAAGCTGTCCTGGTTTGCACACCCCCTGCATACCAAATTTGCAGCAAGTCACACTAATGTGGTGTCTCACGTGTCAAATCCCCAGGTGTTAAAGCCTCTCCTACACATCCCAGCTCCCTGTACTCTCGGCAGCTGGTCACCCTGATCTGTGACCCACCGAGCAGCTGCAGCTGGTGAAAGGCATCTCAGCAGCAGGTGCTGCTCTGCAGGTATTTGTGATACTGGGCATGTGAGAGAAGGGAAGAGAGGGGAAAGGGGAGAAAAAGCAAGACATCCATCGTCTACTTCCCTAGTCTTATGTTCAGCCTGTGAGACCTGACTGTTGCCAGCATGACTATCTAGGGACTGAGTATGACGATAGAGGTACTGCAGAAAGACTCAAGAGAGTCATGAATCTCCCTTCGCCCTGTGCATGTGACCTGTTTTACTGGGAGTAGCTCTGGCATTTAATGAAATCAGGTGGTGAAAGAAGACTGCAGGGATTTGGAAATACGTAGTTAAATTGAGCAATTTCTCCCTCTTACATTAAAAATAGTTTTGCTACGCTGACCTAAAGGCTAGGTTTTGTTCATCAGATCATTTAATCAGAACTATAGTCCACAGGATAATTAAAATTTAAAAGTTAATTAAACCAGCAATGATCTAAGAATAAGTCTATAAAGAAGGCAGATACTTTATATCTCCTCTTAGAAGTCATGACTTCTATCACATATAATTACTCTCCCCTGTGGTGTGCATGGGAAGGATCTGTTTCTAAATGAGGACATTTTCTCTTAAAAACAGCAGGAGAAAAGTTCAGACACCAAGGGCTTAATCTGTAAGGCTAATTTTTGAATGAAATCAGCCCCATTCTGGCCAAGCAGTGGCACAAATATTTATTTATGAGTGTGTGAATAACTCTGTTGCGTTTAATGCCATCACTTCTCCTAATTCAGGCATGTCCTACAATGCTTTGTTCAAGCAGTCCCAGAACACTCACTGGAGGCTTGTTTAATCGGCAACACACAAACCAAACACCTAGGAATCAGGATCTTCAAAAATGTGCCAGCAGTACACAGATCCCAAGAACCTGGCAGCTAGCTGTTTCTCTAGCAATGACATGATGGCAAGTCGGCTGTGAAGGAGGCAGGACTTGGGGAGCAGAGCTCTGTAGAGAGTTGTGCATGCATTGAAGGGAAAACATGCTGAGGGTGAATTCCAAGGGTAAGAGAGTTGACCTGTAGGGTTTTTCTTGGGACTGGGACAAAATGTACTGTAGATCTGTGGAAAAGTGGTGAATTCATCAGAGATGAGCTGTGGACTATGCCTGGTGTTGGGAGAAAGGTGGTGGAAGGTTTGGTGAAAGTCTGTGGTGCTGCAGAAATATGAAAGTCCATGGCAAGCTATGGAGAAGTAAACTGAGGGCTGTAGAGAAAATTCCCCAGGTAGCAGTGACAGCTGTAGAGAAACATTTGGGGATTATTCCTCTTTCCATAAACACTGCCACTTTTTCTTTCTGTTCTCTGCAAGGTGAGATTCTGCACATATTACAAGCTGACTTAGGTCATTTCAGTAGCGCAGATTAATAATGCATAATCCAATTGTATGTGCAGGTACAGCCACTTGAGTTTTGTAAATGTAGCTGACGTCGTGATCAGAGAATGAGATTGTTGTGAAAACTGCTTCAAGAAGCTCTTGCACTTCAGACAAGGCAATGACCTAAATGCTCTTAAAGTGTACTGGGAGTGGCTTGTGCTGTAAACAGGTCCGTCAGTGAAACTGCACTTGAAAACAGACCTAAGGAACCAACACACATTTTTTTCTCAAGTAGTCGTTGTTTGATTTTTTTATAAATGAATAAATGGCATTTCCTCTTTCTTGCAATCATCAGTTTCTCACACTTCAGTTTTCTCCCAGCCCACCTGGCAACAAGGAATGAGAGTCACTATTTGATTCCTCATGTCTCAAGGCAGAGGATGTCTTCACTGTCTGATTCTGGATTTGAGAAAGGAAGAAGAAGATTGCATAGGAAGATGGCTTCAATGGGCATCAGTTTAAACTGCTCTCTGCCTTCCCCATTTAAATATTTTCTCCTTCTGCAGACAACGTTACTGTCTGAAGTCTTGGCAATTTGTCTACCTCCTTCTTTTTTGGTTCAGAGGATGTGTGGATAGCTTGTCCAAGCAGCTCCAAGGTAGTAACACAATTTTGTTGTTGATTACACATCATTTGTCCAAATACTGAAGAATCTGGGGAACATGGCAAAAGCATTAATGGGTAAGCAGCATACAGAAGATAACAATAATGCTCATTAAAAGCATTTAGTGTGATACGCTGAGCTCTGTTTGCAGTAAATACAGAGTTTAGATGGATGTATACACGTGTGTGTATATCAACAACAAGGTCTGAAGAGGTGCCTGCCGGTTCATATGGTGCGTCAGCCTATCCAGAGAGTAGCAGCAAGAATATTGCACAAATTTCCTGTCGCTGAATTAATATCTTTGGGCACACTTTATCTCTTGCTAATTCCTGCCTGTAGCAGGAATGCATTTCAGAGCTCTCAGTACTTCAGGCTCTTTCTGTCTTCCTTTGCTGGCTGAGAAGGACAAGAGTAAGTGCTGCCAGGACACCTGCTTGGGATCACTTAGCTGAAAGCAATCAGCTGGCATCATCTGAGCTTTTTCAGTCCTGCTGTTTGCATGCAGGTGCACTTTGCTTTCAGCCTTTGAGAAGCCGGGCTCATCAGGCAGGCCTTCACAATCATGTTGGTATCTACCCCTAGAAGGAACTGCCTGCCATGGACCATAGCTGGAGTTATCAGAAATCAGCTAAACTCTGGGCTTGTATGAAAAGTCACCAAAGGTGACAATGACACATAACCAGATGATCCCCCTGTTCCCTTGGGAGACAGACAGACCTGAGCCCTGTAGGGCTCCGAAATTATATTATTATATAAGTGAGCTGGTTTGTGGCTACCACTGTACCTCAACTTGCATTTTTTTTAGCTTTCATGACCTGGGGAGGTAGAGGTTACAGAGATGGGTGAAACCTGAGTGTGGATGTGGGGGAGAAGAAAGGCTCTGCAGTCACAAGACTGCAGCATCATATGTCAGGGAATGTGTGTGCAAAGCAGGGAGGGTGGTGGCAGGAAAGGGCAGGAGCCCTCGTGTTTGTGTTTCAGATCTGCATCACTGTACTGTTCAGTATCACAATGGCCCCAGCTTTCTTGTGGAAAGCCCCTACTTTCAAAGCAGGTGGCAGTGTCCCTCATATTCCAGCAATGACCTTATTTCAAACAACCCTGCTGAGCTACTGGAATGAATTTCTCACCAGGCAGAGGTCACAAATGTTTACCTTCTCATTGAAATACTGGATCTCCTACATGCACTTATTCAGTACGTAGGCATATACACACAGCTACATCCAGAAACCGAGCAGCGTTTTACTTTTGTGAGAAAAAGAATTGCTGAGGTAATTTGGTAAGCAGGAAAGAGGCCCCACGGTGCAGGGGTTGTGACTGGACCCTCCCAGGGTCCTGACATAGGCAGATACCTTGAAGTTTCATTCTTCCCTGTCTATCCTCCTCTGCCCTTTGATTGCACACTAGTAGCTCTCACTATATGCCAACAAAATCCCTATGGATCCATGCCCAACTAGATGGAAAGGCAGAGTGGGGAGGGGGAGATTGGCTCCCTTTCTTATTCTGCAAGTTAGCTTTAGTCCATGTCACCCATGGGACGTGGTTTAGCGCATGCTGCATGTGGGCAGGTGCAGTAAAAGGGAACAAGTATGGTAACAAGTAATTGAATGTGAGAGTGGACAGGATTTTTTTTCTCGTATAAATGGAAAGTAGTTGGGTTTGCTTATGAGTTCCAGATAAGCAGGCAGAGAATAGCATGGGTCTACGAATTTTATTTCTCAGCTGTTGTTATGTTCTTAAGGTAGAAAACAAAGGTGGTGATAAAAAAGGAGGAGTAAGGGATGCTGAGCCCAGCATTTCAGCAATGCCCTTGAATTCTTGTTTTACCTGTTCATCTGTAGTTGTAGCTTATCAGAAGCACATCAGAAGCCTCAGGTATAAATAGAGAAATCATTTGGCTTGAAAAAAATGAAGCCATGGGCTCCCAAAGAGTACAGGGCAAGAACCAATGCCATGCTTTGCTGAGAACATAGTGAAATGCATTAAACTCTCTTATAGCAGTGAGATAAATCCTTAAGTTATGCAGAGGAATGTCTTAGAATCTTCCAGTGTGCTTCTCTCCTCAGCTCAAATGTTTATTTCTAAAAGTGGAAAAGAAATCATTCTCTGTTTTCCTCCACTCCTCTGGCTTATGTTTAAAACACTTGCCAGGATAAACACCTAGACCCTAATCCTCAGTTTCATGAAAGTAAGCACATCATTGCTCTTGAGGGTCTGGGCTTCAGCATGAACTTGGAAGGTGCACTTTCAAATAGAGCATCTGCTCGTCATAGAGGAGTACCACTAAAATTACTTAGTGATTTCTCCTTAAGGAGATGCATCCAGATGAGCACATACAACACTGTCAGTTCTTGAGAAATCCAGTCATAGGATCAAAATTAGCACTAGTTTTATTTAATCTGGAAAAATCATGATGGATATGAGTACCAGAAATTCAGGAAATTCTCACAAAGCATTCAGTGTCTCCTCTTAGAGCACTGGAAGGGAAAATGCATGACAGAAAACAGTGCATTTACTACAGATGGCCTTTCAAACCTCCTGCAAACCTGACATGATTCAGAGCTGCAGATTTGTGTCTTCTCAACAGGAAAAATATGCAGAAAATCTGCAGACTTCTGGAACTCTCAAACAATCCTCACTTCTCCATCAAGTGTTTACTAACAGAGATATTGCTCTAGAGATAGACCATTCAGGAAAACAAATTAAAAAAAAAAAAAAAAGGAAGTCTTCCACCTGACAAGGAGGTAGTCTTGTGATGTCTCATGTTTGCTTGATTATCTTGCAGCATTTTTAAGTAATAATCAATATGTGAAAGACAGAACATTTACTTTTTGTGTGCTATAGATCTCAACATGCCAAGACAGTAGTGTGCAGCAATATGAACCATTACCACACTAAGAACTTGTCCCTGTGTCTTTAGTGGCATGTATTATTGAAACCATGAAAGGTACAAGACTACACTTGGTAAATCTGAGGACAAGGCCTCATAAAACTACTTTTGTTATCAGACTGGAAATAAGAATAAATGGCCCATATGAATACCACAAAACCATACAAAACACTATAGAAAATAATTCCTGATTCAGTCTCAATTAAAATGGAATTGTGTATCATTTCCTGAAAGAGATTCAGTTAAGAACTGTGATCTGAGCATCCCCTCTTTCCATATATGTTCTATAATACTCAGGTTGGAAGCAGAGACTGTGAATAAGCGGAGGCAGATGTCCTTTTGGAAAGGCCTGCAATCATGGAGTAGGGCATTCCCTTCCAAAATCTTAAAATTCACACACAAAATGAGAACTTCACTGGAATATTACTGCATTCATTAATATTTAGAAAATATCGTATTACCACCACCACACTGCAGATTTTTAGGCTGCACTTCAGTGCTTCACAGTGATGTTCTTCCAGATTTAGAGACTTTGTATGTTCAACCAAACATTTTCAGCTTTAAAGAAATGCATGCCATACCTTCCTTTGCTGAGATAACCTGGAAAAATGCACATTGTCATGATACTGCACAACCTATTTGGCTGCAAATTGAGTTTTGCAAAAATGCTGGTTGTCACAGGGTAGCAAAGCTCAGGTTTGAGAAAAGCAGAATGGAAATTCATTTTTATCTTGCCCAGAATGATAAAATGCATAGTTTTACCAGAAAGGTTTAGAGACAACAGAAATGGTGGCTCTTCTCCAAGTGGCACTGCCTGGGGTGGCAAATGAGTCTTTCATGGGGTCAGAGGAGACATCCTGCAGGTCCCCACCCCCTCCTTCAGATCAGTGTCCAGCTCTGCTCAAGGTTCTGATAAACAGCAGATATTTGCAGACCTTTAGATGCCTGAGATATCACCTGGGTGTGGTACCATAGCACTTCATATTTAATACTGTCATGACCTTATACATAACTGAATTAAGATAATTGGTTACATATACACAAAGTCCAACTTGTACCTGCTCAAAGAAATGTTTCCTCTGATTCCTGATAAGTAAGTTTATCATTCACTCAGATTGTCTTCTTTTCCCTCTCTTCTGTCCTCTGAAACGTTTAGTTCATGGCCAATGCTTGCAATGTGGTGGTTGCCAGAAGAATTATAATTGCTTGTAGATAAGATTATTTAGAATGAAGCCCCCAAGGCTGAAATGAAATGAGGAGGGCCTTTCAGTTTTACCGAGAGTACATATGTTCCTATTGTGGGGTTTTTGCCTAGATGATATTCTAGGATAGAATAACAAACTGGATATTTTGTTATGAGCACAAAGAATCTAATCCAATTTTCACAAAAGGCAATGGAAAAAATTCCTTTTGTTTTTAATGGGGCACAGATTCTGCACTAATTGTGTTTCCTCTCTCAGCCTAGCAGATATAGGAATAAAAAGCTGCAGATGTGGTTTTGATTGCCATTAGATGTTTTTTAGATCATGTTATTCCTCTATTGAACCCAGTTATATTATTAGAACTTCTGTTTATTCCAAGTTTGTTCCTTTTGGATACTTTTTAATCTCTATTTTGAAAAATTCAAAGTTTTTCTCCTGGATAAAAAGGAAGAAGTCAAATTTTTAACACGGTAGAGAAAAGAAAGAAAAATGAAAGCAGCACAGTGTCAGGGAAAAATATTTCTGCTTCTGAAACATGGAAGAAAATTGCTTTTTTTCAAGACACCATGCCTCTCTTTTGTATCTAAAATTTAAGTGTCTTGTGTCACAGCTATTATATCCTCTCTTATCTTTCAACTGGTCTCCCTGTCCTTCCCTTTTCAGTCAGTGCAAGAAAGGAGCCCTCTCCTTTCCTGTTCTTGAGGACAGCATGCATCTGGCTTCTTTTAGAAATCTGGGTATGGATGAAGGGATACAGGTCCTGGCATTGCCTGTCCCTCACCGTTAATTCCAAGGTGAGTTAAAATAGCAGAATCAGATGCGGAAGACAGCGTTTGTAGATACCTTGCTTAGGTCAGCTGTTGCACACATGGACTATTACCTTCCCTGTTATGTCAGAGAGGTATAATATGATCCTAAAGAAAGAATGAAGTAAAGTTATAGGTAGCAAAAAGGTGGAAAAAATATTCTTTGAAAAACATAAAACTCCAGCAATGGCAGGTTAATTTACGATGACTATTTATGAGGATTGGCAAACGAGAAAGCTCAATCACAGAATCTCAGATTGTGTGGAGTTGGAAGTGACCCACAAGGATCATCAAGTCCAACTCCTAGCCCTGCACAGCACCACTCCCAAGAGTCACACCATGTACCCAAGAGTATTTTCCAAGCACCTCTTGAACTCTGTCAGGCTGGTACTGTGACCACTGCCCCAGGAAGCCTGTTCCAGTGGCCGACCACCTTCTGGGTGAAAAATCTTTTCCTGATATCCAACCTAAACCTCCCTGACACAACTCCAGGCCACTCCCTCGGGTCCTGTCACTGGTCACCACAGAGAACAGATCAGTACCTGCCCCTCGTCTTCCCCTCACAAGGAAGTTGTAACTGCAATGAGGTCTCCCCTCAGTCTCCCCTTCTCCAGGCTGAACAGACCAAGTGACCTCAGCCACGCCTCATACAGCTTCCCCTCAAGGCCCTTCTCCATCTTTGTTGCCCTCCTTTGTACAGTTTCTAAGAGTGTAATGTCTTTCTGACACTGTGGCAGCCAGAACTGCCCCCAGGACTTGAGGTGAGGCCTTCCCAGAGCAGAGTGGGACAATCCCCTCCCTTGCCCGGCTGGCGATGCTGTGCCTGATGCCCCCCAGGACAGGGCTGGCCGTCCTGGCTGCCAGGGCACTGCTGACTCATGTTCAACTTGCCATGGACCTGGACCCCCGAATCCACTTCCACGGCACTGCTCTCCAGCCTCTCAATCCCCAATCTACACGTACTTCCATCTGTGTGCTTGACATTTTGTCCGGAAGGATCCTGTGACCAAAAGACAGTATCAAAAGCTTTACTGAAATGTTTTTACTGAAATAAAAAGATTACATCAGCTGGCTTCCCTTGATCACCTAGGTGAGTTACTTTGTCATAAAACTAAATTAAGTTTGATAAGCTGGATTTTCCTCTCATGAAGCTATTCTGGCTGTGACCAATGACTGCATTGTCCTCTAGGTGTTTTTCAATTCCTCCCAGAATAATGGGAGCTGCAATGGGTAGTATCTATTTGGCAGTATGTAATTGTGATGTACATTGCACTTACATTTCCCATAATTTTAATATTAATAATTTGCTTCATTCTCAGCTGCAATTTTGAACATTAGCCTGCTGTGAAGTCACCAAATTAGCATTTTATTTAAGTTGAGCTTCTGAAGCTGCAAAACATGAACAGAATCAATAGAATGAATCTGTACATAATTTGTTCATTTTCTCCAACCATTTTCCACCTTCACGTGCATTTTATACTAAAGACTTCAGTATCCTGAAAGTGGATGGGCAGAAGTGTGCGCATACCTCTGATAAGTAAGAGAGTTATATATACAACTCAAGCAGCAATTTTGAAAAGTCATGAGGGAAGTGTGTTTGGAGCTTGGGCAGCATCAATCTATTTTGTCACTATATTGGACTCCTCTGATGCAAAGAATATTGGCAAAATCTGTTAAAATTCCTGCAGAAGTCAAAACAGGATTTTTTTGGTTCTGTTTGCTGTCTTCCTGTGGCAAGCACAGCAAGAGCCAAGCTTCTTCAGGCCCATATTTGAAAAGGGACATTTGTCATGGAGCCTCCCTGATCAGACTGTGCAAGGAACCCCTGCTGGATATGGTGCAGGAATGTATGGGTGGTTGGATGATTACTGCAGTGGTTTCTGCTATGGTCTTCTTCGTTGTTTCCTCTTGGTTTGCCAAAAAAAAAAAGCATGTTTTTTATTCAAGCCTCTCTTCCCCTTAAACCCTTCATTGGTTTGGGGATGAACTACATATCACATTCACACTCCTTCTACTGGCCTGAAAGGCTTCCTGTAGCACTTCGGACTGCAACTTTAAATGCCTCTTGTTCTTGTTCAAAGTTATGTCACATCCTTCACCTGGGCCTGGGTGACCTATCCATTCCTAAGCTGTTTGTAGTGGAAGCGCTCTTGAATCTTACTCACAGAGGTGTTGTGCCCCTCTTTGCACTTCTCAGCAAAGTTTGCTTCTATTGTGATGAAGCCCAAGTTTATTCAACAATACCTTTAAAATGAATGGATGCATCAACAAAACATTACTTGCATCATATGCGAGCAATTACTTTTTGAGGTGAAGGCTGTGATTTTCATATTCCCTTAGTCCATAATGACCATGATGGTTCTTCTCATTGTGGCAACACATCTAAATTTAGTGTGCAAATTCTTTGCCTGTTAGATTGCCCATTTGCTGTGCCAAGTGCAGAACACAGTTTAGGCCCTGCATAGTTTGGCTGTGGGTTGGGATTTCTTACAGCTGGGGTGGCATGCTGTTCTGGCTTATTGGCCAGGCTTTCTTAAAGGATGCAGTCTGTGCTATGCTCTGTTTCCGTTTCATTCCTGGGTGCAAATTAGGGTATTGTCTTTCACTGTTAAACTCACACTAAATCTGGAAATGGCTCCTTAAAGGCTGCCCCTTTGCTTGTGTGAGACCATGGAAGTAGAGGACTCTCAGATGTTTCATAGGAACCCCTCATTTTCTGTGCAAAAACTCTTCTGCAAAGTTAATTTCCACAGAAAGAGATTAACTCCAGAGCTCCTTTTGCTTTCACCTTGAAATGGCTAACCTGCAGAATAACATAAAGCCAGTTCTGTTTTCTTCAGTGTTTGAATGAAAAGGTCTAGCGTCTGAAAAGCTGAAAGTAAGTTCAATTTTGTTTTGAGAGCAGGGCAAATATGTATTACTGTTGATGAACAAGCAGAATTTTCTGGATCAATTAATTAGGTGTACATTTGTCTAGATCACCTTAAAATGAAAGAAAGAAAAGAGCAGTGTAGTATGCAAAATATTTGTTAAGAGGTTAATGATAGTGTTAATAATAGTATTAATTATAAATTCTGACTATTTTACTTATTACAGCCACAAACTTTTCCTTGCATTCTTTCATTTGCTATCAAATAACTCTAGGCTCATGTTGCGTACAGGACACTATTTAGTGACATTTCAGGCTTAGTCAGCATTTTAAAAGATCATTTAAGGTCCAGTAAAATGAGGGTAAAGTTTAATCCAATAATTTAAAAATAAATCCAGGTAATATTTGTTGAAAAATTTCAAAGTATTTGAAAAGTTGAACTTAAATAAGCACATTCCTATATTTTTTTCCATTGCTGAAACAATTTCAAAAATTTTCTAGCGAATTCCATGTAATTTTGCCTGATCCAACACCCCCTTTTTTGGAGAATAAGATACACAGACAGAAATGTTTCCAATTCTTTCCATATTTAGAAATGCACAAGCGAAGAATTATATCTGTCAGTAGGTCTGGGACCTCTTGTCTTTCCAGAAGTGTGTCTTTCAGGGACATGACTGGTCATTTGTGCCAACAGCCACAGAAAACATGAGATGAGCCTCACGGACACTGATTACATTTCCTACAGCTTTGACTAGCTGGTGCCAAGCAGCTGTTTGCTGTGATGCACAAGCCTTATCCAAGGCTCTTCGTCCCTGGTCTCCCCTGGACTTGCCTCTGCTGATTCCACTCTCTGTCCTGCCTGCCCTCCTCTCACTCCTTCCTCTGCTTTGTCTTGTCCTTTCACTTATCACATTCCTGTCCCTGCCCCGACTGAAACCAGGGGTACCATATTGTTTGCTGGTGGGGATCTCTGTTTCATCACCTTTCTCTAGTGTTTGCCTGTCTTGTCTGTTTTGACTGTAAGAAATTCAGGGTGAGACTCCTCCTCACCCACACAACACCTAGGACAGTAGATCTCCACTCCCAGTTTAATCTTAACAACATGAAAAATAAGTATGTAAATAGAATGGACAACAGAGTTTTACTCACCTAAAAAAGCATGAAAAAACCTCTCCTAATATGAAGCAAAACAATCCTCTCTTCCTCTACTGAGTTGTTTACATGCCGATTTTACTTTAAGTGTGTTTTGTCTTTTTATCTTCCACTGGCAGTCTTATGTGGCTCTGCATAGCAATCTTTCTAGCACAATAATTTCTCACTCTTTTTTTTCTTCTCTTTCTCCTGCAGACAAATTCAAATTCCTCAATCTCCATATCTGGAGTCTTCAATAAATTCTCTCTTCTATCCTGCTCTGCAAACCTAATTAACAGCAGAGTCCTGCAAGAAGTCAGCACGTGGGAAAGCTGGTGTAGGCTCCTGCACTGCAATTTCATTCTAAGTAGTGATGAAACCAAGGTGATAGGGATATTCAGTGTTCCTTTATCTCCCATGAGGTAGTCTCTCACACGGCTGCTTGCCAGCCTTTCTCTGACTCACCCAGCAAAGCTGGGATTGGAACAAAATGAAAGGAGCAAAGTTTCCAAACTTTAGGCCTAATATCCTACACCTAGTTCCAAACCTGCACTTAAATGGATTGCTTACATCCTTCCTTCTCGATCCACAAAGTCTCTTATATAAAATGTTTTCTTAGGTCACTCAAAAATCATTTCATGATGACTCAGTGGTCCATAATCCTTAATGCGCTTTTGGCACTTGTCAGTGACTGCTTGGAAATTTCATGAGTGCAAGTATAAGTTGCACTGCTTAAGCGTGTGAGAGAAAATACTTCTTCGGTGCTCATCATTTATAGCTCAGCAAAGATCAAGCATGAAAATAGTACATTCCCGGTTAGCTTCTGGTCTGGATGGTGCTGGGAAGATGTAAATAAAACCCGTCTGTGTTTTGCCGGACTGTGAATAGGCTGCTTTGAGGAATGCCTTGAGCTGGCTGTGTGACAGGCTGCTGCCCTGCTCAGCTGTTGGCAGTTACTTCATGGTTTGGGTTTGGTTTTCTTCTTCTTTTAAATCAACTTGTAATAAAATTCAAGTTGACCTTAAACTGAGGTCAGTCTAAGGCTAGGTGGGTGATATATATGTGCCTGATGCTAAAAGTATCTAAAGGGTTCTGATTACTTTAACTCCTGTCAGTCTAGTTACAGACCTTAATATAAGATAGAAAGTATTCTGGTCCTACAAATCTCTAGTCTTCCTAGCAATAGGATAAGAATAGGCCTCTCAGCTATTTTTTTAGATCCTGGATTTTTTTTTTTTTTTAGTATTAGTGATCAACACAAGGTGTTCATTTCCCTCCTAAAATGGAATCACCAGAGCTGAATGCAAACAGAAATGAAACATGTTTGCTGTAGACTAAAAGCTCCTGGACAATGAAACTTTCTGTCCTTAAGGGGAGGGAGGGTGGGAAGAAAGAAGGAAAAAAAAGAAAAAGAAAAAGAAAAAGAAAAAGAAAAAGAAAAAGAAAAAGAAAAAGAAAAAGAAAAAGAAAAAGAAAAAGAAAAAGAAAAAGAAAAAGAAAAAGAATGAGGGAGAGAAGGGCAAAAAGGGAGATTGTTTGATTTTCCTACATGTTTCTAAGGTTCACTTTTAAAGAAGAGCCAAAAACCACCTGCAAGATTTTGGGTGATGTAAACTACTTCAGCGAGGTCACTGTGATGTAACTGATTTTCTCAAAATTTTAGCAAAACTTATTGTCCAAGGATTTGTGGGAGCAGGGTTGTTCTGATGAGAAGTCTTTTACTGAACGTTGAAAACAAGTTGATGTCAAAATTATTCATGAGTGTCAGTTATTTAATTAAACTTCTACTTTGGAAAAGCATTAGAAGAATGTTTTTAAACTACTCAAGTACCCACTTGTGTCAAAATATTTTTCTGGTTAAAAAAATTAGCTTGGTTTACAACAAAAATACTTGGTCTTTGTAAAATGGTTAGAAGTAAAGTTTGTTTAAAAATTACATTCATGGAATATTTAGATTTACCAAATCAAAGCTCTTTTCTAACCTAACAAAAATGGTTACATATTCCACTTTTGTCTTAGCAAAGTTATTCAAATCTAGAATGTTCTTATAGAAGCACAGAGTGTGAAATAATGGCTTTTTAGGTGACATCATTTCACTTTGCAAACCTGCCAAATCTATTCTTCTACCCCTGTGAAGTAGTCAGGTGTTAATCAACATTACCCTATTAACTATGGAGTTCTCTGTTTTAAATGCCTGGGGATGATATTGTTTGCACAGGTGCCCTAGCTGGGGAGCTGAATTAATATCCATTTTCCTTGGCTAAAAGGCTTGTTTTTCGTGTCTTAGTCTGTCTTTTTGCAAACATAAACGCAGAATCTCTCATGGACTTGAATTTACAATTAGCTGTTTCCACACTACAGGCTCTGTCTCCTGCTGATGCTCCTTCATTAATATGTAGATATATTTTCATGCCTTCACCTAAGGGCCCAACCCTTTCCTCACTGAAATAATTAAATATCTTGCCATTAATATCAGTGGAAGCAATTTCTGGCCTTATATCAGTACTTCTTTTCCTGAAGAGGTTGTGGGCTTTCCCAAAATTAGTGATTAGACAGTAGATCACTCTTCATTAAACACAACATTAAGGGGTGCAGTTTTTCCTAGTTCCTAGTTCCTGGAGTTTTCAACTGAGTGTGCTCTCAGTTGACAGTACTCAGTCTGTCATAGTCCCCATATGTCCCTTTCACCGGAATTTGGATACATACATCCAAACTGGAAATGTTTCTTGTCAGATTACCTGGCTACCTAACAGTCTGCCACTGCTTAATACACTAGTTTATTTAACTTTCCCATGAGCTAATAGTTTTCAAAAACAGATTCTGTTTTTCTCATCTGGAGTCTTTGTTTCTAGTTTGTATTTCTATAACTCTTTATGAAACAGCAGATCAAGAGAAATCAGCCTTGTATTTAGCTCTGAAGGTGGAAAAGCTGGTTTGTTCTATAGGACACATCCAGACTCTAGGACTTATCCTCTCCCCAGTAAACTTAGGAGGGATTCCTAAGTGAGCTAGGTCTTTTATTAGAAAATTATGCCAACTTTCCCTGAAACAGAGCCCAATTAAACCAAGTGTGAAGATTCCTGGGGTTTCAGTGAGATTTGGCTCAGACTGTGAAAGGAACCCTGTTCCACAAAGCAAATATGGGCTGTCTTTTCCAGGGTATTTGGTCTTGCTTCCAAACAAAATGAAGCTTACTTGAGTCTACTACCCAGGCATGAACACATACTCTAACCAGTTCTGTGCAGGGTAATATTTGGTATTTATTTTTAATTCCTAGCAGTCTTTCAGTTCATTTAAAGCAGTGAAGTGAAAATAATGTTATGGCAATAAAATGACCCACTACTCTGTTCAAGCATACCTTTTCCAAAGAAATGGCTGTTTTCTGCTGCAGCAGACAGAGTCTCCATCCAAGAACACCATGCAAATGCAGGGAGCCTTACATACATGGGCATTTGGCATACAAATGACTCTTCCGCCCACACCTGCTTAATTTTACCTCCAGTTTTGAATAGCTCCCTTCTGTGAAGGTGATGAAAAAGAGCATCCGGGAAGGAAAGAAGCTGGAGGCTTCTTATTTTACAGCATCAGTATCAGCCATAAGGCCAGGCTTTGTTCATAACTCTTCTAGAAATCCACATTATAATGGCAGCTGGGAGACTAGGTGTTACATGTGGAAAACTAGGTGTGTAAAGATGACCGTGGTCTTTCCTAAGCAGGCTATGTATATATCCACAGGTGGTGAAGTCTACAATGATAAAAGCAGAGTGATGATCTTATGTATTTCACAACCTTGTTGGAAAGCATTTCTCCCACTCTTCTGAGGGTGCCTGAGTTTTGGGAATGGGAGAGTGGGAGGTAGGGATGGAGGGACAGAAGCATGGGGGAAGCTTGGAATATAGCATCCAGCCTCCATCAGTCTCCAGTCTCTCTGCTTGCATGGATGACATTGAATAATTCTGAATCAAGGGAAACTTTCCTGCTGTAGGAAGGGAAGGGAACAAAATGGCTGATCCATGTCTTTCTTATCCCTTGGCTAAAGTGAATATGAAAATAGGGGTAGGACACTTCCGAGACTGGAGAGATGTGCAGTGGTTGGAGAAGCCGATTTCTGGAGGCAGAAATTAAGATAGCCAGCATTTCCTTATCTCTGATTTTTGAAAGATTATTGTGTATATGCTAAGTCCTTCATAAGCTGGTGTTTGTAATTGCCCTAGGATGTTGCTGTAAGCGTTTTTTGAAACTGCTTCCAAGGGGAGAGTTTTCTGAGATGTTACCGGATATAAAGTAAATGACGCAGAGCTGAATTCCTTGTCTGCTTCTTCACTGCGCCATTTCAGTGACACAAGAAGCCACAGGCATGCACAGGTCATAGGTCCTGCACCCCAGCTGCCACTCCCTCGGCATTCGCCTGCCTCTCCCTACTTCTATCCCGTCCTCCACCCGCTCAATCCCTCCTTCCTCATTTTACTCCATAAACTCTTACCTCTCAGTTGTCAACAAAGTGGTTCTTACCTCTCAGTTGAACCCCATAATCATAAATCAATACTTGCAAGATGACCTCTACATGAATAGAAGCGTGTTGAGGATGCTTATTATTTAGATGACATAGAGAGTGTTTCCTGTTTATCTTGTCCTGGTTTTGTGGAGGATCCTGCTACAAATAAGTGCCTTAGCTGAAGCATCAGCTTTCATAGGATCAGCCTGATTTTGCCAAGGCAGGTCCATGTCCTGAAACCTGCAATTACATTTTAATACTCTGGAAACTATTTTCTTGCTAACAAGTCTTTTATTTGCATTGTTATGGTGTAGGCATGTGATGCCATTGCCACAAGCTGCTCTGTTGTGATGTCACTGTGTAGCAAAGTGACACACTGGCATTTGCAAAGCAGTAAGAATTACAAGCAAAAATATAAGATATGGGAGGATTTCATTTGTTTTTAGCCAAGACTGGTGAGTCAAAAATAAATCAGCAGTTTAGAACGTATCACAAAAGCATCTAAACAGAATTTCAACAAAATGTTGTTTATTAGTCATTCTTCTATTACTAAGCTGCATCATAATTATGGTTTATACATAGGAAGCTTGCTAATTGCTTTTATATTGAAATCTCTAATTAAATATTTGGCTTAACTAAATCACAGATTAAAAATTACATGAGAGGACATGATGTGAATAGCTAACTTTTCCAGTAATGGGGAAGATGCCTTGGGAGAGAGGTGTGTAATAGCAAACAGCCTCTCTGCAGCGAGTATGCAAGGAGCTCATCTATTGTAACCCCTAAAATTCTTCACAGAAGTACTCTCCTATTGTTGATGCAATTTTTATTTAGCTAGCTCTTACTCTTAAATTACTTGTTTTTCAGCAGTCAGAGAAAAGATAGCAACAAGCTGCACCCCACAGAATCTCCTTTTCAGTCCGTGTGGGGAATCCCTCTGTCATGCCAGCTACAGCAAGTGCCTCGGGGGTTCCCACTTTCTTTGCAATAACTTGATTTGTCTGCTATCAATGCAAACACCTTTATTTTTAAGCACTAGTTACATCAGGTCTGGGCTATTTCTAGCACCTGACAAGAAAGGATGAGCCATTTCCTCTCTGGTGATCTAAATGGGCTAGTAAATCTAAGATTAGCAGTCTTCCTGCCTTAAATGATATTAGTGTCTCTGTCTATAAAATCTTCTATGTTAAAATAAGAATCTACCTGGGAATACACATCCAAATAATTGAATTTCAATTGTTCTGTTAATCATCTTAAAGAAAACACTCTATTAAGTGCTAGGATTTCTTTACTTGTTTAATGAAGCAATTCCTTCTTGTTGCACACAATTGTTTTAATTTAAAATTGAATGTATTGCAAGGTGAATTCACTCGCATATGGGCTGGCACATTAAAAGGATTTTCCTTTAAAGCATATCAGATGTTGGAGCCAGAGCTTCACAGCTCAGTGACCAAGCTGCTTGAAACAAATGAATTGGATCACTTCGTTGATTCAGAGGCAGGCATCAAGATAAAGTGTTTTCAGGGGTGCTATTTTCAGCATTGGCATGGACTCTGTCAGAGATCAAAATGCTGTATTAGCCATCCAGCTTGAATTAATGTTCATAAAGATCGCCTTGCAATGGCAGCACTTGGAAGATTTAAGCCAAAGTGCACAGGTGTATGGAAACAAAGCGCTGTGTTGAAAACAGCTTTGAAATTTATATAAGGTATATTTCCAGGCAATTCATGGTTTTTGAAAGAAGAATTGTGACACAATCACCTTGGTGTTTGCCACTGTCACCTGCAATTTGTGCACATCCCTGGAGTATTCTAGCAGCCCCTTCTCCCAAGAGCAGAAAAATACCGGAAGTGGAACCTCAGCGCTCAACATCACTGCATTGCCATCAGGATTGGTTTTGCCATTGCAGTGAGTAGCAGTAGGATCTTAGACAGAAGGCATGGACACAACAGAAATGGATACTTCAGGGGGGGTTTTTTTGCCTTTTATTTTGCACTGTGTTGGACAGTCATTTCAAATGTCAACTTTCCTGATCAATAAAGGCATATCATGACAATTAAAAGTAGGCAATGTCTTCCGAGACACTAGATTTTAATTTTTTGTAGGAAAGGTTAGAAGAAGACAATATCATTTGTGGGAGAGTGAGTCAGACTCATTTCCTGGCCAAATTCTATTTAGGGTTATTAGTTTCCTTTTGTCTTTGTATTCCTCCACATTTTCGTAGACACTGTAGTTTACATTCAAACACAGAGCACTCTGGCATGCTGGTAAAGGTCTGTCACCTTCCACTGCACGGGTGACTATGCTGAGGTTGTGGGAAGAGCAGTTCTTAATTGTTAAGTCATAGCACTCTGCATGCTAGGGCTAGTCTTTGGATTAAAGTTGCTGTATAAATACAGATTACAATGGAAATGTATTATCCTTTATTGCCTTTATTATTTTATGTTTCTTTACTCCTATTAGGAATGAATACTTTGAAATGTTTTGTAATGTCAAATATCTTTTAATTCTGGTTCTCAACACAAACTAAACTCAGTGATGTTCAGCAAGATCTTAGCTGTGAGCTTTAGTCTAAATCTAAGTATTTTAGATCTTTCAAGCAGTGTTGACCTGACTAATGGATAGAATTGCTGAAGTACCTCCAAGTCACAAGCCCTATAGAGTCATACTGAATTGGCAAAACAATAGTGTTTATCAAAGCCATCAAATTAGGGGTGACAGCTTGACTTTGTATAAACATAGCCTAGAACTCCAATAAAAATCTGACAAACAGGAACATGCTAATCTTACAGTAATAAAACCAATTGCATTTAAAAAGGAAAACCTCAACCTCTCCTTACCTAAAAAGCGTAAGGAGATTGTCTTCATAATCTGATGACAGACTACCCTTGAATTCCTACATCATAAAATAAAAGTGGCAACTGATAAACCTCCAAAGGGATGAGCCTCTCTTCTGAAATGCGCTGAATATACACCAGCTATGTTTGAGTCACTCAGTGAAGTAAGTACTTATGGAGTGTTAACACATTGCCGCAGCGTGCTTCAGGACTGGTGTTGCATGCACTAATAGCAGGGTAGGGAGAGCTAATCTCACCTTCATGCAGTCGAGGCATAGTCACTGCTCACAGAAGTAGTATCATGGTGTTGTTAGATCTTTTCTGAGACCTCTGCCCCACAGCATCCCCACCAGTGGGCAGGAAAGGGCCGAGGGGCGTTCCTGAATCAGCACATCCTTTGGCAGTCCTGAAAGAGCCCTCCCCTGTGGATTGCTGCCAGGGGAGATGGTGCCTAAGTACTTATGGAGTTCCTCAACCCTGCTGGGCTCCTCCACCAGGTTCTCCTCTTCCAGGGTTTTTTGACAGATTGGCAGAAGTCAGCATGAACCCTAAGTAAATTTGTTTTCAGATGTTTACAGGCTGCAGGTTGTTTTGGTAACATGGTTTAAATCCCAGTCTGAGTCTGTTTGATTTCATCTGTGCGGTCATCTTTATTAGATGACCAGGATCTCTTTTCCCTGTACACTCATCTCTTATTTATGTGGGACTGTGGTCAGGCAGCTCAGGCAGACTAGGACTCTTTCAGCATTCTTATTGACAGGAGCTGTGCCACAGCTTCATCTGTTTTTTCTTCAGCAGTGCAGCCAGACTAGCATGTTTCCATTCTCCCATAGCGAGCGGATGTCAGCCACACACCCCCTGCTTGGGATGGGGGGACAGTGCTGTATTTCCATGGATAACTCAGCTCTGACTATGCTCTGCAGAGCCCAGCCCAGCTCCTCTGTAAACCTCGGAGTCAGATTTTCCACGTGTGGTAGAAGCCTGATTTTACTCCAGCTACGTAAGCTGATCAATATGCTAACATTAGTTATTACAGATGCAAGATCATGTGGTGAGAAGTATTGTCTCATCTGACACGTCTGGAACAAATTAAAGAGTTACTATTCCCTGCTTTGCTTAGCCACAGTCACCATCTTATATTCTAAATAAGAACGACAGTAACAAGGGCAGTGAGGAACTGACAAGAAGGACTCATCCCTTTCATTTTGAAAAAAGATCATGTCATTGTCATTTAGACTTGATCCTCATTGTGAACGGAAATATTAAAGGATTAGTGAGTCATTTATACCCAGTTATGCCCCCAAACACTGGGGTGGCTTTCATTGCAGGTCAGGGTCACTGCTCCCATATGTGTGCAGAGAAGAGGATTGCCCAGTGTCACCACCACCCCAAGAGAGGGGTTGGCTAATGCTTTATTTTTGATGACTTAACAGACTAAGGGAATCCTGTTTCTGAAGAGCTTCCTGAAATAACACTGCTTACTTGTTGTGACAGTAAATCCTAGATTAAAGTGCTGCTCTCCTTTCTACCTTTCCTTCTATTTCTTTCTCTTACAAAAATAAAAATATTCTTCTACACCTCAGGTAGGATATTGAACATAATTTTCTAGAAATGTATGTTTCGTCCGGGAACACGGGACACACGAGAGAAAACAAAAATCCTAAATTTCCTGGAAGCTGATAGGAACAGTGCATGAAAACTATGTAAGTCTTTAAAATATTATTCTGAAGCTAAATATGGTGTAATTTTTAGAACATCAGAAGCTGAGATGGAGTAACATCACAAACCCGATTCTGTTTTATGCTACTCTCTTGAATGCAGTCTAGTGTCAGACAGCTGGGGAAGTTTTATGTACTTTTTTGATTCTTGAGCATTGAGACATGGCAGACTGCCATTCCAATCCACCAGTTTCAAAAGCAGGAGCAGTGCAGGCCATGTCACACAGCTTGTGAGCCTGTAAGGCACTTTCTTTGGGTATAGTAAGATTTGGATGGCTGTAAGTCCCTGTTTACAAACAATCGAGTAAAAGTGCTGCTTTTGGCAAGAACCTGACTTAAATGGTCACATTGCATCCCTAAGTAACTAGCTGTGTACCCAAGCCCTACTCAACAGTGTACATACACAAGGTTATTCTATCATAACTACCCTCTGGGAAACTGAGCAGCCCATGAGGGGAAAGAGGACTGCACCTCTCACTCACGCTTTCCAGTTCATCTGTAAATAAGCTGTGACTCCCTAGTTGCTTCCCTTATTAAGCTGCTGAGGAGTGCAGTGGACAGGCCTCACCCCATGTTGCTGCTGTGCCTGGCAGGTCCCTTTAGGTATTTTATGGGGTCTATAAGCCCAGTACATGCCCTGGTGTGGCAGACTGCTGAAGCAAACAAGCTGCTGGGGAAAATGTGTCACTGTGGACATTGCCAGGAGGAATCTGAGAATCCTGGAGGAGTCCACCCAGGAGAAAAAGGTAAGGCTGATAATGGAGTTAATGGGATAAAGCAATTGTGGCTGGTATACAGACAATATCCTTTCCTATCTTTCAATGATGTCACTTAAAAGAGGTTTTCTATTTATCTGTTGTTACCTAGCAGTCTTCTTTCAGCTGTATAATATGTCAGTAAAGATTCATTTGGGGTCTTGAAGGGCAGAATTCTTTGGAAACCAAAAAAGCCTCTGCTTCAGTTGTGGCTGGAAAAAATCTCTCCTCTTTATTTCTGTCTCTGAGTTTCGTGCTTCTCTACTTCCAGGCTGTATTCACTGCCATGTCATCAGTAAATGCTGCTTCTGGATACACTGTGCAGTAGGAAGAAATAAAAGCAGTGAGATGTCCATCATGGTTTGAAGATCTAATCAGTGAAAAGGTTTTAGAAAATGCTCATTGTTGGGACAGGGAGATATCCAAGCACACTCAAACACTTGTTGGTCTTACTGTTCGTGATGAATTTTGCACTTCATACTTCTACCAGTGGCAAGCAAGGTAGTGTGACGACCTTGTGCAGGAGCCTGCTTATAGCTGTCATTGGTGGGAGAGTGCACAGAAACTGGTGCCTAGTTACTCAGCAGTTGCTGTCACAAGCCCCAAAGGGTTTAGCAAGGGTTCCAAGTCCTTATTTAAGCACTCAGACTCCCCCTGCCCTGTATGGAGAAGGTCAAGTAACTCAGAAAAAAAGGTGCAGAAAGGAAGAGATGCAGGCAGGGTGGGAATTTGAGACTATGGAAATCAGGGTGCATCTCAGTGTTCCCACCTTCTTCCCTGGCTGCCCTTCCACCTGGCTCCCTCACTGTCTGACCAGAGGGTGGTGGGGGCTGCATCCTGCCAGGAGGAGAGACTGCACCCCCTGCCTCTTAAAGGGGCAGCTGGGGACTGAAGGTGGCTGCCTCCAGAGTGCTCCAGCTGCACCCCATCCTGCTTTCAACAGGCAGTGCAGGACCTTCCTCTGAACTGCTTTTTTAAAGGTGCTAACTGAAGATTATGAGTTATGCTCTGATTATGCATCCTTTAATTCAGAGAGGATTAATCTCCACCTGGATGGAGGTCAGCAAACGGTCAGATCTGTGCTGTATTCAATGTTCTCTTAGCAAGAAGGTCAGGATGACTCCCTCAGGTGACAGAGGGAAGAAAGGGAATACATGCATATCCCTTGAATTCCCAGTAGTGTCCCTCTGGACACAAGGCAGGAATGAGTGTTCTGGTCTACCTGGTCAGAGGTCAGATGAATCCCATGCACAACAAATCAAGGCATGGCTGAGAGGTGCCTTTGGCGTTAAATTGCAGCAGGAGAAAACTCCTCTCCTGTTGTGTGACTCCAGATACCAAGCGTGTTGGATGCTGGAGGAACAGCAGTGAGATCAGGGTGGCAGATGCACTCAGAAAGGAAAGGAGAGAGATTAATCTGCATTGGTGTGCATGGGCTTCCAACTTGGCGTTAAGTCCAAACTGCTTCACTGGGAGCATCAGGGCTTTTAGAGATTTTTCCTTTCAGGAAATTGAATTTCTTATACTTCAAGATCTTTAATGTCATAACACATAAAGTGCCTTTGGAGATCTAGTCACAGCTGAGATGCAGAAGTTGCATCTCTAAAAGTGGAATTAGGAGAAATTCAGGAACCTTCATCCCTCCATAACCATTTTATATTATTCTGAAGTTTTAACATCCTATGGGAGTAATAAAAGGTGAGCAAGAATCAGACTTGAGTTTCCTGACTTTAATGTTCTTACCATCACTGAAACACCAGGGGAAGCCAGATAAAGATTTCATATGAATCTTTCCAGGATAAAGAGCAATACTTAAAATTGTGGCATGTAAAGTCACATTGCCATTCACATTCGCTTGAACTTGACAGGTCTTTTATTATTATTTTATGTATTTTCCTTTTTTTTCTTTTATATTTGCTTTTGTGTTATCTCATGGTATTTTTTATATTGCTATTATGGTAAGTTTTGTATTCAGCATATTATTCTGTGGCAAGAGGATATGAATGAACTCTGATTCAGCAATTCAGCAGTACTGCAAGAAAGACTTCAGGGTCAAAGCAATTGGCTGCCATAGACATAAAAACATTACACTAAAATAGCATTGCAGCATTCACAGAAGGCACAAAAAAAATCAATTTCTCTTTAGAGACTACAGAAATAATTATGATCTATTTTTACAGTACAAGTAGAATGCAGTTTTTTGATGATGTCAGGTCTTTTAGGTACTCAGTGATGTCATTTGCATAGATGATGTAGAACAATCAGCATTACAGTTCTCATTAATGGTGGCTGGATTTGCAGTTCCCTTGCAAACAGATGCAAGTCTAAAGTCTGGATTTTTAGTGAAATGTCACCTAACCACAAGGACCACACTGACCTGAAAAACTGAAAAAAAAATCTCCCAAGGGAAGTCAGTGTCTTGTGCACTTTGCATTTTTATGTTCTGTTCTTCCTTAAAATGAAACAAAGAACATCCAAAAGCAATTTGTCATTTTGGTTCAGAAAACACTGAGGCAGAGGAAAAGAAACTGCCCACTATGGGGTTTCTTTTCCCCCAGGTGGCATATTTTGAAGGATTTTCCAACAAATTTGGCTCAGCCTTGAGATGAAGGCTGTGGTTGGTTCCTGACGCATCTGACCTCATGTGTTCATGCCTCTATTGATGAGGCAATTGCTGCTCAGCCCCTTGCAGCCCACCCCCACGGGGCAGGACAGGAGTGCTCACGGGTGCCCTGGAGATCAGAGCCTGCAGGGGATGCTGGGTTTGCCTCTTCTCAGAGACTTCAGCTCTGAGGATAGGGATGCAGGGGACTGTCAAAAGAGGCAACTCCTTTTCTCAAGAACATTCTTTTCTGCAGGTCAAGCAGGCCAGGAGGGACCCCATGGTTTCAAATACGCTGTCCTTTGAGAGATGGCATGTCACTCCTGGCAGCCTGTGAGCAGCACAGTACTGTACTGTATGCTTTGCAAGCTAAGCCTGGCAAGGCGTTCAGCTCAGGAGCAGGGCAAGATGTATCTCCTGCTGTGTTTACTTGTTTGCAGGTGAAATAAAACACAGCCAGTCACTGGGGAATATAATGCTCTAATGCACATTATCACTTCCCTTCTGAGTTTACATCATCAACACCATTCAATCGTCTCCTTATTATATACAGCCAGGTGCATGCACTTTCTTTAAATCAATTTAATCATAAGACTACCTCCACAAAGTTTAGGATACAAAAGGCATTTGACCATGCAGAGAATAGAAAAGAACATTTGTATCCCAAGGTGGTATTTTAAAAGTGATTACTGTAAACAAATAAGGTCCAGCTAGAGTTGCAATAAAAACTGCATATGAAATGGAAACAATTAAAAAACCCCAAAGCTTTTCCATTTTAAAATTGCCAAAGCAGATTTAAATAACTAAAAAAGGTCCTCTTTAGAACAAAAAAAGAAAATTTTTTTTCTACTTTTCCATTTTGAGGAAATTCTCAATGACTTAGTAAGATCTGAAATTTCTGAATTATGGAACTTCTTTAAAATAATGCTCAAAGGCTGATGATTGCAATTTAGTCTGTTAACAAATGGCTGTTTGACTATTAATGATTCAGTGAAATAATATATGCATTGGTTTGTATTTTTGGTTTATGTGAGCGCTTGGTCCTGATTTGCATATCTGCATACTCAAGCAAAACCCCCACTAGTATAGAATAGGTTATTAAAGCCCTGTTCAAAAATACATGCAGATGCTCTTCACTTTCTCATTAAGAGATTGTTTCATATCCTAGGTCACCATTTTAACACCTTTTCTCAAGTGATCATTTACCATTAAAGACTTTTTTCCAAAGAGGGGAAGTGGCCTCAGCCTCACCTCTCCCCGTCCAGAAGTGCCCATTGCTGGGGCTGACCTGCATGGCTCCTGTGGTCAAAGATGAGCTGTCTGAAACGGATGGAAAGTCGCTTCTGACAGGGGGACAATGATGGAAAAATGGGAGGTGCTCTGGCAGAGGTTTTCAGGGCTGTTTTCAGGCAGCTAGAACATGCAGCTAGGAGTGATACATGAAAAAACCCTCAGTTCTTGACCAGTCCTAACACTTCAGAGAAAGAAGCAGCAGGAATAGGCTGAACACTATTGTCTGATTATAATAGAGGCACATATGGAAAGAAAAGAGTCTCCATAGCAGCCCATTTGAAGAACAGCTCAATCTTCCCTTGGGTGTTGTGCAGCTGGTGGCCGGGAGCCTGGAGCTCATGAGCTCTTGGTGGCAAACACAGCTGAGGGACTGTGCCCTGCTGCGTTGCCTCAGCTGTAATTTCTGAGTGGCTGGAAGGTGCAGTCCTACGCAGATGTAATTTGACCTCCGGGTGACAACCATCAATAAACACACCAAGGTCCCTAGCAGGAGATCAAGGATAAAACTTGCCAAACACCTAGTACAAAGAGCTTGGCAAATCTCTGAAGTTCATTATATTTGGTGACTCGCTCTATTGGATTTGTTGTGCGTGGTGCAAACAAGGATTTTGAACTACTGAGTGTATCTTTCCTTAGGATCCTCTAATGCTTTCAAGGGCATGGTGGTTAGGGATCAGACTAATATATTTCAGGGCTTCCTACTATACACAATAAAGAAAGAAATAGAAAAAGCCAAACAAAACAAATTTTCTTCCAGAATGTTGTGTGACTATTCAGAAGTGTGAATTTGCTTCTCCATGTATAAAATGTTCAGAATGAAAATGCTTAGAAAACTAGCCAGCATGCTACAATTTTTTAAAAAGTATTTATAGTTGTCTTTCTCTTAATCATAATAGTTTTTTGTACTATGAAGGGTCCAGAAAAGAGTACTCTGTTGACAGATTTTTAGTTCTGCCATTTAAAAATAACCAAATGGTTTTTTAAAATTTTCTGAATAGCTTTATGTTCTGACAATATATGCTATACTTTTCAAATCAGTGGAGGGATGAATACAATCTTATCTCAGGCTTGGAGGTGTTTGAGAAAGGCAGAGGGAGATTTACCTTTCATGTGAGCTTATGGCTGTTTATTTTCTGTTAGTACAAGTCACTACCCAGCTGTCAATTAAAAGTAAAAGCTCTAATATCCCATTGCATGGATCACTTTTAAGAAGTGCTGCTAGAAAAACAGCCACACTGGACTTAGCATGAAAGTTTTCACCTCTTTTGTTGTTTTTAACCCTTTTTGTCAAAGTTCTTTTGCTTAATGTGAAACAATCAAATGTTCCTAAGGACAGAGATAGCAGGAGAGAGACCACTTTGGGTATCTGGTGGATGGAGGAGGGAGTGCAGGATTCCAGATGCTGCATTAAGAGATATCTCATAACTTTGTACCAAATATTTGCAGGTAAAGAGGCTGGATCACAAGCCTCCCTTTTCAAGGTTCTGATTCATCAGACACCAAAGTGGTACCAGTAAGAACTTAATTGTAGAGCAAAGAAATGTTGTATGGTAGAGTCATGCAGGGCCTTGATATGATGTTTAGCTTATTCTGTGTCATCATGGCTTTAATCAAAACTCTTTCACCCCTGACTCCATAGGAGTCCATACTGCTCACAGGATGAAGAATGCTTATGCTAAGGGAAGAGGCCAGCACGGTGTACTTTCAGTATTCCTGCTAGAAATCATGAGCATGGGGCATGAGATGACGTGCATGGAGGCTTACATTATCTTTGAGAATATCAAATGAACATTATCCCCAATCCAGTAGGTGCTTTATGGATAATTTGCCGCCTACACATACATTATTAAAGCTCTTGATGCACCTGAGTGCTCATCTCTAAGTTACAGCAGTAATATGAAACACCACCAAGTTATTATTACACTATTTTTCTTGCAAATATGGTATTTTACTGCTGTAATCACTTCCATGTAGGAGACTCCAGAAGAAAGTTTCATCTCCATTATTAGTGATTTATAGAATCAACTTTGTGCATGTCTTGAGCTTTCCTGTGACCTGCTGAAGCACAATTAATGGAAGCTATAACAAGGAAAGTTGACTTCCCTCTCCCTACTAAGGAGGAACCTTTGCAAATAGGGTATATTTGGAAGTTTCATACAAAGTAAAATGCCAGCAAGTCCCTTCTCTGTTAGGGAAGGAAACAGGAAAGGGGGAAAGATCCATTACAGCAAGAGGAAAATGGAGAAGAACAGGAACATATTACAATAAGAACAGTTATGGGGAACCTGACCACAATGGAGTAGAGAGGTGGAAAAGAATTATGATAAAATAAAAATATGCCTGCTGCTCAGTAAACCCCTTCTGGCAAGGGTTGTTTTCACACAGAGAACACTTTTGGCTTTGTCTTTAAAATCTCAATGCCCCAGATGTTAATGGGAGAAAAAGTCTGAGACTTTATTCCTGTGATGAAAACTGTATGAGTCAAACCCTGGGAAGAAAGGCAATGCCCTCTACACAGAAGAGGGTTCACTGTGCCATTACTCTGAAGACCAAGGTCAAAATCTACTTGTCTTGAGGGTTTCTTTGGCCAAAGTCTCTCCTGATGAGATTAGGTCTGGAAATAACACCACGTTCTTTAAGGACAGGGAATATAGAGTGGAATTCAATAAAAATTCCTCTGAGTGTGGTATTTTCCTTCATTTCCTCTTCCACTCTGCTGTAGTGCAGTATCTCTCCTCCTGGCTGCAAACTGCAGCAAAACCTGTCTGGGGAGAATAAGGTTTATGTACAATGCCTGATTGCAATAAAGCTGGCTGAGCTAAAGAATGAAGCCTCACATAAAGCTGTTCACTTACTTTAAAGACTTGCCTTTGTTGCTTCGACCCTGTAGCACCAAAGGGGCTTGTACAGCTCTAATTCTGTAACATGGGAAGGCTGCAAAGCTCGCATGTGGCATTCGATGAGATGTAAAGCATTATTACTTTTTAGGTGAAGTCTAGTGTTATAATTATTTACAGCAAGAAGTATGCTCTTGACTGCTGCTAAATCTTTTCTGGAGCAGATTCCCTCTACGACAGTAAGCTTACCAGTTATGGAAAAGGAATGTTTTCCTTTATAACCTTCATAATGTCCTTGCTTTACTCTTGTTTAGCAGAAACAACATTTAAGGAGGATTTTCTGACTCTTTTTTTGTAGTGGGTCCCAGGAGCTCAAAATTTACAGTCTTGCCTTCGTCCTTGGAAATATATCTGCATGTTCACACCTTCAGATAGAAGTACAAATATTTTGGCTGTTCTGTTAAAGTCCTAACTTAACTTTCCTGCTGGGATTTTGCAGCCAAAAAAGAGATATCTCTGTTTTCTTTTTACTTTAGAAATATTTTGTGTACTTGAGTTGTACTATCTTTTGTTTAGAATTAAGTTTTCTGTTGTTTTGTCTTGAAGTAGTTCAAGGACTGGGTAGGGAGGGTCAGAGTTAGACTTTGAAGAGTACGTGAAGCAAGCACTTTGAGAAATAAGATCCTAAGGTGAGACAGTTAGGAGATGTGCAGAGAATGTATGGTTGCATTTTGTGAGGGTGCTGAATTGCAGTTAAGAAGGCAGAGGGCTGATGATTAAGTGGGTGATAAATCTATGTTCTGGAAGAAGTGATCTGTTTGCAGCTGAGGTTATGGTACTATTCGTAGGCATAAGTTCACATAGCCTCATTTACATGTGTGCCAACTACTTGTTCCCACACAGAGGAATTTATTTAGGTCCCTTGTACATGTGGGATGTGTCTTCTGTTTGTATGCACCACCTTTGTTTTGCTCTAGTTTTTGTTTTGGCTTGTTTCTTACACTACTTTCAGCTTCCAAGCTTGATGTAAGGTAAGCACAAGCATGTATTGTTGTCACACCGAGTGCTTTAAATAACACAATAATGTATGTACAGATAATGCCTAAGTATGCTGTTCCTTAAAAATGACCAATTTCCCACCACTGGGCAAAACTAGAGGTCATATGAGTGTAAAAGAAATGCACATAACATTATCGTAGTAAAAAGTGAAATTAATGTAGTGAAGGTATAAAACTTAGTGATAGACTATTTATATGAAAAACCTTTCACACTGAGAGGTGAGTCCTTCTCAAGGTCACAAGTTGTATCTCCTTCACCTCCTGGTTATTACACGATTAGAACTAAGCATCCAAACATTGAATAAGAAGAGAAAGAGGGAGATAATGTGGTAAATAAAGACATTTATGAGGGAATAAATTAGTTACTGACTAAATACTTTCAGCATTTTGATAAGATGTTTCTTGTGTGCCAAGAGACATTGCTGAGTAGGTGTCAAAAGTCCAAGCAGATTCAATCTAAAGATAACCTCAAAGAACATTCCCTGCCAGCACTTTGTTTATTTTAGCAGTTCAATGTGTTTCACAACATGAGATGAATTTTCATTATGTAGTGCTGGTAGTGTATCACTCTGCAAGAACCTGCAATGACCTCACTTGAATTTTTCACCCACCCAGGAGCAACTTCTCCATTAGCCAGGCAGCATGGGGGCTGGGGGTGAAAAGTTCCTGCTGCTCTGAGGCTGAGGACTGTATGTTATAGTATACAAAAACAGCCAGACTAAGAAAATGCAATGCTTTAGTCTAATTTCCACCTAAGGGCTGTCTGTTAAAGCATGAAGACTGTCTAAAACCTGTGACAATCTTTTCTAGATCTTCATTAAAACAGCATTTTTTTTTCCAAACAGGACAAAATATCTGGCACAGGCACAGTAAAATTGTTCAAACATTCCTTATAACCGCCTTTATGATTATCAGTCTTTGTTTTAACCAAGAGAAGCACATCACATTTACAGAAGAGAATACAATAGTCCCTGGTCTTTAGACCACAGGACAAAAAACTACAGTCATGGAATCATGGAATCATAGGATGGACTGGATTGGAAGAGACTTGATCATCTAGTAAAATCTCCCTGCTGTGAACTGGGACACCTTTCACTACAGCAGATTACTCCAAGGTCCATCCAACCTGGCCTTGAGCACCTCCAGGGATGGGGCATCCACAGCCTCTGGGCAACCTGTTCGAGTGCTCACCACCCTCACAGTAAAGAATTTCTTCATAATATCTAATCTAAACCTTTTTGAAACCATTGCTTCTTATCCAATCACTACATGCCCTTGTACAAAGAGAGTCAAGGACAAGTTCTAGTTGAAGAAATGCTAGAAGATTTTTTTGCTCGCACAAGCACAACATGATTCAATCTTTTTTTGTAACATGAAGTCTGAAATACCAGAGAGCAGGGAAAGGAATTTCAAACTTACCAGTAGGCTTTCAAGGGGGGTGTACAATCAAAATAAGGAATAATACACCAAAGAACTTCTCTGCATACAGGCTACAGGCAATCCTTAGCTACTTAGCTAAGTAGTTTACATAGCTATTAAGGAAAAAAATCTTTAATCTATAGGATTAAATCTGAAATTACTCTTGTTCCCCACTTGTATTTTGTAATTTGGTTGCCCAAGCACCTCTTTTGCTGAGATTATACAGTGTCCAACAGAACAGAATCCTCAGGCAGAGGCAGGGTCTCTGGGCCTTACTGGAGTAATATGGAAAATGATGCGTTAATATTGCTCCTTGGAGACCTGGAATTAGATCTTCAGTTTAGCTGCTATTGTTTTGTCATCACAGTTTGAGACACAGTTTGACAACACAGTTTAAGGTTATGAATGTTGCTGTTATGGTTAATGTGGCTCTAGAGATCCAGGTTCAGCTCCTGGCTCAAGCACAGGCTTCAGCTGTTCAATAAATCTGTGTGCCTCAGCCTCTAATCTGTAAAAGTCAGATAATAACATTTTTTTCCCTATACTGTGTGACAGACCCTGCTATCTGAATGTGCCATCAGAATGCTACAGCCCACTGATCAAGGGAAAGGTCATCATTTAGTGTTTTGCATTCCATTAAAAAATAATAAAAAAATAGAAGGCACAGAGAATGCTTTCCAAGGTCATAATTACCTGTCTGGCTTTCCATTTTTTTTTGCTGCAAAGTGAATGCCCCTTTTTTCTGCATATTTTTTTCAGTGAACAGTCAGAAACAAAACAATTTTTGAAGGAATAACACATTTCTAAGAGAACTGCAGTATATTTACAGAATAGCAAAATGAATTGACTTCAGATCCAGAGAGGAGCTTGTGCTATGCCACTAAATGAGTACTCCTCAGCCATGTTTTCTTATCCTCATCAAAAGAAATATCTTCCTCATGACAGTGCAAATGGCTATTAAGTTATTAAATCCCAAAGACTATAAACATGTTCATGCAAAGTAGGGCATGGTGTTTGTAATATATCTTTGTAGATTTTTTTTTTTAATCTGTGTTTGGCAGTAGGTACAATGCAATACCAGCAAAGTATATTCCTGATATTTATTAAAATATGCCTTTCTTTTTCATTTTCTGCAGGTTCTTGACTACTTTGATTCCACAGCCCAGTTACACTTGATGAGAAGAAATATGCCCTTTGCCAGTTTTAAGTTTGCTGCCTCTCCACTTATTGAATGCTTCCTTGCTACTGCACGAGCGGTGATGCTCCCTATCTATCATCTCTAGATCTTTCACTATTCTACAGACTTGTATTTTGTCCGTTATTATTATTCTCTGTTCTAGAGCCAATGATTCAAATCTTTTCAGTTTCTCTGACACATGAAAGTTTTTCTGAGTCTTTGCTCAGTTCCATCACCCATGTACAAACTCCTTCATTTCTGCCATAACCTCTCAGCGATCACACGGCCAGTACCACACACTGGATTCTGGATAAGTGCTGAGCATTGCTTTACAGACAGACATCATAAAGGAATCTATGTTCTTCTCTATCCTGTTCTTCATTTCAACTGGCTTTAAAATGTTTTTATAGTTCGCAAGTTCTTCTGCAATGATGCTTAGGAATTTCTGAAGTTAGTGGAAGAGTGAGGTCCTTGCTGCTAGAGAACATTTTGCTCCCTGGTGGATGGGTTTTTAGAGGACTTTTATCTGCAGCATGCATACCTACACCAGGTACAGTGACATTTCCTCCCAGAAAAGAAATCCTTCAGGATGTTTGAAGTGTTTACAGGCAGTTCACATGTTCCTGCTTCTGTGCCCCAAACTAAATTATTTCACAAAACCAGATAAGACCAATGAGATTTTTGCATGACAAGCAAAAGTCAAAAAAGAAAATAAAAGAAAAATCCTGGACTACTTGAGAGTGTGTCATGGACTTGAGAATTTTAGGTGAAGGTCTCTCCTAAGATACTCCTTTCTGCAGAAGAACTACTCAGATAATATTCTGTCTGAAGAATGTTTCCTGATTACTTATCAGCTACATTTCAGAGTGAACTGTGTGCCACTGAAAGATGCCAATTCAACAGATGAGAGGACTGAAGGTCCTTCAGAGGGACAGAAAAACAAACACGCACCCATGAGATGTTCCAGCTCCAGTGAACTGGCAACGTGGCTCAGTCCAAAGGGAACTTTCTCATCTAGAAAGAATTCATCTTCTGCCTAGATTATATATTTACATGGTCCTAATTACTGTGTTATCTAAATTATTTGTAATCTAGAACTGTATCATTGTAGAGTAATGGGCCATTTTGCAGACACAAATGCAGTTATACATGACACACTGGAGCCTCATAGCAACAGCCCCTTCTTCAGCCATGGCTGCTGCCATGGCATTGGACCAGGAAAGGCGCATGGGAATGCATGGTTTTGCTGTGGAAGACATGTAGAAGTTGCTGAGTATGTGCTTGGCAAGTATTTGCCCATGGTCTTCTTTTTCCTGCCCTGCTGAACTTTACCCAGGCAGACATTTGAATTGCAGCACACCAGTTATCCGTCTGGCTCGTCTGCTGCACTTGCCAAGTAATGCACATTAGTTTGGCCTTTGCTCTTTTTTCAGTGTGTGAATGTACTTGCTTGAACTAGGGAGAAGCCATGATCTCATTTCATAAAATCCATCAGGTTTTCTAAGCATTAAACTTAAGGATGTGTTGGCCTAGTCACTGACGGAGAATCCTAGTCCTTCAGTCCATTTAATTGTCAAGACATTCTCTACTTCCCCTGCAACCTTCTAAATATTTGTATCTTTTTCAGTTATGCTGGACAATAAGACCAGAATTGCATACCAAGCTGAGAGTAAAAACCCTGCTTTAGGAGAAATAGTCTGAACGATGCCTGAATTTTATTTCAGTGCCCTGTTTCTTTCTCTGAAGCAGCAAGTGTGACAATGGTTCACACATCCACTTAAGATGTGTTTGTGCACCACGCCCAGATCCCCTCAGCCCTCCTGATGGAGCACTCCAGGCAGTTTGGCTGGAGCCAGGCTCGGTCCATGCTGCTTGGGGCTGCTGTGAAAGGCAGATTTTCCCCAGCACTGTTCATGGACAGGGCAGCCAGAAACAGCAAAGCAAAGCTGCCAAGCGCTGAGCAAGATAGGGCACATGCCAAGGAGCAGAAAGGATGGCAATGGGCTCATCCAGTCAGATGTAGGTATGCTAGTGTGAAGAGTGTCCTGGCAGAGAATCTGCAGCTCCAAGGCTTCAGGCAGCTGGGCACACCAGACAACAGGAAGGGATGGAGTTTTCCCAGGGCTGAGGATCAAGTGACCCTGAATGCATGAGACCAGAAGTGCTGGTGAATCAACACACAGTGGCCCCACTCCAGCAATAGGTAACAAGGCTGTGTTGCAAGGACAGCTGGGGTACTGCTGTCAGGGGGAGACCGGGTGAGGCTCTCTTGGCCATGAGCAGCTGTGACATCCTCCATGTCCCCAAGCAGCTGCCCACCTGCAGGTCACAGCAGGGATGGCAGAGAGTGTTGTGCTGTCACCCTGCAGCTGCTACAATTCTTAGTGCAGTTGATGGTGCGTTTGCACTTACATGGCTGCCCATGCACTGCAATCACTTGGGACACAGGCACATTTTGTTATCCCCATTTTACTTCATGTCACCGTGGGGATGCTGAGGGATAGAGCAAGCAAATAAAGGGTCAAGAATGTCTTAGGTGACTTGGTTCACTGTACATGAGTTATAGTGCTCAATCCAACCCAAGCCAGAGGCACAGAACAGAGAACCAAAACACACAGGAGATATTTCCTGTTGGCCACAGGAGTCAGACTGCACAGGTTTATCCTCAGCTATTTCTTTTTAATGGTGATCTGTAAGTCTCCAGCTGCGGTGCTGTGAACATCTCTCAAGAAATACTGCCAGACATCACATTCACGGCTTCATTCACTGCCAGCTCTTACATCACCTGTTGTTGGCAGACTCCATCAATGAGGACAGTTTTCTGGCAGTGATGTCAGCCAACCTTCTTCTTTATATGGCTGTGTTGTTCTGCATTTGTTATCAGCTGTTGTGGTTTATGAACTGTTTTCTTAAGAACTTTCAATTGACATATTTGCCTGTAGCTTCCAATGTTAATGCACATTGACTGCAGGTGCAATTCTGTCTTTTGGACATGTACTGCTTTTGATTTGGGCTTGGTTTTTTTTTTAAGTGAACTGTCAAACAATTAAAGGAAAAGCTAAAGAGCCTCTTTGGGGAAAAAGCAGCCAGAATCCCTCTAAAATGTTCAGAAAGATATAGGAGGCGGTTCCTGCAAACCTCTCAGTCAGCTTCCAGACTCCCCAGTGAAGGCTGGGAAGCTGGGGATGGTTGGTTGGGGATTAAGTGGAAGCTGTTATCACGGTCTGACTGATGCATTTCCTTCAATTCAATCCTCACTGTGCACAGAGCCGCAATGTACCTAAGAGAGGCATGTTCTTTGCTTCCCTTTTGAGCCCTGCTCTGGCCAAAAAAGCCTTTATCAGAGAACACATTTGAGTACCGTTTTTCATTAATGATAACTGAAATGGAATGCAACCTCTTTTTCATCTCCATTCACTCTGCTGTAATTCCCCATGGAATAAAATCTCCTGAGACTTTGTAGCACTACAAGTTGATCCCTAAATGGAATTTATATAAATATTGCCTAAGTTTGATAGAAGTAATCAGTTGGGTTTTTTCCTTTTGATGTCTACAGCCTGAAGTTGCAGAAAGTCTTAATCTCACAACTTAAGAGAAAGAGAGTGAATCATTACTGCAACTTTATGCTTTTTTCTTAAGCACTTGCCTGCTTTTCTTTCATTTATTCATTATAATGACCAGAGGATTGCAACCGGTCATCAGCATGGGAGGGAGGCTGGGTGCTGTTCTTGGGGGAATTCCACATTCCCTGCAAGTCTTGCATAATGCAGACTTTCCCTCAGACTCAGTAGAGGATTCCTTCCTGCCAGACACTCTTTTCCTTTAGCAATGGGACCATATGAGGAAAAAAGTAATCTTTATTCCCTATTAGGAAACCTCATTCTTCCTCCTCGAAACTGAGATATGTTAAAACTCTCATTATGTAAACATAAAACAGCACTTTAATGAAATTATCAGTGTTTATGATGTCCCAATATTCTGGTTCGACAGGTTTATAAAACAAGTGTGGACTTTGCCAGTCTCCTTAAAGTGTAACACCTTCCCTCTGCCAGTTAATGACATTACTTAAGCAGTCTGTGTTATGATGCTGAAGGTCACAGGTTCAAATTCTGCTGATCAGTCAAAGCAAATGTCATCGCAAAGCAGTGGCTTCTTTTCTTACCCATTTTTTATCTGAGAATTGCTGCTGATGAGCGGCCTGCTGGCATGGATGCCTCAGCAGGTGCCATTCTTGTTTCAGTACTGGAAAAACAACCACTTATGTAATTCTCATACTGCCAAAAATCCACACCACAGATGAACCATCAAAATACCAGCTGAATTTACTACATGGTCAGATGAGCAGTCAGAAAACAAATACTTACCTGCAACTGCAACTGCAACTGCAAAAAAAAAAAAACAAACCAAAAACCAAAAAAAACAACAACAACAAAAAAAACCCCAACAAAACAAAAAACACCTCAGAGTTCAGAGTGGCTAGTTACAGCAAAGCTGTGCAGTATTTTATCATAATTATATTCTAGGCACTGGTATAGTGACCAGGACTGTATTTAGTTAGAAATTATTTAGTTAGAAAAGATTTAGTTATCTTTTGGACCATAAACTCTGGAGGGTGCACAAGTAATGAGAGAAAATCATATGGAGTGGAACACCAACCCTCTTGTTTTCAACTGTCTGCTTTTAATTTACCTTGTTTCTGCTTGTGAACAACTGTGAATTAGACTGTGTGCTCAGTGCCAGTGTGAAGTAATAATATGTTGTATAGTTTTAGGTCAGCTGAGAGCTAAAGCATTCTTCATATCACTGAGTTTTCCCAGAAGACTTGCACCATAAGCTTGTGAGCATTATTAATAGGGAACCCTCTTACCCAGGAAAACATATAGCTGAGTTTATAGAGTGTAATTCACTGAAAAATGTAGAATTACAGTTCAGGTGGGCTTTGGCCAGTGGGGAGCCAATGTTCCAGAGGAGAAGAGGTTTTTGGCATTTCCAGGCTGCAGTGAATGCCAGACTGTAGTGGCTGGAAGTCCTCAAGGAGAGTAGGTGTTCCAGTGGTAGGTGTTGCCATTTCTCCCTCGTTTTCTCATTTATCTCTGCTCACTCCCTATCATTCTGTCTTTGCCCTGCCAGATGCCAGAGGGATAATAAACCTCTTCAATGTTGTAACATTAGCCTTTACCACAGGACAATTCAGTTTTTCCAGGTAAAAAGCAGGGCAGTACTCCTATTTATACTTCTCAAGGTAGAGAAAAAAGCCAGGAAACACAGTGGAAGAAAAACTTAAAAAGAGAGAGAGATGACCAATAATGGATCCATCATGTGGCATCTCTGCAGGAGCAAAAAAAGCTGCTGTATAAAAGAGATCGTTCATGTGAGGAAGCTGACACACAGACCCCGAATGGATGACCACTCCTCTTCTAGAGAATAACCTAACTCATTCCCACTCTCTGACTCTCCTGGAAGAAGGAGGAGGATTGTTATGCTCTGTGAAATAAGTATTTTTCCTACGAAGAGGTGAGATAAATGAACCCTGTTTCCCCTCCATATGTTTTATGAACTTAGTTGCCAGTTGTGGCTGGGGTCAGCACAGGTGAGACCTGTGAGACACTAAAACAATTCCAACCACTGAACACATTCGTGCCATGACACAGATTTCATCAATACATGGAAAGTCCCCAGGTTCAGCTAGGAGAATATTCCTTAGATTCATTAGAAAATTAGAGTCAATCAGAGCCTTGAGCTCAGCACTGGAAATGAACTTACACCTTGTTTGTTTCGTGGGCCGTGAAGCAAAGTGCAGTGGAGTATATGAGAAGTTGACCTGAGGCACATATTATTACTTTAATGTGGCAAACCACAGTAGGAAATCTCGACTATCGTTTTGACCAAGATTCCTCTTATAGAACTGGTGTTCTTATGACTAGAGCAGGTCCAAGCAATAAGAACACAATTTTTTCAATGTCAATTCACATGTGACAAAGTTGTCAGATTTTAAGCCTTGTAGCTGCTTTTTTTTTTCTCCTTTTCCTCTTTTTTTCTGTGCACAGTTATATGTTATGACCATAAATGCTGAGCAACAAGGTAAAAGCAGCATAGAGGGAGGGGGAAAAGAAGAGGAATTGCAGTAACAGAGCAATTGCAGTAACAAAACAAAAAAAGTATATGAGGAGTATATGCTCAAAACCACCCCCTTAAATAGCCTTGCCTGTTCCTTTTGAAAGATGTAATCCTCCCTGCATATCAGTAACAGAAAAAAATAAAAATAATATAGTATGAAACAGTCAGAACAATTTATGGAGGTGGACAAAGTAAAGCTGCTGTGGAGGCAGAACTGGGAACAGGAGCCAGTGTGCCCGACAGGCCATGCTTCTGCCAGCCTTGACTGCCCCAAAGAGCCTGCAGAGTCTGGCAGAGTGCCTTTAGTGCACTCCTAGGTGGCCTTGCCTGCACTCTCATGGGAGTTTTTTAACCACTTTAAGCCTGGATTGTTGTATGTGGTTTTTATGGCAGGGTGTTTTACAACGGTGTTGTGCTTTGGCCTGCTGCTGATAACAAAGCGGCGAGTCCACAGGTCTGTATCATGGTGCAAACTGGACAAAGGTCGGGGCTGGGGACATGGGAGCAATGTCAGTTGTTTGCAGTATGCACATTATCCATTGTCACACTCTGATGCAAAAAATATGCAGCTGTTTTAAATGTGAAACTTGCAATTTCCCACCTTTTAGAGAGGTGATTTTTTTTTCCTGTGAGATGAGACCAGAGAAGTCAGACAACCATGAGGGATAGGAAGATATATTAAGCCTTTCTGCTGTGTGACTGTGTTTGAAAGAATGAGGAGCATTTCATTTTGCCTTGAATTAGATGCCTAGGGTGGGATTTATCTTTCCTAGCTTTATATATCTGTCAGGTCAATCATCTGTATCTGAGCCAGGCAACTTCAGCTGCCTGCATAGTCAGTTGAGGACAACAGGAGCTTCCAGAGGGCAAGTCACTCAGTCTTATTTTACACTCACATAGCAGTCAAGGGGAGGACCAAACATCTGCAAGTTTTTCACTAGATACTGTCTCTGGTTTGGTCCCAGGGACAGGACATCTGTGGGCAGCCAGGGCACATCTCCAGGAGTCCAGTTTATGCAACCCAAGATGATTTGCAATATGATAGCATGCAGCGTGTGGGGGTGTCTGTGGGAGACCCATTCCAAACACGCACTCCTGATGTAGGCAAAGATGGAAATAGAGACATGCACAGTCTCATCTTCATAGAAGACAAGTCTTTAGATAACATCAAGTACAGGTTGTACCAGACAGGATATTCTCACATGGTCCTTATGTACCACTGCCAAGTGTAGGTGATCCACTTGCTTAGCACATACACTGAGGAAAAACTTCTCTTATTCATTAAGGGGCAGACACGAATGGTCTTTGAAGAGAAAATATTTCTTCCTTTGCCTTCAGTAAACTGCTTCTCTATGGACATAGAGATGACCTGTTTTGGCACCCATGAACATCTTGTTCTGTATTTTAATCAGTAATTGTTGCTATAAATAAGTATTATTGCTATTTACGCTCTGTTTACAGTAGGTGTAGCCAGGACAAGAGAATGGGAAGTGGGAAATGCAGTGCCCAGATTCATTCCTGATTTATTTTGATTTAGTTTATTCCATAATTAAATAATGTTGATGGTTCTCCAGATGTAGTAGACATACAATTGCAAAGATCACTGTCTTTGCTGATCTAACAGCTACACAGAGTCCAATACAACAGACAGGGCAGAAGGTAGAGGATGACGGGGAATAATTTTGTCTTTGAAAGCTATTTCCACATACTCAGTTTTTCCAAGTTGTTTTATACTCTCTTCATACACACACACACCCCTAAGTGGCTATTGCTCCATGAGTGTGTTTAGGGAAGTTCTTTTTGCTGTTACTGTGAATGGCAAATCAGGCTCAAGCTGATGAAATCCTCAGTGCTTGGAGGAGAGGTATTTAGCATGGGCCTCAAGGCAATAAAAACTCTTCTAGACATGGCCCCTCTTTCTCATAAACTAATGCCAGGCTGATTTTCAGTAGTTCTGCAATCTCTCTTCCTCCACTGAGCCCAAACTTCCCCTGTGACAGTGCAGGGAGATACCCTGCAGCAGTGGGCACTGTCTGTGTCAGCAGATGAGCCACCGACACTGGCAAGAACAAAGTGTGAAGAGAATGCACTGGGACTTGGAACAGTTCTCTGGATTTGGCATTTAAAAATAGCAATTAATCTCAGTGAAAATGAAAGGGAGACTTTATGCATGTTGATTTGAAGTGGTAATTTGGTACCTCGTTCTGAAAACTGCCAGCAGGACGTTTGCATGGTGCACAGCATCTCCGAGCAGAGAGTGCAGAATTACTTAGTGTCACATGCTGCATGCCAGAACAGTTGGAATCTCTTGGGAAGTCTTTTGTTCTAACATTATTTAAGATATGGGTTCAATAATGCCCTTAATGAGAATACCTAAAATGTACAAAGGGTCAACCACCCTGTAAAGGAAGAGGAAATAGTTGCAAAATGCACAGGGAGGGGCTAATGTTAGAAGTCCAAGGAAATGTGTTGCCTTAAGAAACTGTTGATGTCTTCTGTGACTAATGTATTATTGTTCATAGAACAACGCAGGTTATAGACTTGCCCATGCTGCTAAATGAGGCATTGAACCAAACACTTCCGTACCTTAAAGAAACCTGTTATTTTTCTTCCGAAACTTACTTACTTTACTTTCTGAAACTTACTTATTTTTCTTCCTAAATGTAAGAACTGGATTCAAGGGAAAACCCATCTCTGAACTCCTGTAATGTCTGAGAAAACAGGAAGATATGAAATAGTGAATCAAGGGGAAGAAAGTCTTGTGTTTCAGGAGCAAATACTTTTTCTCAGTCCAGGAAAGTAGAGCTGTAACTGTGCAACTTTGAATTTGCAGCAGTGTTCTTGCACTCCAAATTGCATGAAGGCATTTGCAATCAAATTCAGGCAAGTGCAAAGACAAGAGCAGCAGTTTCACTACAAATGAGTTGTGTTGCATGGCGCCTCTGCGTGTGTGTGTGTGTGTGTGTGTGTGTATGTAATAAAAACAGCTTAAAGTATTTGAACAGTAAAATGAAAGAGCCTTACTTCATGAGAAAGTGGAGGGAAGCACCCACAATGAGAAAATAAGTGGTGAAACATCCAGGAGGACCAAGATCCCAAGCAAGCAGTCTGCCTGGAGCTATGAGGACACATGATGCGAAGCACCTAGAAATGTAGCTGGAGAGGAAAAAGCACTTTAGGTCTGCTGTGCAGGAAAAAGTAGCAGAATATTTTTAGTTCTATTATTGGACATCTGTAGTAAATGTTGCTTGACAACCAGAAATATGAGAGTGGGCAGTAGGCAAAAGGTCAGAAGTGAAGAGAGTAATCATTTGTGAGTCATCATTCAGGTAACACCTATAAGAACTGGAGCACGTGAGGTCATAAAGAATCATACACATGGAAACCCATAACAGATCCTCCTCTACTTCAGTCCAGTTCTGGGCCCCCTTCCTCAAGGAAGATTGAGGTCCTGGAACATGTCCAGAGAAGGGCAACAAAGCTGATGAAGAATCCAGAGGGGAGCTGCTGAGGGACCTGGGAGTGTTTATTCTTGAGAAAAGGAGGTTTGGGGGAGACATTATCACTCGTTACCTGAAAGGCAGTGAAGCAAGGTGGGGGTTGGCCTCTTCTCCCATAGCCTCAAGTTGTGCAAGGAGAGGTTCAGCTAGGACATCAGGAAGGATTTCTTCATGGAAAGGAGAGGTTGTTAAGTATTGGAACAGGCTGCCAAGGGAAGTAGTGGATTGACCATCCCTGGAGGTGTTTAAGAAATGGCAGGATGTGGCATTTAGTGCTATGGTCTAGTTGACAAGGCGATAATCAGTCAAAGGTTTGACTCCATGATCTTAGAGGTCTTTTCCAAGCGAAATGATTCTGTGTGATTCACCTTTCAGTTAGTTGGACTTACTCCATGTCAAAGCCAGGAATTCTTTGAGGTCCTGGTTGTCTTCTACCTACCTTCAGCACCTTATATCTTATTCTTTTTTCACCTTTACAGTGTAGCCACGCTGGAAGTAAAACACAGCCAGGTCTTACACTCCAGAAAGTGCCTCAAGCTACCTTGTTTACACACAGAAATATCAGGTGTAACATCTAAAACACCTTCTCCTCCCAGAAAGTAAGATACTGAGGTCAAAGCTTTGGAATTCCAGTGGCTCTCTGTGTATTTAGCAGGTACTGGCACAAACAGGAACATCTCCCAGTTCCCTACTGTGAAAGGAGGGCAGGTAAGAGAGAGATGCATTTCTGCTTCTCGCATGCAGGGTATCCAACCGTTTACCTATAACACAGCAACTAGATACAGGTTTTGCAGAAGTGCTCAGAATAACTTGTTAAGGCTTGTTACATCATCGAAACGGGCAAATTTACTTTTTAAAGTAATCAAGCTTTATGAATTTGTAAAAAAACCCATGACATACAAAAGATGCTCTTAATCCTAGAATGCCTTTGATGCAAGCTCATTTTCTGCTTCTCTACATAGACTGTAAAACTGACGTCTTTATTTCTCTGTACTAGTTAGTGCTGAGAATATTGCTGCTGTAGTCCAGATTTCAGGCTACAGGAGCCTGGAAGCTTAAGTGAATCCCATTCCACACTAGTTTACAGAGACACTCCTTAGATGATCATTTACTGAAAAGAAAAGGAAATTCTCCTAGTGTCTCTCTTTCTTGGAATAGGTTTCGTATGCATACATAGTCTGAAAGAAAACAAAGTCTACATGAGCTAGTTTATGGAAGAAGGTCACGGCATTTCCATCGAAAGGACGTGATCTTGTTCCTGTTGAGACTACTAGTTAAATTCCCATCAGTTTCAGTCACTGGTAAAGTGGAATGTGAACAAAATCCAGAGCTACCTAATAAATTTTACGCAGTTTTTGTTGTCTTTAAGTATTTGGGTTTTAGACAAATGATAGAGATACGGAAAGTGGAGAACTAGAAGAGAAACAGAGAGAACTGTTTTGTCTGGACTGAAGGAATGCTGTTACAACATGTCCTTTAAATAATAAATTGACATTGTCAAATGAAAATGTTTTCCTTTCTCAATTTCACTTTGAAACAGCTACTTTTTTTGCTTCTTTCTTCCTATGAAATGGAAAATTTTCATTGGAATTGACATGTTCTTGTGCAAAAATGCTGTGCTCCCATACTCCATGTTAAGCAAGCAAACTTTCTCACAGAACTGACAAACTTTGTTTGTTCACCATTTCAAATTTCCAATCATATGTCAGGTACATCGTCAAAAAACAGAGACAGCTGTTCCTGCTCTGTTGAGTATAGAGAGCAAATGCAAAGACAGTGTTGCAATACCCAAGTAGGTAATAAGGGTTTTGTGGTGAAGATGAGAATAATCTCCTCAGGCTTTGGGACCTCTCTGGTAGCCTCTAGAAGGCAGTGAAGAGGCCGGGGTACAAGGACCAGGGTTATGATCTTTGTGTCTGGCTGGGTTTATTTTTTAGAAGAACACAGGTATGAGATGAAGGTCAGTGAGAAGGGCAATTCTGCCCTTTTGCAACAATCACAACACGAGCAGAGCAATCCAGGCGTCCAGACCTGAAAGTACCAAGGACACAAATTCAGCTCTGACTCATGTCCAACAGCAGACTCTTCTGAAGCAGCAGCGGAAGGTGAAGTGCCATGGTCATAGATGACCTCAGATGCCTCTGCACAAGCATTTCAATTGCCCCTGGGGTGTTTTGGCTTCCCCACTTCCTGCCTACTGATGTAGCTCCGGTGACCACTCAGCCCTTGGAAGCAGCACTGGAGCATGAAGCCACAAACTGTTTTTCCAGGGAATCATCCTCTGCTGGAGAAAAACAACTTCCCAATCACTGTGGGCTGGAGGGGCATTGAACTGCCAACCATGTTCAAGTGCAGGTTGTTACCTGCTCTTGGCAGAAAAGTAACTCATACAAAGTTATGTATGCAAGCAACAGCTCTTCTTACTCATGCTTTATTCTTTCCTTTTGACTGTGGCTGCTAATTGAGATGTTAGCAGGGCTGTGGTCACATCAAACCTAACATCAGATTTGCTACTGCCTCTATGATGAAGCTTGTGGTGCCCAAAGGAAGCCTAACTGCTAAAAGAAGAAACCTCTTCCAAGAGTGCACAGTCCTAACAAGAGAGGAAACAAGACAAAAGCTCATCATTTTTAGGGTCAACTATAAATATAGACACCATTTAAAGTATTTTTTACTCCTGATCTGTTCTACCTGCAACTGAGTGTTTCCATTTGGATGTCCTCAGCTCCTGTGCCTCTCACAACAACTAGGCTCACCATGGAAATCTGAAAAGGGCCCACAGCATTTGGAGGCTCCAATACAATTACTGCCAGTACAGAAAGATCCACAGGGCTGTGTAGGCTTGACCATTGAATTGTATTAAATCCAGACTACAAAGGGTGAAAGCCATAAGGGAAAATGAGACTATATATCAGCTTCTATAGTATTGGATTGTGTAGTAGTAGCAAGCCAGACAAATTAGGCAATCACACGAGAAAATTCAACATCATCTTGTTAAGAGCTTGTTTTCAATACAGTTCCTAGAGTGCAGACAAACAGAGGCTCTTCAGTTGTTAACCACTCATTGGGTTGCCCACTGTGAGGATTTCTCTAGTTATTTTGATTTGCTCTAACTCAGCCCCAGGGAGAAAAAAATGACAGCATAATCAACTTCAGGAAGTTAGTTATGTGGATGAAAACATGAGGCATGAAGTAGGATGAAGACACAATGAATCTATTTTAAACTGATAATTAAAAACACTTGTGGCTCGAATCTCTTCATCAATGTGTTTTTGCTATTATTTTTCAGTGTAGTGTGGCATAAGTAACCTATGAAACTATCAAATTGTAAGCTGAGTTTGTTTTGGTAACATGATTACTTCCTGTGTCTGTGACTACCTCCTTCTGATCGATGGTGGGAACCCTTGAGGAAGTTTGGGGTCAAACACATGGAATGATTTCAACTGACTAAGCAAGTTTAGGCTGACGTTCCAGCCTGAGGTGTTCCTCATACATGGCACTTAAATGTATATGTATCTTATAAGCACAAAATGACCAGATCAGGAAGCTGTGTCATACCTCCACTTTGCATAATTTGCTCTTAGAGCTTCAGTGGTTTGTGACACCACCACAGATGAAGGAATTAGAATGCAAACTTCCTTTAATTATGCAAAACAAAACCAGCATGGCACTGCTTCCAGAAGCATTTAACATCTAGCAATTGTGGGCAATTCAAAAGGTCAAGGGGTTCATGCTAGCTGTGTTTATACTGAGATAGATATTTGGGCCTTCCACATATTTCACCTTTCCATTAATTTCCCCATCCTTCAGCTCCCTCCTTCCTGGGTCCTCTTAGCAGTCACATGCCACTTGGATGACCCTTGAGGCACTAAAATGCTTTTCATGAAGCTGCTACGACAGCAAATATGGGTGCCAGATACATGATCTGACATCAAACTCTATTGTCAGGGGCTTCCCTTTACTCACCCCCTTTTGATTACATTTTTTGTGTTCTGATACTTTAAATCAGAGCCTTTCTGCTAACTGGCATGTATCTGCTAGGGACATTTGGTTTGGTGACTGTGCCTTATCTGGTTTTCCCTATATCAGATGCTGGGGAAAATCCCACCCACAGCAAATATTTAGAAGATATCATTATCTGCCTATCTTTTTATTTGCATTGAGCATCCTTTGTTTGGGACTTGGAGGAGCTGCATGATTCAGGAACAGGAAGAGTCAGGACAGACAGACTGGGACTATACAGGGTACTGAGGAAACGCTAAAGAAGAACAACGTGTCCTGTGTTGTATCCTGGTTTGGCTTCATGGTAGTAAGTGCTGAATTATTCTCTGACCCTTGGACAGGAACTGCATGCATGTGATCCAAAAGAGTTTGGAATATCTGGGCAATCAATACCTGTGGACTGATTTGCTTTCTTGATATGCTGGTTTCCAGTCATTCAGCCAACTCTGCGAGAACTGCAGACCCTATTACTGTGATTACAGTCACAGAAGGACTTCTTGGTGTTGTGGGACCAATGCTTTGCTTTCAATTAAAACATTTCTAATTCTATTAAACGCTTATTGGTATTTTAAAAGGAATATATATTTTTGCAAATGTTTAGAGTATGGTTTACATTTCAACTAAACCAACTTTGTGTTTGACCACTGACATAAAAGAATGGGGGACACACACACATACTCCCTCTGAACACTTACTATTAAAACTGGAGGATTTTATTTTGTAACAAATTAAAAAGTGCATTGAAAGAAACTTTCTAAACTTCTGAAGAAAGTTTTAAAAATAGTAGTGATGGCTTCTTCACTAGTAGCCAGGTAATTACTTGAGAGATACTTTCAAGGGGAGAGAGCACACACCCTACAGGGTCAAGCTGGTAATGGCCTGCAATTATTAGTTAATGAAGCAATCCATCAGGACCGGGCACTTGGTGCTTGAGTGATGTTTATTATGGCAATAGTCATTGAAGTCAGTGTGAATAACTGCGACAATGGCCCTGTGGAATTCCAGCCTAATTTCCATATCAAATCATTTTCAGTGACAGGTGAAAGGGTAAGGTTTCTGCTTGCCAGGTACACAAAGTCACAATGGGCAATCGAGGCTATGTTGATGCTTTCTCTTTAATACGTCACCTGTGATCAAGATACTGAAAGTCAGATTCTGCCTTCAGATAAAAGCATGCGAATTTGTCATCTTAAAACTTTGTCTTTGTTCCTGGGAATGCAGCAGTCGCTGTGCTCAGATTGTATCTTCAGTTGTAGCTTGGGCAATCTTCACAGCAACTTGCACAAGAATAAAGAGACTAGTTAAGAGCTCTCTCAGCCAGTTATGCATAGGATGAAGTGAGGGATATCTACATCTGTAGCCAACCTGGCTATGCTAATGTAGCTCTTTTACATATCTTTTCATTATTCTTATTAGTAGCATCACAATCAGCACTAAATACCATTTTGGCTATTTTGATAAGAGAAAAAAGGTGTCTTCCCCCCCTTCCCAGTCATTTTGCTGGCTGGATCTACCTCGGAGCAATGTATTCACAAAGTAAAGATGGTGACTCAAAGAATGATGGTGAAATCACAGACTTAGGAAATAGGCGCAGAGTTTCCATAGACAGTGGAAAATAACATTTTTGAATGGAGAATCTATATAAATGATTAACACGAGGCTGGTCTGAGACCTATCATTAAATATCACCTCCTGCTAGTGCAAGATGCTCCATCTGATATAAATGCACCCTGGAGTTCTGAAGAGGGAAACTCTCTAATGAACAGTCTGATGGATCACATAGATTAAACTTGTTGCTTTGGGGATTTGAGATATGCTTGAGCATAATAAATCCACACTGGGCAAGACCTGTCTACAGTTTGTCTTCTGAGAATCATTCAAATGTTTGTCCAGGAGCACCAAGCCACCAGGGCAGTCCACTGAGTTTGGACAACTCTTAGGAGAACACTGAGCTTAGAAGATGGTCATGTCTAGGATGAGAGCCATCAGACAAATCTCAGATTTACAAACTTAACGTGTAGCCTTCCCTTACTTTGTAGATGCCTGTTTTCAATAACTACATCCCTAACCTGATACCTCCCTCAGAGTGGGTCTTCAAGCTCTATGTGTGCTCCGAGGCCTAATTTGGGACATGGCTCGTGAACTGTGTCCAAAGCCTGCCTCTCCCTGACTCCAAAACTAGTAATGGTATCTATTTCATCCACATGCTTCTTCCTATGAACATGCGAGGCCTTGGAGTCTACAATTGAAATTGCCTTACCATCATCTCCAGGAGGTGGCCCAGCTGCAGGATTTTGCATACTTTGGGGGATTACCTCTCCCCACCTTCCCTCCTGAATCTCTATCATGAAAGACACAGGAGTGCAGTATCTTGGGGCCTGGGCTGCAGCCCATGTCTCTGCCTAATGGTTATACCCACTTGGCACACATAGCAGAGCTGGATGACAGACCCAGCTCCCTCAGCTCCTCATACATTAAAGTCTTCATGGCTGAGGAAAAATACAAGTTCCAGGAAGACCTCAGCACATCTACTTCTGTGAATCACTGAGAGTAAACTCTGCACACTATGTATTTGCCTGCGGTCTCCTTTCTTTGCTTCCTTTTGTTGTGAGTTTTGGGCTGATCCAGTATCAATGGGAACTAATTCAATGGGAATCTTGCCATAATCTTGGATGGACATTAGATCAGGCACCATCTGACTGGAAAATGTGACATGAAAGCTTCTAATAACACAGATATTATGGATAGCTTGGCTTTATGCAGTGCTTTTTATCAAACAACATGTAGTTTTAACCTCTGTGTGCATGATTTCCTTTTATGAACCACTGAAAAGCAACCACATGTGGGGAGAAATGTGACTGTGATGAAACAGTTCACAGCAGTTTTGTTATGATAGCACATCTCTCCAGTTCATGAAGCTCCAGGCAGCAGATGATACAGTAAAAACACAGTGACTATATGCAGTGCAAAGACAGCCGAAAAACGTGATCTACATTGTTTTTGAAATCTCAGTTCATTGCTCATGTTGGTATTTTGAACAGAAAAGTTTATTAGCAATTCTTTGGGGTGTTTTTCCTTCTTGTCTCTCTTTCATGAACTTTGATTTCTGAGTAAGTTCAGTTTCAACTGGCCTGTTAATTGGACTATATTTCTCATTTCATTCCTTCTTGCCTTTGCAAAGGACTAGTAAGTGAAATGGATGATCAGTCTGTGTACGTAGTGTCACATTTTTCAATAAAACACCATTGAAAAATACTTTATATTGTACAGTTGGAGAATGAAGAAAGCTTTATAAATTTCAAGTCTTGAAACACATTCTGAATCATTTGCAGATGGGCTCAAAATGTAAAAGGAGAATATTTGCTCTAAAGAGACTATGTCTGTCCCTTGAGATATTCTAATATTGGAACTTAGAGAACAAAAACCCTGCTTTTTCCTCTCTCTTTCAGACAGCTGTGTTCCAGCACAGTGACACTACACTTTTGGATTACATGCACCTGTCAACACTTGCTTGCTTGTTTGGTTCATTCCCTTAACAATTATAAGTGTTTTTCCCAGAGATGATGTGTTGTGATGAAGAGATGCTGATTCGAACTTGCCCTAATACAAACGTGGAGAAAATGAAAAGCTGTTTCCAAAGAGCTGAAGCGGGACAGATAAAAGGATTGAGTGAGTGTTAACTGTCCAGGTCATCCACGTGTTTGGACAGCTGAGTTGGAACGCACGGGGCCTGTGTTACGATAGGCTTGTAGCCTCAGGGTGCCTATAAAGGGCACTCGGAGGCTGGAAAGAATTTCTAGGAGGGATTTTCACTTCTAGAGTGAAAGCAGTAGGATTTAATTTCAGAGAAAATGTTGCAGAAGCCTACCCTCCTCTAAACACACGTAATGGAAATTAAATGCTGAAGCACTGGATAAAAACAAAGACATTGGCAAAGTCAAAGCACTGAGAGATAGGAGGGGTTTGTCAGCAGATTATTTTGCTGCAGGCTACTTGCCATTCGCCTCCCGATGCTGCCTCTACTGGATTGAAATTAACTTCCATAGGATAATGAATTAATGTTATTAATGATGTTATTATGGATCTGACATTAAGGATGAAAACCACTCAGCTAGGATGTAAGTCAGCTGCAGAGAAGGGGCCTGAAAAATGTCTGGCCTTAGGCAGTAACGAAACACAGTAGGAATGGCATTTTCCATCAGATCTGAGCTGGAAGCTTTGTGAAAGGTGAGGCAGGCACTAATTCCATTGCTCTCCATCTATTTTTATAATATGATCCTTTAATATCCCTCGTTAGATCTCACACTCTGACTTTTGGTTTGTATAAACTGGATTTCAGTAGTAAATGTGAACTTCCCGGTTTCCAGCTCCAAATGAACATGACCTAGACTTACTTAATTCTACAGTGCATCTGTTAGATGTAGTCCATGTCAAGATTCCTTCACCTCAGTGACAGTAAGCTTGTGCTCTTCACAAATACAGTTAAAACATGGACCTGGCAGTGTTAGCTTAATGGCTGGACTTAATCTTAGACACCTTTTCCAACCTTATTGGTTCTGTGATTCTAATGATTCCAAAACGCTTAAAGCAAAATCTGCCTTTCTTCTCTGCACTACATACCTGAGGTCACTCTTACAATTCCTAACAATGCTGGTGTTATATTTATTCCCTTTCCAGAACTGCTGGGCTAGATTTAGCCAAGTATCTGTCCTAGACTCCCTTAAAAGACCTGATCACTTGGTTATGCTGAAGAAAACATATTATTAAACTGGACTGAAATTATCACCACTAATGGCTTTTATTTAAAGGTGAGAAATGTGCATATATAGAACGCCAAAAGAATATCACATTCCTCTGTTTTCACATGCAATTCATGATGTTATACATTAATGTTAATATTTGAAGGAGATTTACCAATTTATGCACCATTAGCATACATTCCTGCTATAAGAGTGAAAAAAAATCGCTATAATTCTGGAAAAAGTTATAAATTTTTTTGCCCTTTATTCGTTAAAGCAGTTAAATATAAGTTGCCACAGGAACCTAAAGCTTTTCATCATTAACATGAGTTTTATTTGGCTATGTTAAATACCTTTAAGAACTACTCTGAGGGAAAAAAAATGACAAAGATGTCATCCACTAAATTTTGTTTTACATTTATTCTTTTGGGAAATGTACAAGGGTTCTTATAGGATGTGATAAACAGTGTGTAAAAGAAAATCATGTGCCTACTTTTGTGTATGTAGAGGTGGAAGATGGTTCAGGATAGGAATTTCTAGCAAAGTCAAGATGCTAACACAAGAGCAGCACAAAACTGCTCTTTTTCGTGTAGTCCACCCCTCTGACTTCCAGTCCGCTACTGGAGAATCCAAGTTTGGGATGGATTCACCATCAGAGGTGAAGTCCTACCCTTCAGTGCTGGGAAAGCCATGATGTTAATCCCTTATCACACATTTCTTCGTACCCTGTCACATTATACTTGGTCTGCTTTTGAACAGCAGCATCACTGTCTGTGCCAAAGCAGGTTATCTTTTTACTTGTCATCAGAGACCTGGACTGGGCTTTTCAAGTTCAGTGTCGCAGATTTTCTGGCATCCACAGCAATCTCCAAACCACTTCCTTTCTTATGGGTGTTCAGGACACATTCCACATTTTTTGTCCCATCACTTTAATTCAATATTTTAAAAATAAATGCTTAGGGAAGTGGGACTTCTGGGATTAGGTGCTGAGGAAGGGTCACCAGCTGTGAACTCTGCAAAAGAAAGTAGCGGATGACATTGCCATGGTCACCTGTTGGGCCTTTTCTGCTAGTACTGACATAGCTTTAGGTCAGTCAGTGTCTACCTGACTATAGCCAGAATTTGGCTTAAAGACATACAAATGCTACCCTGGGTCACAAAGGCAATATTTTAATCTATTGAAGAATATGGTTATGCATTTTTTAACCAATTTATCTTTTCCTGTCCTCCTTTTCCTCATATTTGCTAACAGTAATTTCTGGTCTAGTTGAAAATGCTGCGTCCAGGAAGCCTCTCTAGCAGGAATGTGATGGTTTGAATGATGTTGTCCCAGAAGCTCCCAGAGGTTCTATCAGGTGAGAGGAGACAGAATCATTGGGGTGCTTTGAAAGTCATGATTTACATCTAAAAAAGAAATTGTAGATTGAATAACAACAATTATTTCTTACAGTTTGTTAGACTGTGAACAGCATTCCAAGTAAAGTGTGTGGAAAACTGTAAAGTTATGTTGTTTAAAATCAGGCTAGATTGCATAAAATCTGCATTGCAGGAATGGCTGTGTAGGGAACACTCTTGCATTGTTATAGGAAGGGAATAAATGAGCGAACCATCTCCAGCTTTCTGAGTCTATGTCTTGACCAGTTTTTAGCTTGTACAATTAGAATAATTGTTTTGTTATCCACTACAAATTCCTTTTTGCTGAAGAGATTGTTCTTGGCTAACAGCTCCAGGCAAGATCCACTGCTGGTATGACAGAGTTATTCCAATGAATAGAGCAAGTGTGCTCACTTGTGCCATACATAGTTGTCCATGTAATAATTTGTGTTTAGTAAATCAAGCAACTCTGCTAAGTATCTTTACCTTAAAAAACCAGCAAGAGAGGGAAAAAAAAAATCATTAGAAGTTTGGCAAACAAATCTCACAAGCTCCTGTGTTAGTCCTACCTTTGGAGTCCTGTACAGAGCAATTTTTCATAAGACACAGTATGGCTTACTGTGGGTAATAAAATCCAAGTTCCTTAGCCTCTTCATTTTTGCAGCGTTCTGACTGATGTTGCAGAGAAGAATTCCTGCTGGCTGAAAGATGGAAAGAAAAAGAAATTTATATAGAAACATGATTTTTAGCTTGTTCAAATGTATTCACTGATGTTTGCAAGTTTTTAACTGATGAGCTTTAAATGAAAAACTTTAGAGAAAAAGACAAATGAAAATTCTTGGCTCAGTTTTTTTAAGTACAACTGTTTATAGCAATGGCTTTAGCAAGTGATCATTTAAAAACTGCCGATATAGAGAGTATCACTAACATTTTTTCTGACTGAGGCAAAGGTGTCTAGTCTGAAGTATTCTTGAAGACTAACCTCCCACTGCCTCCTACAAGCTTCCTACGGACAGGCAAGATATTAATATATAAGAAATAGCATTTATTCTAGATTCTGCAACTTGTTTCTCTAGAACATTGGGAAAGGTAACCTTTGTCTAGTAGTGTCAACTAGCGTAAAAACATTAGTTGGGATTGAGTTTTGCAGAAGCAGAACATCCAGGTTTTTCCACCTTGTGCTGATGACAGCAGCTGCAGTTCCACCAAGATCTGCATTGTCTAAAACCTGTGAAGAGTGAAAAGCATCTGGTGATCAGGCCAGCCTTAAGGGAGTGTGGGCAGAGACACGAAGGCTATGGCAGAGGGGATGCGCTCTATACCTTTGACTGCAAAGAGGTTAGCTACAACAGGTAATATAAATTAGGAAAAGGTTTGATGATACAAGAATGTAAGAACAGATTATTGTATCTGATTAACTGTGTCAAAAGAAAATTTATTAAAAAAGGAGAGCACCAATCCTGAATTCTAATTCTGTATGCTTTCAACAGCTGAAGTAGGGAGTATTTTGGGGAGGAAAAAAGTTGCAAATTCAGTCTTCTATCAAAAAATGGCAGCAAACATTTGCCCCAACATTCTTTGGAGCCTCAAAGTTGGGATGAGCTACACAGCAGAGAGGCTGTGGAGAATTCCTGGAGGACTGCCTTTGATATAACATGGCAAAGAATGGTAGTCAATCTCTCCTCAGTGCAATTCCAACAACTGAAGTCAAAAGCACTAATGACTATTTGAAACAACAGATGACCTAAGGCCAAGAGCTCAGCCAGCCAAGAACAATGTGGAAATGTCCTTTGCCAAGGTCCATAAAGGAATCGTTTTATTTCCTTTTTTAGAGGCAGCACAATATTCACATTTTTTTCTGTAGTTATCAAAGTGCCTAAAAAAAGTATGTTAAGTACCTCAATCAATCAGAAAGCCATAGTTTTAACACTCTTTTTACAGTCTAAGCTGAGCAATTTTTGTTGTTTTGCTTTTGTGTTGTTTTTAAGAAAAAATGATTAGAAATTGAGCCTTGACCTCTAATGCCAATTTAAAATATCCTGCTTGTTTTGATGGAGCCAGAATGTCACGTAGGTATCCTAATATTTCTTATTTGCTTATATCCTGCGTCAACTAAACCATTGATTGTTTGTTGGTGGCTTTAAAATGAATTCAAGTCAGTCTCATTCTGTTAAGTGGGTTGGTCCTTCCTTCTTCCTGTGCTGGGTTTGCCCTTGTCATTACAGGCATACAATAAGAAGACTTCTCTGCCACAGATGTTTACAGTACGGTCTGTAAATAATGGATTCCATTGTTTACTCAAAACCCCCCTTTTTTTTAATGCAAAGCTACAAGGGTTGCAGAGCTGGCGTCAGCCCAGCCTCCCCGCACACAGTCTCCTATTTTCCGGGAAGAAGCCTGGGGCATCCTCCCCACTTGTAAAGTGTTTCTGCCAGAAGCAATTTAAAAGCGTTTGACAATGAGAAACGTGCAAAATGAAGCATTTCAAAGGAGAAGGAAACAAGAAAAAAGGGGGGCAAAAAATGGAACCTGCAGGAAAACACTTCAATATTTGTGGTGATACCAGCTGATAAAGTGTTCAAGGTCACTGTAAATGGTGACTCCCACACATAGAATTTGTCTTCAGAAGCAGTAAACATTTATGCTAAATTAAAACTCTACATTTAAAAATTTTGTTCTAGGGATTCTGTTCAGCTAGCTTTGTACCAAAGTATCAAAAGAGATAACCCATGTAAGAAAATGTTTACAGCTTAAAAGGTGTGAAAAGATGAAGAGTACATTTGTTCCTTTGAATTTCCCTTATTCCTAATTCTGGGAGAGAACTTTATGCTTGGGAGTAGATTGTCTGAATATGGGGTCTCAGGAGTATTTCTTGGGTTATGGTGAGTTTACAAGCGACTTCCGATTAGAACTCTACCCAAATATTTGCAGCATTTTTGTCTTAATTGAAATGATAGTTTGAGATATACTGGTCAGCAGGGAAAAAATTTACCATTCCCACACCTATTTTATGATAGCATTTGTTTCCAGAGTCCATTTTTCTACTTCCATGAACTAAGGATTACATGGGTGTGATGATACCACACACTGTTACACTCTAGTGTTGAAGGTCTTGGCTATGAGAGCAGAATTCACAGCCTTGTCCGCACCACTTATTTTCCCAGTGCTGCAAACAGAGAGTTCAGAGGTGGGGAGATTGGACACACAACACCAGAGCTCATAAAACAGCCAAGAGGCGAAGATCAAAGAGTGGGATTTGTTTGAAGCCCTATCACACACAGGGACTGAGATGTTTTCCTGTGGGTCACTCTGAATAGTATGTCAAGGAGAAAGAGAAAACTGTACTTTCCAAAACTTGAGGCACCCGAGTCACCCATTCAAGCACACACAGCCATCTTTTTCTTTTTTTATAGGCCCTACCTGCTGCTGATCCTGGATGAGATGTTATTGCTCCTGTTTGTGCTGAATGCTTGTGGTTAAAGCACTTAACCTAGAATGCAAAGACCTGTGTGTTTTCAGGTCTCTTCAGGCTGAGGAGACACACCACGGTGTCACCTGCCATATCCTCAGAAGATGGTTTATGGAAGGAGACTTGATAACTGTGAGATGTCTCCTGGCCAAGATTAGATACTGTTAGGACAAGAGGAAGGTCACAGGTCTGGAGAGGGATAGCAAACTGGAAGAACATAATTGTATCTCAGTGAGATCTCTTGAAAGAGAGATACCTTACCTTCATGTGTTTTATTCATTGACTTTTTAATGCAAAATACACAAACACATTCCAAAAGGCTTTAAGTATCAGACAGAGACAAAGATGCTCACTTTATTCACTATGCCTAAATCTCTTCTTGGATTTGTTTTTAGCCTTTTATTACTTTCATATCCTACCTTGAATGAGAACATTAGGTACCTCCTTTCATTCTTGAATAAGTTTATCTGTGAGGTCTGCCACAACCCTGAACTAGTCACAGTTTTTCCTTCTTTTAAATATTGCTGACATCAGTGTGGTGATCTATCCTACTTGACACCATAATAGTACATCCATGGCAAAATAGGGCCAAGTATCTTTGCTCTCTTTTTAAAACAATTTGCCAAACACAAGAGTGTGAACAGCATGAGCTCCACCAGGAGACATCATGCATGAAACCATTTCATAAATCTTGTACCCCAAAGCTGAAGGAGTAGAAGCTCACATCTGAATCGTTTCCTAAACTCCTTTTACCGCTAATTTACACAAAATGCATCTGTCCTATGGTCTGAGCACTCTCCTAAGGTTTTGGGCACTCTCATAAGGTTTAACCATGATGCAGAAAGCAGGCAGTGCTAATGCCCCAGAACAACTTTCCAAAATCAACTTCTTTAACCACACCTCACACATTTCTTCCCCAAAGTCCGATAGAATGGACAAACCTTCTGGGATTTCCAGAAAGACAGCCAGTCTGGATGCCATAAGAGAGAAACTGTCATGACATTTCTATTTCCTTCTCTTTACCACTAGGCCATGGGGTGTTTTTACATGTAAAAGGTATGTCCAAGTCCTCTCACTGCAACCAGCTTGTCTGTCTCAAGGGGAGGAGAGCAGCCTCTGGTGTAATAGAGGCCCACGCTGTTAAATACCATGGAGTAAGGAAATCATATTTGAAGCACAAAGCAAAATCTAACTAGGGAAAAGTGCAGGTTAATGCTGAATGCTGGCCTAATAAGTTTTTTCCTGAAGCAAGGGTCTGAAGTCGGACATACTCTGCACTTAGTGTCCGAATAGATATCTTGACAGAGCAGCCCCAATTTTTTTTTTTAATGTCAGCATTGACAGCAGTGGGAAAAGGAGAAGCAGCAGAACTGCTGCTAGTCAAGACAAGGGGGATGGGGACAAGTCAGTGGGTCACTGCTCACACAGATCTTTCAAACAGCCAGCGCATGGGCAATTTAAGGAACTTTTCTGGGTAGGGGTTTGGCAGCAAGTTGCAGCAGGGAGCGGTAAAAGTCTGTCACAGAGCTTAACTAAGGAGTCCAGCAGAAGACTGTCAGTCACCATCATGCACCCAGAAACAGTCCCAGAAGCTACAGGAAAAGGAATGATACATGGCTGAAGGGAAGCTAGAACTCTTGCACTAAGGAGTAGGATAAGACCCTCTATTTAGCTAAACCAGGACACCCAGCCATAGCTTTTGGACAGAAGACAGAAAAATATCTCTTGTCAGAAATATGATGCTGCAAAAATGTGTTGAATACCACTACATTTTCAAAACCAGATTCAAATCTTCTGTCTCTATTTTCCCAATTATGCTTGATGCACTCAAAATATTTTGAATTCCTCATTCAGATATATTTTCATGTTTCATTGTGAAGTCAACACATCTAAATGCATCACTAAACTAAATTTAACATATTAATATTTCATAAATTTTTTTCAACATTATACTTCAACTTTTCAGTGTTACTGAAGGCAAATACTGTTACCTTATCAAATGCTGCAGTGTTATGGATAAAAAAAGATTTTCCTTGAGGTAGCACTAAGAATATCAATGACAGGGAAAGTCTTAGTGTGTTGAATTTTCATTCCAGTTCAGAATGAAAATAAATGTCAAATTGCTGTGAATTCTTATGGAATAGAAATGTTATCCTGACTGTCTCACTAGACTGCAGTGGCAGATGGCCCTTAGCTGAGAATATTTTGGAGGTCAGCACAGAAATGACAGAGCATAACTGCTACTGATGCCTTTGATTTCAAAACCAGCAATGTAACCAAGTTGCCAACCAACAAGCAATAAACAGTTGCTTCCTGAAAGGGGAGAAAGGATTAGAGAAAAGGGATGTAAGATCATTGCCTTGAAGCATCCTGAGTCAGCAAGTTAGGTGAGAAAGTTTGCTCTGGTCCCAAGACCATCTGCCTCCAGAAATGCTGACTGGGCTCACGCTGAGGCTTGTTCACTGACCAAACACCCACTGGGGGAGTGACAGGGGGGAGAGCAGCTGGACCCCAGCATCCAGGCAGCCTGTGGGCTTTGTAGTCACACTTGAACCTAGACGACCCCTGCTGATGTAGGGCACTTTTAGATAAGCATTGTAACAAACTGGTGCCTGGAAATCAGAGAGTACAGCTTGCAACAGCATGTCCCCATCTGAACTGCTCATCACTCAGTCACCTGCCTGCAGGGGCAGCCAGCAAATGGCACTGGTGTCTAGCAGGTGCCACTGCTGGCACCTGCACGGCCAGCAATGACCGTCCCTGACCTTGTGGAGAACTGTCTGACCTGCAGAAAAGAGTTTGGAAGCCAAGTCTTGGTGTAACAGCTACTGTAAAAATAATTGGGTCATTAAAATAGCAAGGCAGTGTCTTCCTAGAATCTAAATCAGAGTTTTTAATTGTGATGTGAGTTACAGGGATTAACTGTGCGTGTAATGTGGCCAGACCAAACCAAGCTATATTTCCTGCTGGCTGCCTGGTGAAGAATTGTCTTGGGACATTGCTACCATCAGTAGAAAATAAAACACGACACTGTCACTGGGCACTGCCTGACGCTGAGGGCAGGGAGCTGTGTGCTCTCTGCTCCCTTGTGAAAGCTCACAGGTGTGAGGAAAGACCATCTCTGATATTCTCAGAAATGATCTGTATGCCAACACACACACACTTTGACTCCTTAATCCTAAACCAAACATTGCTTTATTTATTATTTTCCATCAAAAAGAACAGCTCTTCTAGGTACACATTACTTTTTTTCCCCCTCTCTTTTTCTAAACGTTAACAACTTTTCATTTTGAAGAAACAGGAAAACAGTTTTTTTATCTCAGACATACTGCCTTGTTTGCTTCTCAGGCAAACTAAAATACCTTCCAAAAAGGAGAGCACACAGTTGCCCCATGTCTATCAAAATATCCTATCCATTTCTCCTTCTCCTTTACCTTATGTCTGTGTTGCCGGTTTAATCAAGTCCTCTTAGTTCTGTCACTCACAGGCTGAAGTTACATGGAGTTTTACAGAGCCTCGTATCTGAAACAGGACTACAGAGCACAGGGAAAATATTTTATTAGTTTTTGAGGCTGGGGGTTTTTTTGTCTTTTCATAGACTTTGGTCTACTAGTGACTCATTTCTTCTTGTTTACTTAGTGATAAACCCCAAGATGTTAAGAACTTCTGGCCCGGATGATTATCCTGACCTTAATGACAAATTTTAGTACCCTTTCTTCCTTTGACACAGAAACAACCTCTTTCTCAAGAAGTCCTGACTGCCAGGGTAGCAGAAGTTTCTCAGGAAAGCCCAAAACAGTTGTGTTCTTCTCTGGTTGAGGAAACCACTCTTGAGTCACTGAGGAGGCTTTTTTCATTCCACAATATGTATTCAAGGGAGGAATCCTTTCCAACCTCACATACACAGCACTTCTCATCTTCTGGGTGTGGTGTAATCAGTAAATAAAACCACAAAAAAATCCCATCCTGCTTTGAATTTTGGAGAATGAAGTTACAGAGAAGACCATGCTGTGTCCCGAAGGCTCATGAGAAGGGGACAAGGCTGCAGCAGTCTGGGATTCTCATTACATCTTGAAATAAATAGAAAGCTCCAGAGGGAGGAGGGGGGATGAGAGATGCCAAAAGAAGTATCTCAGATGGTTTTCTTCTCTGAGTTGCGGTTGTGGCCTGTGCAGACACCTCACTGCTGGCTTATGTTGCTCTGAGAGTTGTCACAGTAGGGTGATACTCAGATTATCTCCAGGACATCCTTGCTCAGTGTCTCTGCAATGACTTTTCCAAAGAATACGATGAATATGTCTCTCAAGATCTATGGTAACCCTACCAGGGAGGAACTAAGAGACACAGAGGTGTCAGTACCCTCAGGTATGGGCCACAGCAAGCGGCTTTGTGGACTCCCTGCCATATGTTTTTCAGATGCCAGAACACCTGATGCTGTGCTGCAGGTCCGGAAGGTTACATTGAAACAAGAAGTGAACCTCTTCCAGAATGCTCTCTTATCACTGACTGAAGGATTTTGCCTTTCAGATTCGGCGACACTGGTTTCGGTGACACCATTTCTTTGACATTCAGTTTGCCTTGGTGTGTGTCTGGCTGGCTGGGGTGCAGGCATAGGGTGCAGCAGGCACGTGTATCCTGTGCTGCCAAGAGCCTTGGAGCAAGGCTTGAAGCTGCTGCCATCCCCAGTAATGCTCCCTGACGACACTTGCCATCTGCATGGGCTCAGAAAAACCACCAATTACAACGCACCACTGTGCTTCAAACACTGCCAAGGTGGTGAGCCAGGGCATGGGGAAATAACACTGGACGACGGCCAGCGTTTGGGAATTTTCACTTGACTTGTAGGAATGCAAAGTAACACTTGCAAAAACCAGTCAGGGTGTCAGGTGAGGCCTTTTCTATCCCTTTTATATTTATAACCGTAATATGAACTGTCATGCAGTTCATTTATATATGGCTTTTAGAAGGCAGCTTACCGTTTAGCTCTGCCATAGAAGTCTATGTTTTTCTAAGACCTTATTCTGAAATCTATATTCCTTCCCTCAGTGTAAGGCAAACAGCACCATAAACCAGGCAATTTTTGTGCAGAGCAGTGTGCACTGAACGCCTGGAGTAAAGCAATTTGGTCTGGTTTATCTGCTGTTAACCTTAATAGGAATCATTTTGTTTCTTGTTTTGGGGGGCAAGAAGAGAAAAGAAGGAAGGGACAAAAGGAATTGCCTCTGTAATTCACCTTCTTTGACAAAGCTAGAAGTGCCTGGCTACTCCCTAGAAAATGAAAAAAAAATCGACAGGAAGGAGGTAAAGGCTTTATACTTTTGACTGGCTAATATGTCCAATTGCAGATTTCAGTACACAGAAAAGGAAAAATAAGTACAGCTGCAGGCTGGACAGTAAGCCCAGACGAGTCTGATTTATGTCGCTTGTTTGAAGTATGTATTTGAAGACCTAGGAAAGAGTCTGAAGCTGGCAGCCCCTCTGCAAGTGATTAGTACCCAACCCTGCCTTCACCATAGAAGAGCAGCACTACAGGGAGGGACCAAGGGGCAGATATTCCAATTCGGATGCTATAACTGTCCTGGTTATAGAGTNTAATTATATTATAATTATATTATATTATATTATATTATTTTATATAATATTGCAGTGGGGAGTGACAATTTTCATGTAGAAGGATATAGCATATTCCTCACATTACATAATTATATCCAATTTTAAAGCCTTTGACAGCAAAAAAATTAAAAATCAACCAATATGTTATATGTATACATATATATATAGCACATTTTGTGTTAANGGTGAGGCCTTTTCTATCCCTTTTATATTTATAACCGTAATATGAACTGTCATGCAGTTCATTTATATATGGCTTTTAGAAGGCAGCTTACCGTTTAGCTCTGCCATAGAAGTCTATGTTTTTCTAAGACCTTATTCTGAAATCTATATTCCTTCCCTCAGTGTAAGGCAAACAGCACCATAAACCAGGCAATTTTTGTGCAGAGCAGTGTGCACTGAACGCCTGGAGTAAAGCAATTTGGTCTGGTTTATCTGCTGTTAACCTTAATAGGAATCATTTTGTTTCTTGTTTTGGGGGGCAAGAAGAGAAAAGAAGGAAGGGACAAAAGGAATTGCCTCTGTAATTCACCTTCTTTGACAAAGCTAGAAGTGCCTGGCTACTCCCTAGAAAATGAAAAAAAAATCGACAGGAAGGAGGTAAAGACTTTATACTTTTGACTGGCTAATATGTCCGATTGCAGATTTCAGTAAACAGAAAAGGAAAAATAAGTACAGCTGCAGGCTGGACAGTAAGCCCAGACGAGTCTGATTTATGTCGCTTGTTTGAAGTATGTATTTGAAGACCTAGGAAAGAGTCTGAAGCTGGCAGCCCCTCTGCAAGTGATTAGTACCCAACCCTGCCTTCACCATAGAAGAGCAGCACTACAGGGAGGGACCAAGGGGCAGATATTCCAATTCGGATGCTATAACTGTCCTGGTTATAGAGTTATATAAATACAGGATAATGTGAAAAGGAAACAGCAGGAGATTAAGTTATTACTAGATGGAGGGAAAAAATCAGCGAGGTATGAAGCAGCCAGCAGAAGCCAAATGGACTTCATCAGCCCTTCAGCTGCATTCCTACCGGTGCTTGAGTTCCTTTTTCCTGGAGCACTGGCACGGCGTTAGCTGACTCTGCGTGTCCTGTTCAGTCCATGTTTTCAGCACTGACAACTGGCAGTCAGGAATCCTTGGGGCTTCTAAAAGTCACTTAAAGCTCTACTTACTCTCTAATGACTGTTCACCTTCCATGTTGCTCACCCACAGCTATATTTCACTGCCTTTATTCCTGCTCTATCTGACTTGTTCTGGAGAGGTTTCTCAGTTAAAAAGGAACAGTGGGTCAGCTGTGAGTCAGTATTGTATTATATTATATTAATTATATTATATTATAATTATATTATAATTATATTATATTATATTATATTATTTTATATAATATTGCAGTGGGGAGTGACAATTTTCATGTAGAAGGATATAGCATATTCCTCACATTACATAATTATATCCAATTTTAAAGCCTTTGACAGCAAAAAAATTAAAAATCAACCAATATGTTATATGTATACATATATATATAGCACATTTTGTGTTAAACGTACAACTAGGATTACAAAAAGTAAGAACAAAAGGCACCAGATGCTTTAGTTGTTTACTGCATCCTTTGCAAAGAAGCTATCCACACCATCTACTCATAAATATTGGAAAGGTTGCTTCCCACCACATCTGGTTTTCCTAAGTAGGATAAAGAGGAGCATAAACCCATGACCTACAGCTACTGCTGAGCCAGTCACCAGCAGTGAAGGGTAGCAAGCAAAAACTATTAGTTGAATTTGGTTTGGATGCACAAGTTTTAAAAACACACTTCTAGTGTGGGAGATACAGAAACATCCAAGTTCATATCCCCTCTGCCCAGTCAACAACCAGAAGTGCCAGGTCATTTACTATGCAGAAAACAAGCTTAAGAGCCATGTCAGCCAAGTGCTGGCACAAAGTATCCTCCAGCTAATGGATCCTGGGCTGCCCAGTGTATGGAACTTACTGGTTTGGGTCTTTTCAATACACTTAATCTCCTGGGATGAACATACCCTGAGTAGATGGCTGCAAAAACTATTGGCTCAAGGCTATGTTTAAGATTATAATATTTGTCTAGACAACATAGTTGGCTAATATCTCAATCCATTTTTAAGTGGAAAATAGTCAGTGCTTTTACAAAATAGCATTATTTATTCCAATTTCTCTGGATTTTTTTTTTTTTTTTAGTTAACAGTACAGGAAAAAACTTGGACATCTGTATCTTCTCATTTCAGTATATGTGTGTTTTCATTTTTTGTGGAGTAAATCTTTATGTTTGCTACTCCACACTCATACTGCTTCAGCTGGGAGAACTTTGCTCTAATTTAGGCTGGATCTCTAGGGCATTCATGTGTTCTGCTGACTTCACAGTCAGCCTTACAATTCATTATTCTTAAAGGCTTCCTCAGAAGTTTAATGAGTACTGAGAAATCTCAACTTTCATTTAAGTCAAAGCTAAGAGATTTTAGACACACCACTGTAAAGTCCAAAATATAAGAACCCTCAATTCACTAAAAAAGAAAAAGAAAGAACTGAGCATGGCTATTCTTTAAAATGATGTGGTTTTAAATTACATAACTTCATGCATGATGGTAGTATGGTTTCAGTTCTTGATTTGGCACCAATGCATTCTTCATTCTTTTTTGTCTAGCATTAATCAAGTATTCAGACACGGTAATAAGCCGCAAAAGAGTCATGGCAGAATTTACAAACACAAGATAGTGTCTCTTCTCCTCAATGGTGTTTATCTGTCCTAACCCACCCAAAAGGCTGATGTTCTTAAAAGGAAACTTATAAAAAGACTTCTGAAGGGGCAAGAAGATGAAAGGCAAGCTCCATGTACGTAGAGCACGGGCTTGTAACAAATGGCTTCCCAAAACAGCTGAATGAATGGGTAGCCTCAGGTCAGGGTTTATCTCAGAAAACTGTCATCTCCTTTCTCAGTCTCAGACAAGACGTACCAGACTGAATAAGAGCAGCAAAAGACTGGGTTGTTTGCTGATCTTCAAAGGGGTCCTCTCTGGTGAAGTTTGTGATATATTGATTCACAGCTGCAGTGAAATCTTGCCATGCTCTCACACTTCTGGGTTCCAAAAGAGCAGCAGTTTTGAGCATGCTCCACCAACAGTGCATTTGATGACCAAATTCTCTCTCTGGAAATGCCAATGCACAATGGCTTGAGAGATCTGCCTTGGATTTTTGTTTTCTTCCTTACAGTATCATTTTCAGACAAGGGTAAATTTGCATATTAATAGTGGTCATTTGCATTCCATTTTTGTGGCTACACTTTGCCTATAATAAGCCAAAACCAAACTCTGGAAAAAATGCAGATGTAAATCTGCCCATTCAACCTTTTCCTGCTCTCTAGCTCAGTTTTTCTAATGCCTGTTTGTTTTTTTTCAAAAAGTGAAAACCATACATAAATCTACTGTTCCCAGAAATCTCTTTAAAATTCCAAATGGCACAAGTTCATACAATGGGAAATGCTCCACTAGGAGCATTTAGGAGGTTCCTGCAATTAGGAGTTGGGAATCTATCTTTCACTAGTACAGTATTATGGTGGGATAAGTCTACTCGTGCCAGTAGATTTCATGCAGAGGAAAACTGGAGCAGTGTAGTGATCAGTCGGGCACAGAGGTTTGGTTCACGTACAAGTATGAAATTCTTAGGAGTTATTGTGCAAGTTCCCCCTGAATTTGTGAGGGAAGATGTTTTCCGAACACCATTCAATATTAATACTCCTGAACCAAAGAAAAGGCTATTTCCTTCATAGACACAGCCTCTGAAAAAACAAGTATCTAGAGAAGCAGCAAGGACTGGATAAACTTAATGACATTTCCTTGTTTGAAATATTTTTTCTTAGTCATGCACATCCTCTTCACACACAAAATAAATGTCAATATTTTACTAGAAAAGTAAGATGAGGAACACTGCAATTTTATCTGGGTCATTCCTATAAATAGGAAAACACAGGAAATTGCTGCTGTTGCAGAATATTCTATCAGCTTTCTCAGATCTGTTCACTCAGAGATTTTCTTTCTTTCCTACCTGCCATTTAGCATTCTCATTATACACAACACAGTTCTCAGTATTTCCCTCTTCTCTCATTTCTTTCTTTTCTCTGTTCTTCTCCTTTCCCCTTTGGGATCATGCTTCTGTGGCTCTGATGGTATTTTACCCCTTCCAATTCAATCTCTCCTTCTGTCCCATCAAGCTAACTGCAAATTCCATTTCCCTGTCACCCAGCTTTTGCCTAGCCTGGCCCTTCACCTTGCTACCAGCCCTGGCTTCTCTCCAGCCTCACACTCTTCTGTTCATATGTCTGGTGCCCTTAACACTTTCATCATCTCATCCTTATTACTCTTTTATTGTTTCTTGAGACACAGCTTCTATTCTACAGTCATCTGGCACTGTTGAACTCAACATGACCTGCTGCCTTCAGCTTCTGGCTGTGCTGCACACCCAGGCCCACCCAACAGTCTTTCTGCTGCTCTTTTCTTCTCCCACCCTCTCCAGGCTGTAATAGGCAGCCTCTCCTCTTCCATTTCCTCTCTCTCCAGTTTTCCCCACTATCTGACTCCTTATCTTCCCTTCTCAATGTCTGTCATCACTGGCTACCCAGTTCCTTCCTCTGTGCTTTGCATTGGTGTAGAAATGAGAACTTTCTTTGTTTATTTAATGCTACCTTTTGCATTAGGTATTTAGCACTGGGAAATTCTCTATAACCAATCACAAAAAAGTGTTCTTCAGATTCCAATGTACAATTACTTTTTTCAGAAAACTTGGTCAAAGCTAAGCTGCTGATGTGCTGAGGCAGTTCTCCTAGATATGCTGGTCAGTACTGGGTTACTGGACCTATTATTTTGGATGTAGCCATTTTTTGCCTCTCAGTTTTCATTTACTTTGTAAACCCACAAAGATACTTTTTTTCCCCTCAGTTATATTGCTTGACACTAGGGGGACTTGACCTTTTCCTTGGGTTTTTAAACTTCATAGCAATGAAAATGATAAAGAATATAATTTCAAAACATGATAGCAAGATACGTCAAATACAGAAAATTAAAAGGAAAACAAAAACAAAAACAAAAAAAAACCCCAAAAAACAACAACAACAACAAAAAAAACCAACACCACAAACCTCACATTGCAAATATCCAGTAACATTGTTCCTTTCTGTTTGGGAAAATCTGTCTGAGAGGATGAATGTATAGTTTTCTGGATATGTGAAAAATCACTTTTGAAGGATGACACTGAATTATGTTTTGGCAACTTAACAGCAATTTAGTTGTTTCTGCACTAGTGGTGTGGTCACCCATAAAACCAGAATTGAGGGGATCTTTAACAGGCGCTTTGCTCAGCTCTCCAGGCCATAGCCAGCAATCCAGCAGAATTCCTGCAGCACGGGAATTCTGCTATTTCTTGACATTATGGCCTTCTACAGGCAGAGAGAACAGAGAAGATTAGCCAGGTGGTTTTAAGTGTAAGAGCCCGAGTACTGGTAATTATTTCATTGTCACAGTATGCAGCAGTTTTTGGTTCAATTTAACATGAGATGGGCAACCTGCCGTGTTGATATAGCCAGAGCAGCACTGTGAGAATGAAAAAGTACTTGTTTCTGATGTAATATAGATTCAGACTCTTTCATTTTCTATTGCCAGAATAGCTCTAATGAACATATGAATGCAACTTCAGCTGCCTCAGATTTAGATAGATAATAGTTTTAGTGTTAGTGAGCCTCAGGCAGACGTCCATAACATTTGGCAACCAGCAGGAGACACAGAAAAACAGAAACTTGATTTCTTCTGAGACATTTACATCTTTTCTCTGTGCTCTGGACTGGAAAACCGTCTAATATTAAGAAAAACACTTTATACTTACTTCTGGTAGCCCCAACTGTCACCATTTCTCTTCATTTAGTTTTACTGTTTCTGTTTTTAACCAAGAACAAATGTAGAAGTGAAACTGAAAGGACTTCAGTGTTCCCCACATGTTTTAAGAGAGGCAGGAGGGATATGAGTTTCTTTACCATCCCTAAGTGTAAAGTCCTGTTCTGTTTATGCTCTGTCCTTTGCCGCGGGGTTGGATCTACCTCTGTTTCACAAATTTTGAAAAGAAAAATAGCTTTTACCAAACTGAAAAGCAAATATTTAACTCTTGCCTTGAAGATTGTATGCAATAGAAATATCTATAAGTTAAAATTCCTGAAAGGCGGGCAATGCGGCAAGATCAAGATCCAGCACATACCATAGAATCATGGAATGGTTTGGGTTGGGAGGAATCTTAAAGACCATCTAGTTCCAGCCCCCCTGCCATGGGCAGGGATACCTGTCTAGAAAGGTTGCTCAAAGCCCCATCCAACCTGGCCTTGAACACTTTCAGAGACAGAGCATCCATAATTTCTCTGGGCAACCTGTTCCACCTGTTTACTACCCCCTGGGTAAATAATTTCTTCCTAATATCAAATCTAAATATACTCTTGTTCAGTTTGAAGCCATTCCTTCAGTCCCGTCGCACATGGCCTTGTAAAAAGTCCCTCTCCAGCTCTCTTGTAGCCCCCACTCACCTGCAATAGGAACCCATCAAAAAATGAGGCAGCTAGCCCAGGGTCCCTAGTTAAGCTGTGATGGACTTCTGTTGAGTGATTCTTCCACTTCTAGGATGTGATAAGAGGATCTTTTTCACATCTTGGGTTGTGGTAAGAGACTATTTTATTTTCTGTGCCTATACACTACAAACTAGTCCTAACACTGAGTCTGAAGAAATAGGAACATGAACTGTTAGAATGGAAAAAAAATGTCCCTCTAGTGCTCCTCTGGCCCACTGTGCAGTTGCAGTAAGCTCCATCAAATGTTTTGGAGATACTGATGGAGGAGGATACTAGTAAGCAGCAATTAATTTTGACAGCTGAGCCTCAGCAAAACAGCAGCTCCCAGTCAACAACATTTCAAATTTTCTGAACAGCTTTGCAGAGATCTTGCTCAGGAAGGCTGGGAGCTAAGGTGAATTGCAGATTCTGATCTTTCCCAGCCCCTTCCCCAGTTGTTTTTTTTGGTGTTTTTTTGTTTTGTTTTGTTTTTTTTTTTTTTGTTATTTTTGGGTTTTTTTTGGAGGTGTCTACTCCCAGTACTCCCAGTCAGCTGGCAGTTTTGGAGAAGGGAATGCCTCAGCATAATGCACAAGGAAATCTCTGTATTGGCGTTTCCTGCACCTTTTCTGAGAGTAAACAAAGGACTAATCTTCTGGACCACCAACCAGTGATTTCTGGAAACTAATATCAGGCAAATGGAAGCTCCACAGCTCAGCTGCGTTCAGATTCAGGACTGAATCATCACACAACACAGTATCTCTCAGTCCAACTGTTTGCCTGTTATAAAGGTTCAAATTCATTATTGAATATTGGCCTGGCTGAACTCCCATGCAATTGAAATTTCAATTCACTGCTCTCTTGTGACCATTCTCTGGTACAAAGCACACATGCACACATGCCCTTACACTGGCTCTTGCCTTACTCAAGGCTTGAAATATCTGATACTTGAATGTTGCATTTTTTCTTCCTCATCTAGTAGCTCTCATTCCACACAAACCAAATCCCCTTCCAAGCGCAACATTCTTTATTAGCTCATGATCTATTAAATAAGCTTTGCAAGTCATCACCAGTAGATCTCAGAGTCCCTGCAGTTACCAGTGTGATTTGTTCTCCTGTTCCAAGGGGAAGAGTGGGGAAGCTGGAAAGAAACAACCTGAACTTTCATGTTTCAGTGCTCAGTAGCAGATGTCTAGAACAGGTCCCATTCAGAATATGTCCCATTTAGAACACATCCCATAGAGAAATACTGTGACCAATGACAATCTGGAGTAAAAGCAATGTTCTCAGAATCACTGAGCCCACTTGAGAAAAAAACTAAGCATCTGTTATTTCGTGTGATAAAAGTACTTATTGGCAGTTTCCTCTAATCAGGGAGTGTATTATTCTTTAGATCAGTAGTATAACTGAGGTTAAGAGTCTTTTGATTAACCATTTTGCTAACATTTTTTGGGAAGACATGTTGGATAAAAATGCAGCAAGAAAACAAAAACAAGGAAGGAGCTTTAACAAAACAAAGTAACAAGCACCTGACTTTAATTATAGCTGGTGCCCTTGCTTTTCATGTATATGCATCCCAAGCCCCCAACACTGCACATGCTGATTTCCCCCCAATATTACATCTCCAGTTCTCAGTAATTTCATCTGGAGTTCCAGGTGCTTCTGAAAAGCCCAGCTGCCCCTCTCTGGCTGCCACTTCTGCTGGTGCTGAGGACCACAGAGAGGTGATGTGCTGCCCCCTCAGACATGAATACCCAACAGTGTTACAGTTCCAGCCTCCAACCAGAACTGCCACCTGTGAGAACGGGATGACTTGGGACAGAAAGTCCTTGGCAGGAGCTAAGCCTTAATGAGCTTAAAATGTATTGAGGAGCTTGGCAAATGCAAAGCCAGGCCACAGAATAAGTAGTTGCAGAAAGTTTCCAGTGCAAAATGTTTACAAGACAATTGTTTACATTATCTAGATGGTTGTAATTACAGGAGAGTTCAGACCAGTTGCTAAGGTTTTCTCAAGGGGCAATTCGTCACTCTGTGAATTTGCATATTTTCCACTGCTGTACTGAGGCAAATCAGCCATACTTATCAGAAGATTGACCTGGCAACCTCTGTTCTTGGCAGATTATAGTCTGAGTTTCATCATGACAATATCAAATGTATTAGCAAATGTTCCACTGCAGGGCTGCAGCAGCCAAACTTTGGGGAGATGACAGGGTTCCTTGTTCTAAATGAAAGAAATTTCAAGCACAGACAGAATGAAGAGGACATTTTTTTACAGTCTTTACTCATGACAGATGCAGTACTTGTCAACATCTTAAAAATATATTAATATTCTACTCTCTGCCACATGTTATATAGACTGTGCTTTTCGCTGTGCTGAGATTTACTAAACTGAATGGAAATAGATTCATTCCCAACAAAATTATTCATTTCAGATAGCTCATTTTATGGTATTTTATCAGCTGTGTTGTTTTGCTTGGTCATAGGAGGCATGGACATATCAACAGCTGAGATTAGCAGCCATTTTTATCTAAAAATCAAAACCAAAATATACATATAAAAGATACCAAATACTATCAATATGTAAGAAATTATGTACTACCTACTCTTACAGATTTCACAGGAGAAATAAGCGGGGATTTTTCAAATCAGTTTGTAAATGGCAGCATTTTTTAAGATTCTCATATCATTACACTTTACTCACATTTTCCCCCGGCTTCATATCTATTACCAGAGCAAAGGTTGCTTCCAGTAGAGAAAAGGGGATAATGGTCATAAATCACACTAAATGTAAATTGAAATAGATATCTAAATAAGTAAATTATATTTTTTCAGAAGAACCTGAAATTATACTCACCAAAGTAGAAAATCGTAACATGACAACTGACAGTATTCAAGTGCCATCTAGCCTGGTTAGATAGGTTGTCCTTGAGCCTGTGTATACTTGTGTTACGAAGTGAAATGCAAGCTGCACAAAGTAGAACATTTCGGATCTTTTAAGTTACTTTTGTTAATATTGAAGTTGAAATTTCTGGAAATTCAGAACAAGCCAACCCTAAGTTTTTAGATACATAAGGAAAAGAAAAATTAATGAGTGACAGACATATTTTCAGATATCCTTGTTTTATGAAATAGGTCAGAATCTGATATAATATAGTAGCTTACACATGTATATACATACAGACACAGATATATAAACACAGAATGTCTCCAATGAAAACCATATGGCAAACTTAGGCAGATTGTTTTCCATTGTTTTTCATGTGAAAACAAAATGATAAGTTTTTCTTTTCTTGACATCTATGCCTTTGCTTTACCATAAACCTAACCATTTAGGTCAGTTACTATTTTTCCTGGCCCATTTTTAAGCCCCTGTTACCTAGAAAATCAGGTGTCACCACCAGAATAGTTTCTTTACTGTGAAATTTAGGGAGAAGTGTTGATTCTTAGAGAAAACAACACCTGACCAGATTATCTTCTGCTGACAGCCTGCATCATGCAGAGGGGGATCTTTAGGATGTTGATGGCTGCTGACATCTTGGAGCACACACCAGCAGCCCATTTGTCTTGTGCAAGGGACAGAACTGAGGAGGGGGTCATATTGCACACATCATGTTTGTGATAAAGATATCCTCTCTGTAGAATGCAGCAGTTGTGAACTACTGCCCTCCAAATTCTTCACGTGTTCACACCATCTCCCACAGTACAGTTTTCACCAGGGTGTAGGACAGAGAGCTGGCCTGGAGCAAGAGCCACTTCTCCATACTCTTCTGCAGGGTCCAGCTGATCTTGCAGGAATTCCTGGCTGAGCCAGGCTTTTTCTCCTTCAGACCATCTGAGCACTGCCAAGACCCTGGCTCTTTTCCAGCCTGCCACATTGCTTACCAGAGTGCTCATGAAGCACACAGTAGAATGTCTCTCTTGTTGTCTTTTGCTGTGCCTCATATTTCACAGTGACTGATGTAAAGTAGGAGAGCTGCAAAACTTGATGAAGAACAGCAAGAAAGCCAAGGAGGACTCATTCATTTTTCTCAGTTGGGATAGATGCACCTAGATACTCACACTTAGCTGGACAGGGCAGAGAAAATATAACAAACGTTCATGAGCTGAGATAAGGACCAGGAGAGAACACGCACCAAATACTGTCATGGGCAAAACAGATTCAACTTGGTGATATTAATTGAATCTATTACTAAAAAAATAGAGCAGGATAATGAGAAGAAAAACAGACCTTAAAAACACTTTCCCCCTACCTCTCTCTCCTTCTCAGCTCTACCTCCTCCTCACTTGCAGTGCAGGCACATGGGGACTGGGGGTTATGATCAGTTTGTCACACAGCCGCTTCACAGTTCTCCAAGAACTTCTCCAAAGTGAGTCCACTCTTTGAGAAACCATTCTCCACAAACTGGTCCAATTTGGGTCACTCTTCCACAGGTTAGAGTCATTTGAGGACAGGCATGGATCCCCCACAGGGTCACAAGTCCTACCAGGAAACCTGCTCCAGTGTGGGCTCCTCTTTCCACAGGCCTGCATGCCCTGACAGGACCCTACTCCAGCACAGGCCTCCCATGGGTTCACAGCCTCCTCTAGGCATTGACCTGCTCCAGCATGGGCTGCAGGTGGATCTCTGCATCCCTGTGATCCTCCAGGGGCTACAGGGGCACAGCTGCTTCACCATGGTCTTCACCACAGGCTGCAAAGGAATTTCAGCTCCAGTACCTGAAACACCTTCTCCCCTTTCTTCTCCACTGACCTTGGGGTCTGAATAGCTGTTCCTCTCCCATATTCCAACTGCTCTTCACTGGCTGCAGTTACATCTGCCCAATAACCTTTTTTTTCACTTCTTTTTCTTAGAGCTGTTATCCCAGAGGCATTCCCACCATTTCTGATTGGCCCAACCTTGGCCAGCAGTGTGTCCATCTTGGAACCATCCAGCATTTTCTCTGCTGGACATGGAGGAAGCTTCTGGCAGCTTCTCACAGAAGCCACCCCTGTAGCCCCCCTGCTACCAAAGCTTGGCCATGCACACCCAAAACAACAAGTTGTAAATTCATTGTCCTTCTAGTCCGCTTGTACAGCAGCGAACACAACAAATGTCCACATTTGTAGATAGAGTAACTGCAGCCTAACTAATGGCAATTCCATCCAAATAAAAGTTTAGATGTTTTGCAGGTATGTCGATAGTAGAAAAAAGAATACTGATAGATCACATTAAGCTAAGAAATTATTCAATTTTCATAGAGCATGTCAAGGATGCTTTTTCCATTTCCACAAGGCATCCAGCTCTACTCATAAATGAAATTTGTTCTAGTGGTAGTCAAACTGCACGTGGTTGCAGTTCACTGTTCTCTGGTGAATGAATGCGATGGGGATGTCTCCACCTGCACAATACAGAAGTTCACTGGTATTTAACTCAACCCAAACCCAGCCCTTCACAGAATTCTCAATACCTGGTTAGGAATATGCACATAAGAATAATTTTTAACAAACACAGGTGAGCCACAAAGCTTGAGCAAGGATCCCTTTGTATTGACAAAGCTAAATCTACCTGCCACTAGGACAGAGAAGGGGTTATCCATGTAGTTCTGTTGGTTAATCCATGCCAACAAACAATTTGAAACCTGGTAACAGCCCAAGGCTAAAGGGCACAGTTTATTTTTGAACGTATTTCCACTGAACATGATATAAAGAATTATTCTTCCTGCCTAATGTCACCCAAATTAAAGGAAGGGTATTTTGTCCCTTTATTTAAACCATGAATAAATACAGAATAATAATAAAATCATACATAACTCAAGAGCTGCAAAAGGCATTTCAATAAGATTCTAGTGGCTCCTCCCCCTCTCCTTTCTTGAGTCACTGTCACCTGCCTGAAAACTACATCGGGAAAAAGGATAGAAGTGTAGCCTCCTGAAAGAGCTTGTTTTGCTGAAGTTGGCATGGGACTACTGGGCAAGAGTTCAATCCCAGGCATCAGTTTAGGATTACGTAAGGTCAATTCTCTTCATTGTTTCTGCTGATCTTTAAGCTGTTAGAAAAGAGTCAGTGTGACTTGATTCCTTTGAATGCAAAATAGCACAATGGTTCCATGATGGAAATGGTTGTGCTGATTAGGAAAGCAGTTTTCTATCACGAAAGCAAACATGTGGCCATACTTCCATGCAAGCATGGAGTGCCATGTGATCACTTTTTCTTCTTATGTAGCCAAAAAAATAGCTTCAACTCTTGCTTGACATGAAGGATTTTATGTATGATGTGGACTCCAGAGCTGTTTGAAGACCAGGGTTTTGGGAAAGTCATCGAAAGCTGTCCATCTGGATTTTGCCTTGACGATGACTGACATTTTAAAAGAATTCTATTAATTTTTGTCTTTTCACCAACTCATACAGGCAAATCATCTTTTCCTCCTAGAAGTAGAACCAGATTGCCTTCAATTAGTAAAATCTAACTAGGCAAGCACAGTAAATGGTTTTGGGAGCGTCGGTACAGGGGAATCAAGGATCCATCTCAGTTCCTGTTCCTAATGGCATGCTTTCCATCATCTGTAAATCACAACACTTCATGGAGTGATACTCACTTGCTGTGCTGAAGGAAGTGAAGCACATTGTTTGGTATCTTGTACCAAAAGGAGGTGAGAAGCATGTAAAGGGTGTGGATGGTATTAATGTATGGATGCCATATTTCAGCAGGAGCCATGGCAGCTGATGAAGGGCAGGTCTTAGAGCTCTCATCTTTGCTGCCTTATTAAATCTGTGCAGGTGCCCAAAATTGGGTTTTAGTTGAGGTCATCCTGATGCTTACTCCTCCTTTCTGATCTGTCTTCTGCTGTAATGACCCTAAGTCTCTTTCTCATCTCCCATTATTTATGAAATTTGCAGAAAGTTAAGTATCTTTGTAGCATACCCGCAGTCCAGACAAGACAGCTTCAAGTCAGACAGTGATCACAAATAATGTTGATGGTGATTAGTCAAGGGGCATACAGTTATAGAGAGCACTCATGTAGGCTTGTATTTCTCCATGAAGCCAAGCTAAGACTGAAAAATACAAAGTGGTTCAGGCTGTTCACACTGGCTTTTTCTTTTTTTTTTTTTTTTTTTTTTTGTTATATAGCTGCCTAACATCATTTTCTGCTAAGTTAAAACACTGATCAATTGAAAATGAAATATTTAAGTTTTTCTTTTGGGAGATATTTTAATCTGAGTAAAATCAGATCTGTTTCAAAACCAGAAGCTGAAATTCTTGGAAAATGTATCCACAAATATTTCAATTTTTTTTTGTGTAACACAACTCTTTGACTTCAGCTGATTGATTCAAATGCAAACTGCTTGCTTTCTTGAAACCATTTACTGATTTAGATCCAACTTCACAAATAGTTTCCATTCTCCCTGAATGCACTTTCTGGCAAAACAATTCCTTGCAGCTCCAAACATTTCAGTGTCATCACTCTCAAAAAAGCAAAGTGTATGAGGACATAACATAAATGGTAGCTAAACACAAAGAAGGAACAAAGCTGAATAAAATTGTGGAGGAGGTAAGGAATCTTGAATTAATTTTATTCTAAATTCATTCAGATTGGAAAACTTAGGAAGGGTGATTCTTATGTGCCTTCACGAGTGGAACAATGATTTCTTTGAGGTCTGAGAGAGGCTTTTCCTCCCTGCTTTTGCCACAGTTGTATTCTGCCCAGAAATAACTGGCATTGAGAAATTCCCATGTGTTTCATTTCTGACAGCAACCACAGAGACTTTAACTTCTGTCTCCTTGTGTCCTGCTGCAGCTGATGAAGCTTGGTGGTGCCAGCAGAGCATCAGGAGCTTCTCACTGGTCCCACGCAGCCAGTGCAGCAGGCCACAGGGAAAGCTCGGTACTGCAGGCACTGAGGATGCACTGGGGGAGGTGATCCTGCTACCCTGCAGGCGCACCCCCAACTTTCCCAGATGTATGTGGTGGTGTGCCAGGGGACAATGGGCCACTTCAGGGCTGAAACTCAGAAACTGGTAAGGAGGAAAGTCCTCGCAGGGGATGCAAGAACCACAGTGAGTGCCCGAGTTTTGGGGGAGGGATTACAGCAATGCAAGTTTTATCTCTCTTAGTCACGCTCGCACAGACAGTTCAACATCTCTGAGAACCTGCTAGACCCAAAGATCAGCTGAAGCATGCAAATCTTCTCCATGTGACTGCTGTTTGGCAAACCTTCCTTCAATTCAATTATAAATTACAGTGCAGGAGCAGGAAATGAAAAAACAAGCTCCAACCTATTTAGCAAAGAGCCAAGTCTGGTCCTTACATAATAACCACGACTTGTTTTTGGAAAATACTTGAAAGCAAAGGTTGGAAAAATCAAAGACCACGGAACAGCAGGAGTACACTTTATTTTGCCCTGTTCACTCTAATATGCAGCTTTCTGACCAAATATTGCTAGAACTGGCTCTTGTTGGCATCAACAGGTAATTAACTGACGAGTATACGCACTTATGAGATGAATTTCTAATCCTTAAAAAAAATAGCACTATTGCCTTGCTCCCAAACAAAGGGTGAGAGAGGTTTAGAGAAAGTGCAGTGCACTCATTAACTAAGAGGATTAGAAATCCTAAGGTACAGACAAGCTTGAATAACACTTTTTTTCACAATATTTGATTTGATAAGCCATGTCAACTAGAAAAACAACCTGAATCATAACCAAGCACTACACTAAGAAAAATAATGGGGTTTTCGTAAAAGTATAGGAGTAAAAAGTTCAGCAGACATTGATAAAGAATGTTTGGGAACCAAGAGTAAAAGTTGCTGAAAACTTTCTGTTAGAAAACTACTGTGTTAGGAAGCAGTGATTTAAGGAAATCAAAACATTTCACAGGAATGTAAATAACTGTTGGACCCTTTCTCTAAGATTTCATAAACATACTTGTGCAGCATCTGATGGACTTGTGTACGAACAACGAATCAAAATGAAACATTCTGACAAAGCAATTTTGCAAGGCACTTTTGATGTTCTGTGGGCCATATTTTGCCATACTTGGGCTAAAATATAAAATCTGAAATGTTCATGTTTTTCACAGAATGAGCATAATCCTTTGCAAACCAATAGATAGATGAGTAGGTTTGTTAGCAGTCACCGCCACCCCAAATACTCATTAGAGACTCTTGAAAAATTGTTTACAGAGATGGAGAGGCACTGAAGAGAGTTTCAAATTTTCAGTTTACCATGGCAAATGGGGAAATTTTTTCAACATGAGGGTGGTGAGGCACTTGGAAGTGTTCAAGGATGGGGCTTTGAGCAACATAGTCTAGTGGCAGGGGTTTTGGAATAGATGATCTTTAAGGTCTCTTCCAAGCCAAACCATTGCACGATTCATGATGTCCTAATCAACTGCAGAAAGAATACCCATGATCATATGGACAAACAACCAACAAGAAACAGCACAAAACAAAAATACCACAAATGTTACACTATCAGCACATCAGATCACCAGATTATGCAGACAAACAGTCTCTAAGGTAGGCCATATAATATCATTCCTGTGGTTCCAGAGCAATTAAGAACAGTTATTGGAATTATGTTGTGCTGAGACTACAACTAATTTTACATGTCCTCCTTTGATTGTACTTTTCCAGGTCATTAGAATGGCTGAATTAAATGACAATGTGACAGTTGTGTCCAAATTTCCGTGTAGTTTATACAGATAAGAAATTTCATCTTCAAGGTGATGCATGACAGCCTCTTGGGAAACTGCATGCAAAATTCAGATATCTACTACTGGATATGCAGCAGGCAGAAAATGTAACTTTTTCTTTTTCTTTTTTATTATATTCCCATGGCAAGTTTTCTACTATTAAATTGCACACATTTAATGTAATTGTCATGTATTGCTGTGACATGATATCTGCTCTCATCTCTTAGCCATAGCCTCAGAGGATCAGTTCTGCTCCATTTAGGAGCAAAATCTGGATTGTACATGGGGTTTTGCTGATAGCACAGTCAGTGACACAATCAAAAGATTTTGGAGTGAGCTCTGCATTGAAGTTCTTTAGCCTACAAAACAACTGAAAAGCAGTCACGGTAGCAGACAGTTCAGACAGGCTGGTTTATCAGGCTCCTAAGATGATTAGCCATGCATCTGTGGCCTTCCTGTGTCTCCCTCTCCAGCAGTGTAGACATAGCTTACTATGTCAGAGGGAATTCAGAAGTACAGCAATCGCAAAATAGCATAAAAAAATGCTGACTTAAAGCCATGCTTGACAGGTTTCAGTTCTGTTGAGACAATATTTATCTCCATTACACCCTTTGCAAATAAGCTGTTTGTCTTAAACAATGCTTAATCCTTTTCCAGTGTATCTGGGGTGGGCACTTCCTTACATAAGTAAATGTAGTACCAGTGTGTGCAGGAGAGCCTTTCCAGGGTGTTACTGATATGTGTCTCGTTAGCCTGTAATTCTGTTACAGGCATCTCATTAGCCTGTAATTCTGTTTGGTAGGAGGGGATCAGTGAATTAAAGCTTCCTCTTTTGTTCTTAGTCCACTGCAATGCAAACCCAACATAAGCACAGTCTGGGAAAACCAGGATAAGCCAGAATGTCAGCAAAACCACACTTGCTTTTTCAGAGGGCCTCAGAAACATAGTTGTTTAGGGCTTTTGCTATGAAGGAGATGATACAGAAAGATGATACAGGCTTGCCTGTGGACAGCCTCCTGCTTTTCTACACAGCAGGTAGCTTTGTTCCCTGCCAGAGCACATGGCCTGTCAGAAACACGGATACTTGTTTTTTTAAAAAATCATGCCATACATACAGTTCTGTAGTGAGTGAGTGCATTTAGAGGCATCTTCCTAGTCACCTGACAATATTTGCCCCTAAGGTTCTGAATCAAATTATTCTCTACTCTAGAACTCACTGAAAGCAGCACAAAACCAAGACGTAATGCAGGCCTTTGTGTTACAGCAGTTATAATCAAACTATTGTTCATGCTGTAATTGAGTTCCTGGAAAAGGAGATTTGAAAAAGAGGGTTAAGAGTAGGTTTATATAACGTAAGTATATACCTAATCTGTCTGGGAAAATTCTTAATGTACTTTACACACTTTTGAAGCTGTCTGGGCACTTAATGTCAGAGCAACAGACAGAGTATGGAGGTATGTAATTAATGTTTCCATTTATAAAAAAACACAGAAAATTTTGTATTTAAAACTGTCTGTTTCTATGCTAAATCTATGTACAAAGGTACAATGTATGTTGTGTGTCTGTGTATTAACACAACAGCTAATAAAACAATATTGGTTAGTAATGAAGTTGCCACTTGCCAGAACATCACTGTAAAAATTTCAAGGCCAAGCTTCAAGAGCTCTGCCTGGCCCTTCTACCAAGAATATGAAAAGAAATGGGCATTGACCACTTCTACACCACCAAGAACTTGCTTTTCAGCTGACATTAAGCCACAGAAACAGTAGGACTACAATAACCAGCTGAGATGCTACTTTCTGACACTCTCCTAGTGGCTCCAGCTTTATGTTGTTTGACCCAGCTGACTGTTGGTGGTATCACTCTCGGTCTCTGACAAATGGCTTCTTCAAAACGGCCTTCAAGGCAGTCAGCAAGGAGAGGAGTTTTCTAAAGTCTCCTAGGACTTATTTTCACTGACATTTGCTCAATTAACTGCCACTTAAAACCAACTAATAGGAAAGTCTGGAAAACCAGCCGCTTCCTAAAATGCATCCCTGCTTGTCCATCACTTGCTGGGCAAAGGTGGTGATACTAAGCTAGTGTGATTGGTAAAAAGTGGGCTATGGCACTCATTCAGCCATACTTCTTTATAAACATCACAGCTGTCCTGGGAAGGAGTTTGTTAATCTGTTGGTGTGCAAGGTATACTCTGAAAATATTTGGAGGCTGGATCATGACCAGAGGATGTGGTGGAGCAATATACAGGGTGGGATTCAGCTGAGCAGGAACTGTAGTGTAGAGTTGCAATTCCCACATGAACTGGTGGTAACTACCAGATCATCATAGATGTTTTGAATATCTAAGCCTCTTGCCTCTGGCTTTCTGTTAGGATTGAGTGTTACATAGTCTTCAACTTTTCCCAAAATGCATGGGAGCACAGCTATCTTTGAGGCTGCAGTCATCTTCCAAGCATGATGTGAATTCTCCCAAGCATTCAAATGCTATGATAAGGTGACATCGTAGTCAAAGTTCAAGCTCATGATCTTTTTTCCTTAGAAAACCAGACTAGCAAGCCTGTTAAGGAGCTTAGGTACTTTCAGGATTTGACAGGAAGTGAGCAGTTATATTTTACTTAAATATTTATCCAAGTACTTCATTTTATTATGTGTACTTGACTACTAAGTAAGTCCCTTCTTCAATCATATTTGTGAATTTCTTTGTTGTTTTTTATCCATTGCAGTAATGTGCAAATTCATGAGACAAAGCCTGGCCCACTGAGGAACATCAGACAAGCTTCTGCTTACTGCGAGGTAAACCTTTTATCTCACCCAACTGCTGAGCCAGGAGGGCTGGAGCAGAATGGTGGTGGAGTGCAGAGGGGGAAATGGCTGAAGAAAGTGCAGGGGACACAAAAACCCCTCCTCTTGTGCTCCTTCAGTGAGAAGAAAGCCAGCTGAGAGTGGACTTTTCTTCTTCCTCACAAGCTTCAGAGTAAAGAATAATTTAGTATACACTTTGGAAACACTCCCTTTTCCCATTTCTTCCCCTCCATCCAAGTTTTGGCTGTTCCCAACATTCTGAGGTCTGACCTGAGAGTTCAGGGGGAGTTTCAGGACACTGCAGCAACAGCTTTCTGTGTCACAGCAGATCCAGAATAGCATAAAAATTCCTGCAAAATGTGAAGTTGAATGTTGAGCCAGTCCAAGATGATAAAGAAGGCACTGATGTGCTGTCTGCTTTTTAGTTCTGTTCAGCTATTATTTCAGTCTAATTCATTGTGCAAGAGGAGAGACTGTGGCAACAATTTATGTTTCATACAGCTCGCCGTTGCAGAAACAGTCCCCATGTAATTTTATATTCTCAGAACATCTGGATGAGTTGCAAGTGAAATCAATCATTTTGAAAAATCACTACAATTGTCATTATTTTGCAGTAATTTTTCAATCATCCAGTTAGCATAACAAGTAAAAAGTAACAGACTTTCAGTGAACCGGCCAGTCTTCTTGCTTGGTTTTTATCCAGTTGTTTTACGAATCTCCTAAAAGTTTCAAGCAGCTCCTGAAACATCTGGATTACTATTCCCATAGCACCATAAAATCTGACATTATTATGCTTTCATGGAGAAAAGTGACTGTCCTGGGCTGAAAGAGTCCCAGATTAGGCATGACCCAGGTGTCAGCCCCTGTGGACACGCCAGAACTGAGCCTGGGCTCTGTGCAAGGCTTCTCAGGCATTTTCCCAGTGGAGAACAGCGTTGTGTAAAATGTCACTATACATTTGGCACACAGGAGGAGAAAACAAACAGATGCAAACGTTCAAAAAGGAAGTCAAAGTGTAACAAACGAAGTCGCAGTAGTCTAAGTAGGGAAGATAAGCACTGGCTCCTCTTCAACTGCTTGTCAACAGGACTGCTCATATCTCCAACACTTGGCTTGGGGAGCAGTATTTCCCTTTGCAGTATCTGTCCCCCATGCATGTGCAGCTTCCCACACGTGCTGGGCACATTGCTCCTTCTCCCTGGCTTGAGGACATGCTCCATTTGCTTGGCTCCTTCTGAAATCCTCCTGCTGGCCCTTTTCTTTTTTCCTATGTGTCTCTGCCCTTATAGTTACTTCTTTCGACTCGTTTGTGAGTTAAAAACAGAAATTTATTATTTCTGCCACGCAATCCTGTCTCTTCTAGTTTCTGCAGGTTAAGGCCTCTCCACCCACTTCTGCCACAGTCCTCCACCTTCCCCCATCTTTCCTTGCTTCCCTCAAACTGTGGAGACAAGACAGTCAGATTATAATTCTTACTTTCAACTGGGTTTAAACTGTTTGCACATCTTTCTTGGACCAATAGCTTATGTATTTATACATTAACTCAAGCTCAGTGATGACATTAATTAGGCTGTTGTGCACTCTCTAGCTTCTTCCACGCCCCCAGGTTTCCAGTCTCTGAGTCTGGGAGAGGGTGAGACTTTCTGGAGGAGGAGACTCTCTGGAGTCTCAAGGGCTGGTGATAGGTGCTCATGTTGTGTGTTTTTATTGATGTGCTCAGCCTCTCATTCTGATGCTTGCAGCCCTCTCACAGTGCCAGTATCCCAGCATGACTGCAGGGGGGCCAAGGCAGCTCCAACAACAGGCACAGCTCCCATAAAGGGGAGAACAGGAGGGAACTGCCTCTTCTCAGTGAGAGGATGCTTCCATGCCAGACCCTCTAGATCAGGGAGTGCATCCTGGTTCACACCCTGGGGCCGGGGGGAGACAGAGGCTTTCCCCACTGTTGTGATTTCCCAGTGGCTCTGAAGCCACTGGAAAGAAGGTGCAGTGCTACCCGCGGGTGGGGGAGGCAGATACAAGTTGGCTCCTGGTGCTCAGCTGAGTTGTAGCAGAGATAATGGAGAGGGTTTTAAAGCTTAGGCTGCTCTCTGAGTTGGAAAGGTAACCATTCAAGTAAGTGGTTGGATGTATAACAGATGCTCCTGCCCCACATGGCAGCAGTTTCCTCGAGGGCTTCATGTAGCTCTGGAGGTATGCAAAAGAGAAAGGCAGCAGATCGGCATGTTATTTGCTTACCTTTTTCCCCCTTTTCACCTTGTCTATTTCCTTTTTAACATTTTATGATCAAGTAACTAATGTTGACTGAGTTGCAGTGGATTCTTTAGCTGCAGTTTGCTTGCTTTATTGAAAGAGCCCTATTTAGTCTCAAGGCTGAGCCAGAGCAATGCTCTAACAATGTCTCCAGAGATGAGGATGCATGTGGTTTTATTTAGCCTCTAATACTACTTCTCATATATTGTTCGGTGCATCAGGTATGGTAACTAAAATGTGTATTTATTAGTCTATCTGAACAGTAGAGCAACCTGGAAAACAACTGTATTTTCTTGTATGTGACAACTACTTCTGAAAGCAATAAAAATCACATATTGATAAGAAGTAGGAAGAGCAGATAACATTTTTAATGATATTTCAGAAGTCTCACAGGCACCCTGCCCTGCAGAGGTAGTGACTTGCATCAGGGGCTCATTAGGGGAGGATCTATTCAGAGCAGCACCTCCACAGAGCTGTGTACCAGCCACTTCTTCTGGCAGATTAAGAAGTTATTTCAACTTTAATAACCAACAGATTAAAAAAAAATGCAGAATTGTGGAACAAAGACCCATGTCACTATAGGTAGGCAGTAAAAACCTCAGTGGTTTCTGATCTCTTTTCTCCCCTTCCTTCTTCCATTGTCTTTTTCTGTTTCTGAATATTGCCTGTCTTGAGGTTATGAAAATATTTGTTATTCCAGACATAGTGTTTCCTCCTCCAAAATGGGGTTCATGCAGTCTTTTGTTTTTCAGTTTATATTATCTTAGAAACGTATTTCTCATGAGAGTAGAGAAGGACTTATGATACTACAAAGAGGCTTAAGAAAAATAGCAGCTATTTCCAAACAAGCAGCAAATTATAATGGTTGTGCTAGATTGAAGAATTTCTTTCATATTTCATTAAACACCACAGGACTGAATCAGCTGGGTCAACTCAAGTGGCTCTTCTCAGAAAAGGTAAGTGGCCACTTATCTCCCATTACCACATAAAGTGTTTCTCAAATGTATCTGAAAGTTATAAATAAAGACAAAAGACAATGAAGAGTTTTCTTCTTTTTTTTTTTTCCTGCAGATGAGACAAAGTTGAAATTGTTAGTGCTGTAAAACAAACCAAAAGTGAGAGTCAAAAATAAAAATGGCTTTCAAGAAAAATTAAAGCTTTTGTGCAAATTCCTACAATATTTTCCAGATGCAGCATCCAGCCAATCTGTCAAATAGCTGATATAATGGAGCTTCGGTCTTTCTGTTTCTAGAGAATATTTCCCCCCTTGGAGACCTTCTGACTGTTCCTCTAGTTTTTACTGTTTCTAGATTTCCTTTATCCCTTTTGCCAAAGGCACGTTTCCAATCGCATTCCCTCAAGAGACAGATTCCAAAACCTCTTCTCTCACTTGTCAAGACAATGGTCTCTTTTCCTTTCAAAAGGTGTCTCCTGTACAACTGGTCCTAACAATCTCACAGGGGTCATTTCTCACCACAGAGATTTAGGGTAGATGCAGGGTAGTATTTAGCCTTGTCAGCGATCTTGCAGTGTTGCATAGTAAGTAGTGCTCAGAATAAGTGGGTGTCTCTTGTAGAACATCAAGCCAGCCATCATCATTTGTACTCATTCTGTAGGTATGACCACCAAGCACAAAGATCACATCTTTGATCAGATCTTTGTTTATGTGAGGATTATTCTAAGGAAGAACAAGGTGTTATTTACTTAATGATGTCAAAATGTTTTTGCCCTTGACTCCCACTGCTGGAGCATTTCAAAGTGGAAAACAACTCCTTTGCGGACACTGGACAGAGTCTAGAATGTCAAGTTATACCTTCAAAGTAAATTTGGCAAGGGACTAAAGCAGAAAGCTCAGTGGAGAAGACTAAGGCAAGCTGTTTGGTAAAAGTGTCTGTAGATTAGATCACTGCTCTACTTCCACTTGGGGTGCAAGTGGCAGTGAATTGATCACTCACAAGGGCATCTGTCTGTTACTAACACAGTCACTTGGATCACAGAATTACGGAATCATAGAATATCTCGAGCTGGAAGGAACGGAAAAGGAGCAAGGTTGGTGAGTCCAACCTTCAGCCCCACACCACACCATCCCCAAGAGTCACACCATGTGCCTGAGAACACTGTCCAAATGCTTCTTGGGCTCTGGCAGGCTTGGTGCTGTCACCACTTCCCTGGGGAGCCTGTTCCAGTGCCCAAGCAACCTCTGGGTGAAGAACGTTTTTCTAATATCCAACCTAAACCTCCCCTAACACAACTTCAGGCCATTTCCTCAGGCCCCGTCACTGGCCACCTCAGAGAAGAGATCAGTGCCTGCCCCTCCTCTTCTCCTCACGAGGAAGTTGTAACTGCAATGAGGTCTCCCCTCAGTTTCCTTTTCTCCAGGCTGAACAGACCAAGTGACCTCAGCTGCTCCTCATACAGCTTCCCCTCCAGGTCCTTTACTGTCTTTGTTGCCCTCCTTTGGAGGCTCTTTAATAGCTTAATACCTTTCTTATATTGCTCTTTCAGAAGCAAAAGATGAGAGGTCGGAAGAGGTCATAGTAGCTCTTTATGGTTTTATTTTTCTCCATGTTTCCTTCTCCTGAGGAGGATAACAAGCAGTTTTAACGAGCCCTGAAGCTTTACAATCACTTAGATTTCCCAACATCTTAATTGCTTTCTGTGGTATGTATCCGTGAGAGCGTGATAAGGGTAAAATTCAATCTGAAATCCCATAAGTGTTTACAGATGTAGGAATCTGATCGCGATGCAGGACACAGCTGTGCCCTTTCCGCTGGGTTCTGCCAACACCGTAAGCCAAACACCCTGAGTTTTGGAGAGATCGTAATCAGTCAAGATCTGCATCAAAATGTGCAGCTCAGATCCACTTTTGGTCTAAAATATGACAGGCCACATGCCAGAGGACACATACCTAATTACCAGGCTGTGTTGATTATTCTTTCTTCTGTACTTTTCTCAGTAATTTTAGAATAAATTATATCTTTGGCAAATTACACAAGGAGATGATTATACACTTAATTAGATGTTTACCTCTCATTTTCTTCATGCAATAGTATCTAGTACAGTTTACAGGAACTCAGAATAATTTTTCTGTATGGTCACATTTTCCCAGGGTTAGATTTCAAAAAAACCCAAACCAAAACAGCAAAACCAACAGTAAGGCTTTTGGTTAGGGGAATATTTACACCATATTCAGCTTTTTTTCTTCCTTTAATATGAAAATGAATAGTATCAAGGGATGGTGTCTCAGCTACTTGCAATCCATTGGAAAATGCATATTTGAAAGGAAAATACATAATTTATTAAATGTGTTGCTTAAAGTGAGAAACTTGAAATTGAGTTTAGTAAGCCTGGGGATTTGAGGTTATACTTGGCATTGGCTACTCAGTCTGCTGAATTATTCAATGCTAAGTCTGCCAGTGGGAATAACAAGAGAACAGACATAGATTTCAAAATATGTTTTCATTTGATTGGGAAGAAAAGGTTTAAAAATTAAATAGCTACACTCAAAAAAAGATTTATTCCCTCCTCATTGAACAACTGTTGATGGATGACTGTAGTTCTGCCTATGAAAGGAGTACCCGCGCATATTCACTCAGTGGCACTTAAATAAGAATAAGAGACTTACTGTCCATTAAACTGGCACAAATGTTAAATGTAATTAGAAATTGCTTCCCTTTGAAACCATTTTTTTTTAAACTAACTAAAAAGTACATATATATTAGAAGATAAGGACAAAAGGTGGTCACAATGCTGAGGTCTTTTACAACTGTTTGAAAAAATCAGTTTTAAACAAAACCCCTCTGTAAGGATTGCCCTTTTGTCACAAGATTGGTTCCTTGTGATAGAAAAACGCTCTGACTCCCGTCAGAAATTGGAAGAGTTGTGCAAATACTGGTCATTTTTCTTTAGTTTTAAATGTTATCAGAGAAAAGTCTGCTTTAATCGAAGCTACATCTGGCTTTTTGTTTTTTAGGTATCAGATGACCTAGAGTCTGAAAAATTTCTTACATATATAAAGAAAAACAATTTCTTGGCAGCACATATCTTCAACCACCACAAAGAAAGCATTGTTTCAGGAACTGAAGCAAAACCCCCCATTTTATCAAATTCTACTTTTTTTCATCATTAATAAGGGGTAACTCCCCTTGATAACAGCAGGCCCTTTTTCTCCTCATCTCAAGGTTGTGTAAGACCTCAGGAGATAGGAGAGATCGAAGTCACTGAGAGCACAGTCCATCTTACCTAAATCGAGTCACACTGTTTGGGTGGAACCAGAAATTGCTAGCAGGGAACAAAAACATCCATCTGAATCTTGAAGCCTTTCATTCCTGTCAATCCCATTTTTCCCACACTGTACAATATTCTACCCACTGCTCTCCTGTGCCCTACAACCAACACTTCAAATAGTCTCACTGAGAAGAACTGAAGACAGAATCTCTGCCCATGCTTTCAGTCTCACACCTCTGGTTCTGCACTTGCTCAGCAAAATGTAAACCCCCACAAGTGAACTACTGCTTTTGACATTTCATTTAATATGTCATAAATTTGTACTAAAATTGATTGGTATGCATCAGGTTACCACTAATCTTTCAGTAATATACTATTTTACTATATATACTTATATATATAGTAATATAGTAATAGTGATATACTTATTAGTAATAGTAATATACTATTTTATCTATTCTTTATCGTGTTTTGGTAAAATGGTTAATGCTTTTTGTATTTTCTTTGATTAATTTTATCAATGAGGGAAACAACTGTCAGGCCTAGAAACAGCACCTCTGCAGATTAAAAGGCTGTGGAAAATTTCTAGGTTTGTCCAAGGAAACACATTCTAGATGACAAAGAAAACACTGGAATGATTTGAAGAAAACACAGAAATATCCATTTAATTAGCATGTAAAAGTCCCTTGGAAGAAAATGTTCTGCATTTTTAATACAAGCAAACACAAGCTAGCTTTTCTCATGTTCAAGTAGTTCATGAAACAGTGACTAATAAACTGCAAAGCTTCCTGAATATCATTCTATTTAGCAATATAAAGCAAATATTTCAGCTTGATGACAATAGATCAGAAGTATGGAACAACAAATACAAATTGGAATTATTTTTCGCCATAGGACTTGAGAAATATCCCCAAGCTGACTAATAACTCTGGTTGCTTCTTCTCTGTCTCACTCTTGTCCAGTCTGTGAAGGGCTCTTAAACAGGCAAATGCAAACAAGAAATAAGAAATTGGAAATATGTGGCTGTACACAGAAAAGTGGACATCCAAAAATTTTACAAAAAAAAAAAAAAAAAAAAAAGAAAGGAAAGCGAAGTATAAATTACAGCCTGTTCTAGGGCTATTAAATTTATCTGGAGCTCCTCCATCAGCCTCAATGACCTCTGGATCACACCCACTGCTGCTTCAGTGAAGAGCAGAGTTCTCATCTCTTGCAGAAACTGTCCATTCAAGCCAAAAGCCAGTCTCTGTGCTGAAGGCCCCCCACCCCAGGCGGGGCTGAATTCAGACTACACTTCAGTCAGGGCACCTGAGCTGAAATCCAGCCTATTTGGCAAACACAGAACATTGTTTATTGAAGCAGATATCCCACTTAAAATGCAAGCATCATGTGGATGGACTCTGTCCAACTCTCTCTTGAGTCCAGCGGACTGGAATCATTGATCTATCTATGGCTGCTGCTCTGTGACAGTCTGGCAGTACGAAGCAGTCGTGAATTTAAGGGACCACTTGAAATGTATTTGACCCAGGTATAAATGGCCACAAAGGGGAAAGGGCAGGGTAGCATGATCTACTTAGCACAGTGTTTTAAGGTAGGGTCATGACCTTTAAAGCTTTTCTGTAGGTGGAGCCCCTTGCAGCAGTGAGAACAAGGGACTGGACACTGGACGACAGCTTGGATATGTCATAGGAATTTTTCCAGTGTGTTTCCTGCTCTATAAGTGAAATAATTCACTTGGATTTCCCCAGCTCCTTTGCAACTCTATAAAATGTGAAACTGATACAGAGACATAGTGCTTATGGGCAAGATGAAAACAGAGTGATGTACTTGTGTAGCCCTCTCCAAATACAAAAAATTAGTGGAGTGGTTTGGTGGCTTTTTTTTTTTTTTCTTTTTAAGTAAAACAGCTCTTGAAAAATTCTGATAAGTTAGAAATTACTTGAACCTTTCCCAATTCAAAGCAACTCTTAAAAGATGTAATCTTTTTAGCAGGAACCTTTTCTAAGCAATCCCTAAAATTGTCTGAAATACTTTTTTATTCTTTATTTCTTTAAGTGACTCTACTCAAACTTGAAACAAATTTAGCCTGCTATTCTGAACAATCTGTATGTTCTTTTACTGTGTAATGAAGTAACCCCTTGGGCTTAACAAGAACTGAATGGACTTACATGAAAAATAATATGAGCTGTTCCAGTCACCTCAGCTTAACTGCAAAAAAGGTGAGGGTTTTTTTTTTGTAAGTATTCATCCATTTGAAAACATAGTTCAGTAGGTAAATGTGTACATGAATCCTCATATAAAATCATTCTCCACAACTCCTGTAATAAACAAATTTCCAGTAATTTCCCTACACAACTCTCCATGCTGTTTTCATCTTCTTCCCACAGCCCTGGAAATCATGCCAGTTCCATTTGTAGCTGGTTCTTACTTGTGTGCAGGAATCTCAGCACTCCAGTAGGCCACATTTCTTCTTGCTGACAGTTATACACCTCCCAGCACAAACCACAAGATCAAAGCAGACTTCTATCTGCTGTGCAACAACTCAACAATTTTGGAACAATTGGAAAACCTAGAGTTTTTCAGAGGTCATTCACCTCTCTCTTTTTGTTGCATCACCGCACTTGCTGGTTACAGGTAAGATAGGTTGTGGTCTTTCCATAATTTGGTCTCTTCATATATCAATTTGCATGTTTTAGCTCCACATTTTTAATTATTTGAAATGTTAGCATATTTAGTTTTGGTAAGATTAGCCATAGATGACTCTGTTTTGCTTGCCCTTCAACAAAGACAGTACAAACAGAATATATACATGCATAAGTATATGTGCACATTTATATTTGCATACATTTTCTGTCAGGAGCTAGATTTCCCTCTTCTGTGTGTTGATTTTCTTTCTGTGTCTCTGTCTCTGTCTCTCTCACACACAGGGGTTCAATCCCCATATGGGCCATTCACTTAAGAGTGGGACTTGTTCATCGCTGTGGCTCCTGTCCAACTCAGAATGTACTGTGATTCTGTGATTCTTTAGACTGTAATTCATCAATATTTGGAGGAGCCTTAAGTTTGTTGTCCTTCTACTTGGGCTACCTTTAACTATCCACTCTCCATTGCATTCATGAAATGTAAACAACAACTTTTACACTAAAAGTAATAAATACAGGATATAACATACAAACTAATGCTGGAAGGTGCAGTTGAATTTCTTTTTAAATGAGTTTTATTTAAAAAACAGTTATACTCTCCTCAGACACCCCTTCACGTCGGTAACTTTACTAGATATTTAAGGTACGACATAACTCATTGAATACATTAAAGAAGACAAGTTCTAGGTAGTTTTTCTGACAGCTGCTTTTTTTCTCCTCATAAACGTGCTGTAGGAACACCATTCACGATCCACGCGTGCCCAGCCACGTGCCTCTGGTCCGCAGTGATTGTTCTCCCAGCGCTCCTGGTATTGTGCGGCTCCCCATAGCTCAGCCGCAGGCTTGCGCTGGAGGACGGCAGCACACGGCGCGGAGCACAGGGCTGTCGGAGCAGCTCCTGCGGCAGCGGGGTGCCTGGCCCCGAGCCGCCGTGCCTCCGAGCCGCGGCGGCGCCGGCCGCGGCAATAAAAGCCCGGAGGAGGGGATGGAGCCTGCATCTCGCCACAGCCCCATGTGCAGGGAGCTGCGGCTTCCCGTCTCGTAGGAAGTGCCCACTCTGTGACCTGCAGTTTCTGCCGTCTGAGCGGCTGTCTCTGAGCTTCCTGCGGCAAAACAAAACAGCGCTGAAAGTGTCTCTCTCTTCCTTTTGTTTCACTGTTTTCCTTCCACGGGGGCTCTCTGAGCTTGTGTGCCCAGCTGGAATTAATACACCCAGAGACTCCGCAGAGAAGACTGGGGAAGTGGAGTAGGCCCAAGGGGGTGGTGTGAGTATTCGCTGTTGATATACACATAAATCAGAACCAGTCTATCACTCCATTGGGTGTCTGAGGCAGATCAAGGACAAAGGAACCTCAGTTTTTGGCCCTCTGCTTCAAACTTTTGTGTGCCTGGTCCCCAGACTTGTATCAACAGCCCTTGGCATAAGTAGTAAGAAATGCCAAGGAGAGAAAGGCAAATCTTTCTGCAGCTCAACATAAGCCAGGATGGATTATAGGCAGGCTGAAAGGACTTGTTTATATCTATCGACCTGAGCTTCAGAGCTGGCAGATCCTTGTGGAAGAGTCTGAGGAAAAGGTGACGTAAGCAGGGAGGGAGAAAGGGAAGGCAACTGCAGAAGTATTGAGCACTATTCTCAAGTTAGTTTTTTCATGCCACTCTGTCATAGGAGCAGCTTGGCACCAGCTGGTGAGTAACCCCGCAGAATACTGGTAAAATACCCCACAGCTGCATCTGTATCACGGGCAAGCGTCTGGCTTCTGGATTTCCCCTCTCCAGTGCAAGGCAGATATCAAGAGAAACGGGGAAGGAGACATGCCAGGGGTTTCTCCAGACAGTCTTCTGGGAAAGTCTACCTTCTGGTGTGAACAGAGATATACTTCAAAGGTGAGTGGGGTTTAGAGGGTTTTTCCTGCCATTTCACTGTCACTATAAGCCTGGAGAGGTTCCTGCTGTAAGCCAGTGCTTTACCTTTAGATCCTTGGCACACTGGTGTCTATGAGAGATTTATGCTAAATGGAGGAGATCCAGCTGAGCACTGCACATACAAGTGTCTACATCACTTACCCGGTTTGGATCACTGCAACAAGATTTCTCAGAGTATTTTGAACGACAGGTCACTCAGCAGGCCAGTCCCAAAGGTTTTAATGGATGCTTTGAGTCATCCCCCCTGGCTCACATAGTTACATGGTAGGCTTTGTCCTCTACAGTAGATCATGGTCTCGAGCCTCAAGCCGTAGTATGCACATCTTCAGTGTCAGAACACAAAAACACTGTCTGGGTGGGATGCAAAGCAATCCCATCATTATTCAGATCATTTTGAACTCAAAAAAATTGCCCCACAAAAAAGATAACCATTATGTCTTAATGCCTGAGACGTAATCCGTGAGACCTAAACAAACTAAGGCCAACTGCTACAAAATATGCATGCAGCCAGTCTGCTCTGGAAACACTGGGATGGAACAGTGGTTGGGTGGAGGACATTCTGCTGCCTTCGTGTCCAGAAGCTGCTTTGTTCAGTCTGTGGTACAGTCACAGCCACATAGACCCACCCCAGCCTTGACATCACGCTGCAGTAGGTGGTTCCTGCTCTTCTCTGATCATTACTAAGTCGAAGAACTGCTGCCAGTTTCATTTACAAATTATGGAAATGAGGTCAAAATTAGGTGATGGGCTGGCTCAGAACCAAACCCAGGACTTTTGCATTTAATGCTGAGCTAAGCTGCTCTCTTATGTTGCCTAGAATCTTGAACGAAGGTACAGTCTTTAGAAGGGGAATTCACAGAGAAGAGTGAGATCTGCTCCAAGAGAGAGTTCTGGTGTTAGATTGTGCTAGAAGTAGCAAGTTTGTGTTACAGAAAGAGAAAATGACGAGGTCTTAAGTTTCGATACTCATCAAAGAAGAAGATAGGAGCTTTATGGCAAATTTATTATAAAAATAAAAAAAGTTGAGAATGTTTTCTGAGGTAACAAGTAGGGTAAATTTGATTCAGTAAGTCACTGGGCTGATTTGCATTCCTAAAAATAACCATAATTTCAGAACATAGATTTGACCCAGTGGGTGAAGTTATTAGTCAACCCTATCTGGTATCCAGCCCGTGTAGTAACAAGTATCACGTGGTGATGAAATGGAATTACAGACAAAGCGTGCTGTTCTTACCCAATCAGACATTGCTACACACGGCGCGAAGCATTTCTTTCCAGCTCTCACTGCTGATGACCTTGTGCCTTCAAGTATCAGGCTGAATTACCCTTATCTCCTGCACAGCTATATATAGTACTCTGCTGTTGTAAAATCTGGCTCCAAGAGGGTTTTTTTTTACTCATTAACCTTAGGCTGATTGTGGTGGTTGGGACTACTGGACTTTCCAACATCACAATATTCTAAAAATATCACTGAAAGCCTTGACTGTCCATGTGGGAAACAACAGGCACTCAAACTCTTGGAACAAGGTGTAAAGTTTGCTCTCAGGTAAGTTATGGTGTCATGATTGCAGCAAGTCATCTGAGAGCAAAGCTGAGCAAATAGGGCTGGTGGGAGATTTATTGACCAAATGAGAAGAATGAGTGTGTGACAGACCTCCTACTCACCTGACAGATCCTGACATGTCCATTGCATGTGGCCAAGTGAGTCATTGTCCAGGGTCATAGATCAGAGCCAACTAAGGTGTATCAGCTGAGAAGCAGCAAAAAGTAGCCAGCAGTTTCTTTTTCTTTCTTGTGTTAATAGCTTTCTATCAGAGCAGAAAACCAGGCTCATGCACTCCTGAACCTGTATTTGTCCTAAGTGAACATCAGTGACAAATGGTTCTTCAATATTTTTTCCTGACTACGAAAACTGCTGGGAAATTATGTGAAGATGTAGCTTGCAGGCAGAAATGGATGACATTAACTAAGGGGAATCACCACCTTAGTTTGTTCCTTGGACCTGGTGCATCTCTTTAAGACTGCACATGTTTTTAATGCTCTACCAGTTGAAACAACCTCAGTGGTAGATGCCAGCTGGTCACTGAAGTGGCATCTAGGCAAAGACAATGTGTGCAGTATCACAGCTACTGTATTCTTTGAAATATATATCTCCAAGAAAGGGAACTGCCAGGAAAGAGGTAGGTAGTTAGATAAAAAAATTCCCACTTTTTCTTCTTTTTTTTCTATTTAACACCAGAAATACTGAATGAGAACAGTCCAAGAAATACTCATGTTGTTAGTGACATGGTTTTGGGTGGAGAAGAGAAGAAGTACACAGCCAAGAAAATGGTATCTATCATGCTCATTGATTTTAGTATTTGTTTTCCAGTTCCGCTAATGACTTGTGCCATGTCTGTCTGTTTCTCTTGTCAGACTTACCCAGTCTGGAATTGCCTTGAAGTCACTTTCAACTTGCAGATTACGAAAGTGACAAAAGTACATAAATTTTCTCAGCGAGTCACTTTCGCTGGCAGCCCTCTAGCCTAGTCCCAAAGTTATCTGTATTTATCATCATCTCAGGGAAGAGTTGTACTGTTTCCAAAGGAGCTCTTTGCTTTTGTGCAGCCGAGCTGTCACTCCCTCAGTATCAGTAAGTCCAAAGTGAGCAGCTAATATCCCCTGGCAGTGGTTCCAGGAGGCCTGGGTGCTACACAACAAAGATCGTGTTTTAAGAGAAGATGAAGGGCTTGCTATTCTGGTTAACTGGGGAGACCCCTTTCTGACACTCCTTCCAAGCATGTTGATTTTATTTTTAACTCCATTTGCTTTAATCTCGTATTTGGCACCAGGGATGAAGCTTTTTTCCATTGCCAGCTAAAGGTGTCAGTGCCTGAACACGTAGATAGGCACTGACCGAGAGTCTCCAAAGCACATCACTCTGCAGCTCACAAATTGGTGGGAGTTAGGCAGTGCCAGGCATGCAAGGTTTAGGTATTTAGCTTTTATCCAACCTCTATTTTGGGGCACTCAAGTACAATCCCATAAGCCTCAGAAGCTCCAGCCAGCTACCACCTATAATAGTGAGCAGCAATTCCCATCACTGAGATCGTAGAATACCAGTTTGGAAGGAACTTCAAGGATCATCTGATTCAACTTTTCTTGGCAAAAGCACAATCTAGACAAAATGGTCCAGCACCCTGTCCAGCCAAATCCTAAAAGTGACCAATGTTGGGGAATCCACAACTTCCCTAGAGAGTTTACTCCAGATTCTGATTGTTCACCCTCGTTGTGAAAAATTTTCCTCTTGTGTCCAGTTGGAATCTCCCCAGAAGTGACTTGTACCAAATACCTCTTGCCCTTTCCGTATGACTGCTTGTAAAATGGGAGTCTCCCTCTTTGGAGATGCTCAGAAACAGCTCAGTAGTTGCACAGCTGAGCAGAGTATGTTGTTGTCTTGTATGTTATTGGAATTTTGTGCCTATCTCTCTGTGTATCCAACTACTAGTGGGTACGCACAGAGCTGCCTCAAGCCCTGTAGAGCCTTAACTACTGAATTGACCCATCATGGCCCAAGGAAACAGCACTCATTGACATTCTACAGGCTGCTCTGACATGCATTAGGAATTACCCACCACAAATTGATCTGTGACATGGAAAAACAGTTATGGATTTATTCTTTTCTATTTTGCTAAACTGTGCCAAATATTTACAGCTCAGGCTGTAAGTGAACTGGGGATTTCACGCAGGGATACCTTGAATTTCTCAGTTCCATGCATTTGTAATGATTTCTTTTTTGTTCGTCCTTCTGCCATCATTTCAGCTGTTAATAGTATCATTCTCTAGCTTCATGAGACCTACGGTGCACTCCAGGAGCCACACAGGTTGTACCTGTGCTGATTACTGTGCTCATGGGCCAGAAGCACTTTCTCCTGCCTCCACAGAAACAGCACAGCATCCTTGAGAAAGAGGTTTAAAGACAGCCACAGGCCAAATCTGCTCCTGTGGTAACCGCTAAACTAAAAAGTTATTCCAGGCGTATGTTTGGCCTTATTTGTCAGCAGTTCTTTCAAAACCTCTCTCTGCTTCAAATCTGGAGGAAACTGGTGGCAATACGCCACCAGCAGCTGACTAGCATGACTCTTGGTCCAGAAATGGGGTGAGTGAGGTTATCAGAAGGTAATTCAACATCCCTGTCACCATTCAGTCACCGTTTTCCCTGGCTGCGTTGCCATGGAGTCGTAGCATGTGCTATACAAAATAACAATGTTATTTTAGGAAAACTATGCAATGAACTTCTGTCCTTAGTCCACGAGGCTCCCTACATGCTGGTTGCTGGGATGCTAACTAACTGGAGCTTGCAGGTTTGCCATTGATGGAAAACTCAAAAGTTCACATTTTACCAAACAACATGATACACCTCTATGGCGTGGGTACAATGCATAGTTATGCATGACCAGTACTAGCTAAATGTTCTTAGACTGTATCTGTGGAAAATTAATGTTTCCTCCAATGTGCTTGACTGGCTTCATGTCATTCCTCTGGTGAGAGAGACAGAATTACAAAAGCTTTTTTTTCTTTTTTTCCATGTGCCATAGCCAACAATGTTGTAAGTTATTAGCCTGTAGCACAATTTCTAAAATTGGAATTTCCATTGCTTGCAAGGCAGACCAAAAGTTTTCTTTTTGGAAAGGCTGTATCTCTTTCTCTCTTCTGTCTTTCTCCCATACCTCTCCAAAACATATGTTTTCAATCTTTTTCATTTATATATAAGAAATCACGGCCGACAGACATTTTACCTTTGCAGTTTATCTCCTACTGACCTCCTAAAAAAATAAAAGAGATAAGGAAGAGAAACCAGAGATGGATTTACTCGTATGACAGAAGAGGGATGAGGAAATAAAAAGAATAAATTCCTCAGTTCAAATGTAAGCCTGCCAGACTGCAAATCAAAGATTTGCTAAATTCCTGAAATGTTCAGGTCATTTTTCCTTTTCTTCTTTTGTGCTTCGAGGTGCAGTCTAGAAGACAAAGACAACTCATTGTGAAAAAAAATGGTTGTTCCCAGTATCTTCAGTTGGCATCAGAAGCACCAGCTCTAGGAAGTCTCCCAGGGAAGCTGCTTTTTATACTTCCACTCTAATTTTAGAGTCAAGATGTTAGGATAATGTGAGCATGCATCCACCTTGCAAGAGGCTTCTGAAAACTGAACCCAACTAGAGCCTTTCAAGGGTCATGTGTGTCTCCCCGAAGCCCTGGATTTCAAGTGATGATCTTTAAAAGCATGGATCACTCCTTAATTCCTCGTTTAAGGTGGCCAGGACATAACTGAGCTCCAGGTTGACAGCTATGGGAAAGATTATTTAGAAATCAGTAGTGCCTGAATACATGAAAAAAAAAGAAAAGGACAAAGATATCTCAGTTTCTGAAGCTCAGCCCAAGAGTCAAGACTCAAATCTGGTTGCTCTAAACGGTACTTACTAACTACAACCAACAAAAAGGGACGCATTTTATGAATCATTATTCGCGTCTGTGATCACTATGGACTTTGTTAGCTTGGTCCCCCAATGCAACTCCTCCAATAGCCAGAGATCTTTGTCATGAATCTGGCTGGCCTCCCAGCAACACCTACTTCCATCTGAACTGGATGCCATGAGATCCCACCCAGAGGAGTCAAGCCTCCCCGGGAACAATGAGTAATTCTTGGGAGACGCCACTGGAAGGCTGCTGCCGTGGCACGGGAAGGCCGATAACATCTCCCGAGCCACAGCAGCCCTTTGTGTCAGCAGACACAAGTGGGATGTTCCTTCTTAAGCTTTCCAGATTCGGAGGAAGTGGACCTTGAAACACAATGCTCATTGAAATAGAATTTCATCTAGGGGATCTCGCAGCGTAAGTGCTGCTCAGTGATGTGCTTTCCATCTGCAGCCGAGGCCTCCTGATGCATTTCCTGTGTTTGTTCCAGAGGGACGGATGGCAGCACCTTAAAGCAGGCACAAATTGTACTGCAGGGTAGGCATTATTCTGGGCTGCGGAAAACAGTAGACATTAGTAATAACAGTACCCTCAGGAGCCTCTGGTGGAAGTGGATGACAAGTCGAATTACCTCCTCTCTCTCCTTCCCTCTCCAGAATAGCGGTCTCATTATAGAAGGGTTTAAAAGCATTCTGTATTTGGCTGTGGTGATGTGATGTGCTCTGTTGTTCAGAGTTTCTCTTGGAAAGGAAAGGCCACCTACACTTATGACACTAAACAGCCCTGGAGAGCAGTACTGTAACTGGGAGTAAAGTGCAAGGGCTAGAACCCTGAATGTCGTTCCATCATAACTGGCAGATTGGATGGTACAAGAAATACAGTTGGGAAGGACACTGCCACTAGGAGAGGGTCACTTCAGCTGTCAACTAAGACACTGTGAAAGCAACTCAAAGCCACAGTACTTTTCTTGTCATATGGCTACTGACCAGTCTTCAGGCTGTGGGTTTGCAGGATTTCTTGCTGTTCATGGAGTCTTGTGATTAAGCCTAGGCTGTCTGCAAGTGTAAATGAGTACCTTGCCATGTGGAAAAGCGTGTAACTGAACATGGGAGCATAAGGACAAAGTGTAGTTATTTCTGAGGAACAAACGTTCTCATCAAATCCTGTGGAATAAGTCCCCTTTTCTGCTATAGGGTCCAATGAAAAGAGATAGACGTGCTCTACTTAACTGGCATCTCCCTACTAGAAGTATTTCAAGAAGTCTCAAGCTGCAGGGGGATAGACTGGTAAGAAGAAAATAGAAGTAACCTCTCTCACAAATCAGTAACTGAGTCTCAGGCCTGAGCCCGGGGCATGGATCACGGACTGCAGGTTTTGGTAGCTGGAGATAGCTCCACTACTTAGTCATCTTGAAAGGCTCATAAAGAGAGGAAAACATCCAACCAAAAAGTCATTGAGGGTATGTGGAGATGGATGTGTGGGAGGAGGAAATTATTTCAAAAAAAAAAAAAAATCATCCTCTCACAGTCCACTTTGGTTGCAAAATCTATTTTTAAATTATCATGTCTAGAAATACTTACTACTGGTAGATCCCCTCTGTGCCGGTTATTCAGGCACTCTAAAAAAGCCTCCTTACTTCCATCTCTAATGACCATGTGCCATCTGAAAGGGAGAAGAATGTCTCTTTCTAGTATTGATCTCTTGTCTGTCTCAGTCTGGACATCATGAGGCTCCCAGGGTGGGCTCAGAGCCATGGGGTGAGGCCGAGCTGGGGCAGGGACACAGTAGGCAGGGCACACAGGCAGGAGGGCAGTCTGCCTGCCCCAAATACCGCTGGAGAAAAGTCACTGGATCAGAACTTAAGGCAAAGGCAGAGTGAAAGGAAAATCACACCAAAAAAATGATAAAAGGGGAAAATTAAATGTTTTATAAAGTTTTGTAATTTTTTTTTACCAAGATAGTTCAGGATATGCTAAACAAAGGGCATCAGGATACACATTAGAAAAATTAAAAGACCATTAACTTATTGAAATATTAATTTACTGTACTAAGGGGAAAGCAAATCAGCTCAGTGACCAAAGGAAATTTTTGCTTAAATGTTGGGAAAAAATATGGCCAGTAAGAATTTTGATAATACTACTAAGCATTACAATGATGCCTAAAGACTTCAGTCATGATAGGCCTTTGCTGTGAGTAATGGTGTGTTAGCATATAATGGGCATCCAAGAACACAGTATAAAAACTATCCTAAGAGCAGTTTTAAAGCTTCAGTCATCCTAAATGTCTGATGAACAAACAAGCACAATGGCCACTACCCATAGATACGTGTGTATGGTTATTCCCACAGTGACATCTATTCAACATCTTTTTTCTGTGGCTGACATTTGGGTACCATTAGGAACTTTAATGCCTCACACAGGGAGGTTCAGGGTCAATTGATACACCTGAACTGGGAAAGGACGAATTTTCCTCTTGATCTGAGTTGACTGAAGAGTGTTCCTGGCTCAGGGTGAGGCTCTTCCCATAACTATAGACAATTAAAACTAGGTGAAATAAATTCCAGCCTTGAAATCTTTCACCTGAAAGGCAGTCATGCTAGAAATGGTATTAGTGTTGTGATGAATAGAATAGAATAGAATAGAATAGAAACCGAACCTTTAATTTGCCAAATTTATGAGATTAAGACATTATTTTAGAAATTATGCACTGCTGAAGTATATTGTTACCACAGCGCAGAAGTCAAGGAAGCAGACTGGTAAATAATGCCATATGGTAAAGACTGTCTTAGTATGACTGTGTCTTTTCAGAGTAAAACGTATCTCCAAGATAAGCACTGTTTAGAAAGCAGCCATGTCACTTCCAAACATGCCTAACCATTTTTTGGGGCTTCTCAGATACTCTGTGTTGAAAGAAAGTGCTTTGTGCTGGAAAGCTGAAGATCTCAGACATACTTAATATAATAATTCTTTTGATTAATTAACTCAGGCTTACTTTATTTTTAATTATTCTCCAAGCATCTCTGAAAAGGTATCTGTCTAAATCCCAAATCCATTTTTCTAGAAGAAGTTACTACCTAACAGACTTGCACTGACACTTAGGAATGTACCTGAAACAAAGAGAAGGTCAGCAGAGCAAAGTGAGATTTCCTGGCAATGATTTAAAAGGAGGTGATGGAGGAATATAACATCTTATATCAGTTTTAACATTGTTCTTTATGCAGTTCCAGCTTTAGCCATCCTCCCACAAACTTGCCAGACTAAACAGCTGAATATGATATCAAAGCATGGTGGAAATTAAACCACACAATAATCAGAAACGAGACCAGTTTATTAACCAAAAGTCTAGAGTGTCAAACACTGTAGTAAAAGAGTAAACACTATATCGTGACCTCTGGTTCCACTGGTATTTCCTAGAGATTTAGCCAAATGATACCTTAAAAATATCCTGTCACACAGGGACTATCATCCCTTGGCCTCTCCTTTCCTTTAGCTGATAGCAGAGTCACTTCATGTAAAATTCATTGACTAAGTAACGTATTTCATCAACATGGATCTCAACTGCTTTGTCACAGTCAACTGCTGCATCTTTTGCAATTTGCCATAGCATCTGAAACTGCCAGGTAGCTGGAGATCGGTAAAGCACTGCAGTGGGACAGGGTAGTCACAGCATCTCTTGGTTGCCCTGGACTGGGAAGCAGTGAATAAGCAGCATAATACCAAATGTGGGTGTCACTAGATAAAGTATGTCAACATAACTACAGTCTAAATATTCTAAGCCTAAAGCAGCTTAAGTCCCTAACTGCCTCCACAGACACACAAATCTGTCATTAAAATCTGAAAAACCCTAGGTCTGCTGTTGGTTAAGTCTGGAGTTACTTAAATTCTTCACGATGCTTGTGTTCCTCATGGGGCATAAGCTGAAA